>CM060121.1:0-115000 GCA_030522415.1 Channallabes apus
CTAACCCTAACCCTAACCCTAACCCTAACCCTAACCCTAACCCTAACCTACCTAACCCTAACCCTAACCCTACCCAACCCTAACCCTAACCCTAACCCTAACCCTAACCCTAACCCTAACCCTAACCCTAACCCCTAACCCTAACCCTAACCCTAACCCTAACCCTAACCCTAACCCTAACCCTAACCCTAACCCTAACCCTAACCCTAACCCTAACCTAACCCTAACCCTAACCCTAACCCTAACCCTAACCCCTAACCCTAACCCTAACCCTAACCCTAACCCCTAACCCTAACCCTAACCCTAACCCTAACCCTAACCCTAACCCTAACCCTAACCCTAACCCTAACCCTAACCCTAACCCTAACCCTAACCCTAACCCTAACCCTAACCCTAACCCTAACCCTAACCCTAACCCTAACCCTAACCCTAACCCTAACCCTAACCCTAACCCTAACCCTAACCCTAACCCTAACCCTAACCCTAACCCTAACCCTAACCCTAACCCTAACCCTAACCCTAACCCTAACCCTAACCCTAACCCTAACCCTAACCCTAACCCTAACCCTAACCCTAACCCTAACCCTAACCCTAACCCTAACCCTAACCCTAACCCTAACCCTAACCCTAACCCTAACCCTAACCCTAACCCTAACCCTAACCCTAACCCTAACCCTAACCCTAACCCTAACCCTAACCCTAACCCTAACCCTAACCCTAACCCTAACCCTAACCCTAACCCTAACCCTAACCCTAACCCTAACCCTAACCCTAACCCTAACCCTAACCCTAACCCTAACCCTAACCCTAACCCTAACCCTAACCCTAACCCTAACCCTAACCCTAACCCTAACCCTAACCCTAACCCTAACCCTAACCCTAACCCTAACCCTAACCCTAACCCTAACCCTAACCCTAACCCTAACCCTAACCCTAACCCTAACCCTAACCCTAACCCTAACCCTAACCCTAACCCTAACCCTAACCCTAACCCTAACCCTAACCCTAACCCTAACCCTAACCCTAACCCTAACCCTAACCCTAACCCTAACCCTAACCCTAACCCTAACCCTAACCCTAACCCTAACCCTAACCCTAACCCTAACCCTAACCCTAACCCTAACCCTAACCCTAACCCTAACCCTAACCCTAACCCTAACCCTAACCCTAACCCTAACCCTAACCCTAACCCTAACCCTAACCCTAACCCTAACCCTAACCCTAACCCTAACCCTAACCCTAACCCTAACCCTAACCCTAACCCTAACCCTAACCCTAACCCTAACCCTAACCCTAACCCTAACCCTAACCCTAACCCTAACCCTAACCCTAACCCTAACCCTAACCCTAACCCTAACCCTAACCCTAACCCTAACCCTAACCCTAACCCTAACCCTAACCCTAACCCTAACCCTAACCCTAACCCTAACCCTAACCCTAACCCTAACCCTAACCCTAACCCTAACCCTAACCCTAACCCTAACCCTAACCCTAACCCTAACCCTAACCCTAACCCTAACCCTAACCCTAACCCTAACCCTAACCCTAACCCTAACCCTAACCCTAACCCTAACCCTAACCCTAACCCTAACCCTAACCCTAACCCTAACCCTAACCCTAACCCTAACCCTAACCCTAACCCTAACCCTAACCCTAACCCTAACCCTAACCCTAACCCTAACCCTAACCCTAACCCTAACCCTAACCCTAACCCTAACCCTAACCCTAACCCTAACCCTAACCCTAACCCTAACCCTAACCCTAACCCTAACCCTAACCCTAACCCTAACCCTAACCCTAACCCTAACCCTAACCCTAACCCTAACCCTAACCCTAACCCTAACCCTAACCCTAACCCTAACCCTAACCCTAACCCTAACCCTAACCCTAACCCTAACCCTAACCCTAACCCTAACCCTAACCCTAACCCTAACCCTAACCCTAACCCTAACCCTAACCCTAACCCTAACCCTAACCCTAACCCTAACCCTAACCCTAACCCTAACCCTAACCCTAACCCTAACCCTAACCCTAACCCTAACCCTAACCCTAACCCTAACCCTAACCCTAACCCTAACCCTAACCCTAACCCTAACCCTAACCCTAACCCTAACCCTAACCCTAACCCTAACCCTAACCCTAACCCTAACCCTAACCCTAACCCTAACCCTAACCCTAACCCTAACCCTAACCCTAACCCTAACCCTAACCCTAACCCTAACCCTAACCCTAACCCTAACCCTAACCCTAACCCTAACCCTAACCCTAACCCTAACCCTAACCCTAACCCTAACCCTAACCCTAACCCTAACCCTAACCCTAACCCTAACCCTAACCCTAACCCTAACCCTAACCCTAACCCTAACCCTAACCCTAACCCTAACCCTAACCCTAACCCTAACCCTAACCCTAACCCTAACCCTAACCCTAACCCTAACCCTAACCCTAACCCTAACCCTAACCCTAACCCTAACCCTAACCCTAACCCTAACCCTAACCCTAACCCTAACCCTAACCCTAACCCTAACCCTAACCCTAACCCTAACCCTAACCCTAACCCTAACCCTAACCCTAACCCTAACCCTAACCCTAACCCTAACCCTAACCCTAACCCTAACCCTAACCCTAACCCTAACCCTAACCCTAACCCTAACCCTAACCCTAACCCTAACCCTAACCCTAACCCTAACCCTAACCCTAACCCTAACCCTAACCCTAACCCTAACCCTAACCCTAACCCTAACCCTAACCCTAACCCTAACCCTAACCCTAACCCTAACCCTAACCCTAACCCTAACCCTAACCCTAACCCTAACCCTAACCCTAACCCTAACCCTAACCCTAACCCTAACCCTAACCCTAACCCTAACCCTAACCCTAACCCTAACCCTAACCCTAACCCTAACCCTAACCCTAACCCTAACCCTAACCCTAACCCTAACCCTAACCCTAACCCTAACCCTAACCCTAACCCTAACCCTAACCCTAACCCTAACCCTAACCCTAACCCTAACCCTAACCCTAACCCTAACCCTAACCCTAACCCTAACCCTAACCCTAACCCTAACCCTAACCCTAACCCTAACCCTAACCCTAACCCTAACCCTAACCCTAACCCTAACCCTAACCCTAACCCTAACCCTAACCCTAACCCTAACCCTAACCCTAACCCTAACCCTAACCCTAACCCTAACCCTAACCCTAACCCTAACCCTAACCCTAACCCTAACCCTAACCCTAACCCTAACCCTAACCCTAACCCTAACCCTAACCCTAACCCTAACCCTAACCCTAACCCTAACCCTAACCCTAACCCTAACCCTAACCCTAACCCTAACCCTAACCCTAACCCTAACCCTAACCCTAACCCTAACCCTAACCCTAACCCTAACCCTAACCCTAACCCTAACCCTAACCCTAACCCTAACCCTAACCCTAACCCTAACCCTAACCCTAACCCTAACCCTAACCCTAACCCTAACCCTAACCCTAACCCTAACCCTAACCCTAACCCTAACCCTAACCCTAACCCTAACCCTAACCCTAACCCTAACCCTAACCCTAACCCTAACCCTAACCCTAACCCTAACCCTAACCCTAACCCTAACCCTAACCCTAACCCTAACCCTAACCCTAACCCTAACCCTAACCCTAACCCTAACCCTAACCCTAACCCTAACCCTAACCCTAACCCTAACCCTAACCCTAACCCTAACCCTAACCCTAACCCTAACCCTAACCCTAACCCTAACCCTAACCCTAACCCTAACCCTAACCCTAACCCTAACCCTAACCCTAACCCTAACCCTAACCCTAACCCTAACCCTAACCCTAACCCTAACCCTAACCCTAACCCTAACCCTAACCCTAACCCTAACCCTAACCCTAACCCTAACCCTAACCCTAACCCTAACCCTAACCCTAACCCTAACCCTAACCCTAACCCTAACCCTAACCCTAACCCTAACCCTAACCCTAACCCTAACCCTAACCCTAACCCTAACCCTAACCCTAACCCTAACCCTAACCCTAACCCTAACCCTAACCCTAACCCTAACCCTAACCCTAACCCTAACCCTAACCCTAACCCTAACCCTAACCCTAACCCTAACCCTAACCCTAACCCTAACCCTAACCCTAACCCTAACCCTAACCCTAACCCTAACCCTAACCCTAACCCTAACCCTAACCCTAACCCTAACCCTAACCCTAACCCTAACCCTAACCCTAACCCTAACCCTAACCCTAACCCTAACCCTAACCCTAACCCTAACCCTAACCCTAACCCTAACCCTAACCCTAACCCTAACCCTAACCCTAACCCTAACCCTAACCCTAACCCTAACCCTAACCCTAACCCTAACCCTAACCCTAACCCTAACCCTAACCCTAACCCTAACCCTAACCCTAACCCTAACCCTAACCCTAACCCTAACCCTAACCCTAACCCTAACCCTAACCCTAACCCTAACCCTAACCCTAACCCTAACCCTAACCCTAACCCTAACCCTAACCCTAACCCTAACCCTAACCCTAACCCTAACCCTAACCCTAACCCTAACCCTAACCCTAACCCTAACCCTAACCCTAACCCTAACCCTAACCCTAACCCTAACCCTAACCCTAACCCTAACCCTAACCCTAACCCTAACCCTAACCCTAACCCTAACCCTAACCCTAACCCTAACCCTAACCCTAACCCTAACCCTAACCCTAACCCTAACCCTAACCCTAACCCTAACCCTAACCCTAACCCTAACCCTAACCCTAACCCTAACCCTAACCCTAACCCTAACCCTAACCCTAACCCTAACCCTAACCCTAACCCTAACCCTAACCCTAACCCTAACCCTAACCCTAACCCTAACCCTAACCCTAACCCTAACCCTAACCCTAACCCTAACCCTAACCCTAACCCTAACCCTAACCCTAACCCTAACCCTAACCCTAACCCTAACCCTAACCCTAACCCTAACCCTAACCCTAACCCTAACCCTAACCCTAACCCTAACCCTAACCCTAACCCTAACCCTAACCCTAACCCTAACCCTAACCCTAACCCTAACCCTAACCCTAACCCTAACCCTAACCCTAACCCTAACCCTAACCCTAACCCTAACCCTAACCCTAACCCTAACCCTAACCCTAACCCTAACCCTAACCCTAACCCTAACCCTAACCCTAACCCTAACCCTAACCCTAACCCTAACCCTAACCCTAACCCTAACCCTAACCCTAACCCTAACCCTAACCCTAACCCTAACCCTAACCCTAACCCTAACCCTAACCCTAACCCTAACCCTAACCCTAACCCTAACCCTAACCCTAACCCTAACCCTAACCCTAACCCTAACCCTAACCCTAACCCTAACCCTAACCCTAACCCTAACCCTAACCCTAACCCTAACCCTAACCCTAACCCTAACCCTAACCCTAACCCTAACCCTAACCCTAACCCTAACCCTAACCCTAACCCTAACCCTAACCCTAACCCTAACCCTAACCCTAACCCTAACCCTAACCCTAACCCTAACCCTAACCCTAACCCTAACCCTAACCCTAACCCTAACCCTAACCCTAACCCTAACCCTAACCCTAACCCTAACCCTAACCCTAACCCTAACCCTAACCCTAACCCTAACCCTAACCCTAACCCTAACCCTAACCCTAACCCTAACCCTAACCCTAACCCTAACCCTAACCCTAACCCTAACCCTAACCCTAACCCTAACCCTAACCCTAACCCTAACCCTAACCCTAACCCTAACCCTAACCCTAACCCTAACCCTAACCCTAACCCTAACCCTAACCCTAACCCTAACCCTAACCCTAACCCTAACCCTAACCCTAACCCTAACCCTAACCCTAACCCTAACCCTAACCCTAACCCTAACCCTAACCCTAACCCTAACCCTAACCCTAACCCTAACCCTAACCCTAACCCTAGCCCTAACCCTAACCCTAACCCTAACCCTAACCCTAACCCTAACCCTAACCCTAACCCTAACCCTAACCCTAACCCTAACCCTAACCCCTTTTCCAAAACCCTCACCTTACTCGGTGCCTATGTTTGACCTTAAAGCCAATAGGCATTTACTCTAATTTTACTTAGCTCAAAACACTTCAGTGCGTGCGTATAATGGCGTGACTTTAACTAGAAATGACCCCGAATCTTAACCCCCAGGCCCTGATTTTAATTTTAACCCTTAAGCGGGTATCTCGGCTCATGGAGGGTCTTTACAACAGCTTAGCTAAAAGCGGAGTCTTTAGCTCTTAAACCCTAAACAGGCGACACTGGTCGACCGTCATAATGGAGAAGGCTGAAAATGAGGCCTGAGTGGCTGGCCCGTGCACAACGCTGGTTCCGGGTCCTTCCCGGGACAGTGGATTATTTTACTTTACCCTAACCCAGCCAGTGCCGCCCTCGGTCACCTTGTTGGAAGCCAACTCCATGTCCTGGTGAGTAGAGGTTAAAACATTATCTTAATTGTTAACCTCACTATATAGAAGGTAATATCATTTTAATATAGATACTCACCTAGACACCTTATTAGCTGGGGACAACAGTTTCGCTGCTTATTCACGAGCACGTGCTGTAATGATTGGACCGAGAGACACGGGTGATCCGTTGTTTAGGGCGGCCGAACAAACGGGCTCGACTGCATCGGCGAGGGAGATATGATGGGACGTTAGACCTCGGGCGTAAGCGCATACGGTGTCAAGGTTCAGTGGGCGTGCGTCTGGAGCACGATTTGGGATTAGCCCGAATCTAGTGTAGGGGTCCGTGCCACCCTCGGACAGAAGGAGTAGGCCGAACATGACCCGCGATCTCATGCCATCCTCGGAGGTTCAGTCCACCCCGAGCCGATAGGCGATGTCTTAGCTTAGGCTCTGGTTGCGTGCCTCAACCTGTCGCCCAATGCTGTCCTGGGGCATCCTTAATTGATCCCCGTCGGCCTTCCGGGACCCCTAAATAGGCGTCTGCTGGTCCAATCTGTCCCACTCAGAGCGTTAAAGCTCAGGCACGAGTGATTAAACATGCGTCGTAGGTTATTAGGCCTTTGTATAATCTTAATACTTGATGTAATTTATTTACAAAATAGGTCAAACATCGCTTAGTAGGGAAACGAGGGTGAATGGCAACTGTAATTCACTCTGTTATAAAATGTTTGGGCTGAAACTTTGGCCCGAACCGCAAATTAGAGACGATTAATAGATATTTTAATTTAAAATCATAATATTCTTACTTTAGCAGCGATCGGAAATCTGGGATTTTAATGTATATTGCGTCGTAGATCATTAGACTTTTTTAGCAAAATAAAAATAAAAACAAAATCTTATTTATTTATTTATTTATTTATTTATTACACAGATAAAAGGTTGATAAGTTTGATAAATGTGGGTGATTGCAACTGTGATCTTCCTTGACTTAAAATATTTTTATCAAAATAAAATCTCATTTATTTATTTATTAAACAGATAAAAGATTGCTAATTTGATAAATGAGGGTGATTGCAACTGTGATCTTCCTTGATATAAAATATTTGGGCTGCAACTGTGGCCTAAAACATTTAATTAGAGATGTTTATTAGATATTTTAAACTATAAAATCTCCAATTTTCACCTTAGGGGCGTGCCGCCGTTAATTCGAATTTTTTACCCTATTGGCATTGCACAATTGTCTGTGCCCCAGAGCCTCATGGGTAACTTAAATCTGGAGTATATTTTAATAAATAACTCCTAAACGGAAAAAGATAGAGTCGTGCCGTTTTTTGCAACATGATGTTTGTGACACACTGAATGGAAATAACAAATAACTGAATAACACAATAAAAATTTAAAATCTACCATCAGTGTTAAAAATATACAGATCAAGGACCTGGATTGGCCTTCCATTAAGGTTTAACATGGCTGGGGATTTTTACTGTCATTCTGACAGAATTTTCCTCAGGAGGCTATTCCAGCAGAAGGTTGTTGATCTGATTTCGGGGTCATCCACTGAGATAAGACGGTCTCTCCACACACTTCCTGGTGCAACACTCTGCCCAAGTGGTTCCGGAAACCTAGCGGTGTTAACAAAAGGGCCACTGGCAGAGAGGGTGAGTCATGGTTATCTACCAGTCTTCACTGTGTGTAATATGTTTAAGAGGTTAATTGTAAGATGGTTTAGGCTGTATTAGGATAATTTCAGTAAATTTAAATCTTTAATGTTTACATTAATATTTAAAACAAATAATACTTTAGAAGTGATTGCATGATGGTTCAGGTTGTATTAGGATAATTTCAATGAATTCAAACCTCAGTTCTATATTCTTTAATTACACCAGTATTATAAACAGGACTTTTAAAAGCTTCATTTATTAAAATTTAAATTTTAAATCAATAAATTAATAAACATGAATTACTTATTCAATTGGTTATGAGACACGGGCCTAGGACTGATCGACCTACGGCCGGCCGCCATAGAAGAGGGTGTCTAGTAATAAAAGGCCGAAACACCCTGTGACTCTATGGTTTACTACTGATGACGTGTCTCACAATTTAGGATGTCGTTGGGTTAAAGGGTACCTTAATCTTAGCTCACACCTTTAACCTTAAAAAGGATTTAGTGCGTCTCTCATACCTGAACCCAAAATATAACCGTCAGTGTCTTCAGCCGCTTATTTAGAATCCTAAACCTAAACTTCAAACCTAAAACATAACCGTCAGTTTTGAACCCTACGCCTAAACCTTAAACTCAGAACATAACCGTCAGTTTTAACCCTAACTCTTAGAACCCTATTAGTTTTAAATACAATGTTTAAAGTCTAAACATTAACCGTAAACCTAGTTGACCTCGGACTTTTAACTTTAGGTTCCAGGTCTGCAGGGAACCGAGTCTTCCCAACCTATCCCCATACCCATCCTATCCCCAAAGTTCCTTGCCTTGGACCCTGTCCCGGGACCGTTACCCTTAATGTCTTCAACCTTACCCCTTTTCCAAAACCCTCACCTTACTCGGTGCCTATGTTTGACCTTAAAGCCAATAGGCATTTACTCTAATTTTACTTAGCTCAAAACACTTCAGTGCGTGCGTATAATGGCGTGACTTTAACTAGAAATGACCCCGAATCTTAACCCCCAGGCCCTGATTTTAATTTTAACCCTTAAGCGGGTATCTCGGCTCATGGAGGGTCTTTACAACAGCTTAGCTAAAAGCGGAGTCTTTAGCTCTTAAACCCTAAACAGGCGACACTGGTCGACCGTCATAATGGAGAAGGCTGAAAATGAGGCCTGAGTGGCTGGCCCGTGCACAACGCTGGTTCCGGGTCCTTCCCGGGACAGTGGATTATTTTACTTTACCCTAACCCTAACCCTAACTAGGGACGTTAGGGACTAAATATTGAGATGTTGAGCTTAGGGTGTCAGAAGCCTTCTAAAATTCCCCCGAGCTCGGAGCTGGGGTCCGGGGAATTTTTGACCCCTCCTGGCCGGAGATGGGTCCCGGTTCTCCCCTTTCCCAGTCCCCTAAAAATCTATGGGCCCCAGATTCGAGTTCCCTGAATTTTTTCATGATTTTAGCAAAAAAAATCAGCTTTCTACGACCTTCCTAGCAAAAGTAGCTAAAATTGCAGTACTCCTCCAAATTAAAGGGGGCCCTAGACCTAGATTTGAGGACCCAACGTCTAAATGACAGTATGTCAATAAAATTCACTAACCATCAAAACTTTTTCCCCAGGCCCAGTGTGTTCATCATCCCTTCCCCAGCTTTAGGTCACTGTAGCCCGGGGAGGTAAGCCAGCTCACCCCGCTGGAACTTAGCCTCTCTGGACTTTGAAATATTTTCACTATGGGCACAGGCCGAATCCTCCTGGAGGAATGGGACTTTTACCCGGCCAGGGGCACTCTCGTCGGGCACAATCTGCATTCCTCCATGACCAAAGTCCTTGGGATTTTTTTTCATTATTATCATTTTTTTTCTCACAGGCCAAATCCTCCTGGAGGAATGGGACTTTTACCCAGCCAGGGGCACCCTTCCCGGGCACCCTCGGTCCCCCGACCCCGCCCGGGTCAAAAGTATTTGGACACCTCGGATCTTCCCCAAACTCGAGCAGGGGGTGCCCGGGGGCCGTGGCAGACAGGGGCCGCGACCTCAGGCCTCTCCCGGGCCAGTTCCCTTCCCGGGGCACTCCCGAGCCCGGGACCACCGCAGCCCGACTCGCCATGAGCCCCACACCCGGGAAAACATATCATAACCCCCGCAGGAGCATTTTTGTCATGGGCCCCCAGGGGCCTCGGCGCTCGATCGGGAACAGGTTCTCGATATAGCATTAGTAAAGACCCAACATGTCAATGTTGGTCCCTAACGGGTAAAAAAATCACAACTTCCCCAAAGTTGGGAGTAGCGGCTCCAAACTCGGCAGGCAAACTCCCAGGGCCCGGGGGACCCAGGATACCGAAGCCCGTGTCCGTAGCACCTTCCCCGGGCTAGTTCCGTCCAGGGGCCCCCTAGGGACCCGGGACCACCAGGGACCGACTCTGCGTGAGCCCCAGACCCGGGAAATGGTGTCGCTTTCCCGGTAGCACGTACCCGCGGGAAATAGGGTCCTGACCCACCTTCGCATAAGTGCAATTCAAAGTCACCCAACCTGTCCATATCGGGCCCTTTAAACGCAAAGTTGGGAGTAGCGGCTCCAAACTCGGCAGGCAAACTCCCAGGGCCCGGGGGACCCAGGATCCCGAAGCCCGTGGCTCTAGCACCTTCCCCGGGCTAGTTCTGTCCAGGGGCCCCCCAGGGCCCCGGGACCACCATAGCCCGACTCGGCGTGAGCCCTAGGCCCGGGAAATGGTATCGCTTTCCCGCTAGGAGCAACTTTGGGTCGAGGGGCCCCGGGGGCCCAGAGTCCCGGAGGGTAAGCGGGGGTCCCCTGCAGTCCCATCCCGCAGATCGGAGTCGAAATCGGGGGGACTTTTTATTCCGAGGCCCCCTAGGCCCCTGGGGCTCCCTGCACTATGGGCACAGGCCGAATCCTCCGGGAGGAATGGCACTTTTACCCGGCCAGAGGCACTCTCCCTCCTGCCTGGAGCTAAGTCTATGGGACCCAGGTTCTCGATATTTCAATGGGAATGGACCCAGCATGTCAGTTAAAATCCCTTAATGGTAAAAACCTAGGGTCTTTTCACCGAGGCCTCCGTGGAGCCCTCCCCCAGCTTTAGGACACTGAAGCCCGGGGAGCTAACCCAGCTCACCCCCCTGGAGTTTAGCCTCTCTGGACTTTGAACATTTTAGGGTTACACAGGCTTAGGGCTCACAGTCTTAGGGTTATACAGGCTTAGGGCTCACAGGCTTAGGGCTCACAGGCTTAGGGCTCCCGGGCTGGGCTCTGGGACTCTGCCCGGCCCCAGGCACCCCTAGGGCGGCCACACTAGTCACCCACACCCGCTGGGGCTCCGGCCTCATGGGACTTTGAACATTTTAGGGTTGTACAGGCTTAGGGCTCACAGGCTTAGGGCTCACAGGCTTAGGGCTCCCGGGCTGGGCTCTGGGACTCTGCCCAGCCCCAGGCACCCCTAGGGCGGCCACACTAGTCACCCACACCCGCTGGGGCTCCAGCCTCATGGGACTTTGAACATTTTAGGGTCATACTGTCTCGGGGCTCCCCGGGCATGCACAGTCCCGAGCCGCCCGGGGGTATGGGACTCTGCCCCGCTAGCCAGCCTCTTAGGCAGGCCCGGGACGAATCCAACGAGCCCTCCCCCAGCTCCCTAGCCCTAACGGCCGCGGAGATATAGCCGATCAGCCCCGAAACTTTGGCCGGCTCTCACCCGGGCCCCGAGCGACCCACACCCGGGGGACCAAGCCTGGATCGTAGGGCTCGTCTGGCCCGATCCGACGAGCCCTCCCCCAGCCCCCTAGCCCTAACCCCCGGGGAGATATGGCACTCGAACCCTCCCCGTCTTCGGTACACTTTACTCTAACTGCCCCCCCGTACCCTAACCTTAACCCTCCGGCCTGGGGGTCACAGTACACCGAGGGGGAGTCGGGCCCCACGCCCTGGGCCAGGCCCCGAACCCGGGGACCCATCGGCCCGGGCCTGGGACACCCGCAAACCCTAGGGACTTTGGCGAGCTCGGGCCCGGTGCGCGCCCACGACCCGCCGGGCACCCCACGCCCAGGCCACCTAGACAGCCTGTCCCAGGCTCACGACCAGAGTCAAAGCCGACCCTCCCCGACCCTCTAGCCCCCGGGGCTGGGGAGTTGCCCAGGAGCAGCCCCGCGGACATTCGGGCCGCTTACGCCCGCCCGGAACGACCCACCTCCGGGGCACCCAGACCCACTAACCCTCCTCCGCCCGACGCTTCCGATGGGCCCTGCCCCGACCCTCTAGCCCCAACGCCCGCGGAGATATGCCCGATCAGCCCCGAAACTTTGGCCGGCTCTCACCCGGCCCCCGAGCGACCCACACCCGGGGGACCAAGCCAGGGTCGTAGGCCTCGTCCGGCCCGATCCGACGAGCCCTCCCCCAGCCCCCTAACCCTAACCCCCGGGGAGATACGCCCGATAAGGCCCGGGAGCCCCGACACCGGGTGCTTTCACGCCCCCTACCGGCCGGCCGAAGCCCCCCACACCCGGGAACCCTAGGATAGCCTCGTAGGGCTCGCCCAGACGAATCCAACGAGCCCTCCCCCAGCTTCCTAGCCCCAAGGGCCGGGGAGATATGGTGGCTGGATGGTGGGTCTTAGCCTGTGTGGACTTTGGAAATTTACCACTTGACTTGTATACATGCTGGCTGAACCCACCTGGAGGAATTCGACTCTCCCCGGCCCAAGGCACCCCCAGGTCGGCCACACTACCCACCAACACCCGCTGGGGCTCCGGGCTCATGGGACTTTGACCATTTTAGGGTTATACAGTCTTAGGGCTCCCGGGCAGACACCGGCTGGCGCTCTGGGACTCTGCCCGGCCCCAGGCACCCCTAAGTTGGCCACACTACCCACCAACACCCGCTCATGGGACTTTGAACATTTTAGGGTCATACTGTCTTAGGGCTACCCGTCTTAGGGTTATACAGGCTTAGGGCTCCCGGGCTGCGCTCTGGGACTCTGCCCGGCCCCAGGCACCCCTAAGTCGGCCACACTACCCACCAACACCCGCTCATGGGACTTTGAACATTTTAGGGTCATACTGTCTTAGGGCTACCCGTCTTAGGGTTATACAGGCTTAGGGCTCCCGGGCTGCGCTCTGGGACTCTGCCCGGCCCCAGGCACCCCTAAGTCGGCCACACTACCCACCAACACCTGCTCATGGGACTTTGAACATTTTAGGGTCATACTGTCTTAGGGCTACCCGTCTTAGGGTTATACAGGCTTAGGGCTCCCGGGCTGCGCTCTGGGACTCTGCCCGGCCCCAGGCACCCCTAAGTCGGCCACACTACCCACCAATACCCGCTGGGGCTCCAGGCTCATGGGACTTTGACATCTTAGGGTCACACAGTCTTAGGGCTCACAGGGTTATGGTTAGGCTGGGGCTAGGGGACTCTCTCCGGCCCCAGCCCCGCCAACCCTACACACCCTTCCCCGGGGCCCCGGGACCTATCCAACGAGCCCTCCCCCAGCTTCCTAGCCCCAAGGGCCGGGGAGATATTCACCGAAATGCCCGGACCTTTCTCCGGCTCTCACCCCGCCTCCGAGTGACCCAGCCCCGGGAAACCGACTTAGCCTTCCCCGGGGCCCCGCGCCCTATCCAACGAGCCCTCCCCCAGCTTCTTAGCCCCAAGGGCCGGGGAGATACACACAGAAATGCCCGGGGGACATTCCCCGGCGCCTACCGGGGCCCCCTCGCGACCCAGCCCCGGGAAACCGACTCAGCCTTCCCCGGGGCCCCGGGACCTATCCAACGAGCCCTCCCCCAGCTTCCTAGCCCCAAGGGCTGGGGAGATACACCCAGAAATGCCCGGGGGACATTCCCCGGCGCCTACCGGGGCCCCCTAGCGACCCAGCCCCGCCAACCCTACACAGCCTTCCCGGTGAGCCCGGGACCTATCCAACGAGCCCTCCCCCAGCTTCCTAGCCCCAAGGGCCGGGGAGATATTCACCAAAATGCCCCGGGACTTCATGCGGCTCTAACCCCGCCCCCGAGCGACCCAGCCCCGGGAAACCACCACAGCCCTCTCGGGCTCGACTGCCCGAATCCAACGAGCCCTCCCCCAGCTTCCTAGCCCCAAAGGCCGGGGAGATATTCACCCGGGAGCCCCGGGGGGGAACAGCGCCACCCACTGCCCGGCCTGCAGTGCTCCCTCCCTGGGCCCCAGAACCACCAAACTCCGGGGATCGAAGCCCCAGGTACCCAGCGCCCCATCCGAACCGGGGCACCGCCACTTAAGCCCCCCTACACGGACTCAGCCCTTAATCCCGACCCGCTGAGTAGCTGGACCCCTGGGATAACTCCGAAATTTCGCCGACCCCTGGGATAACTCCGAAATTTCATTGACCCCTGGGAAACCCAGGGACTTAGAAAATTTTTCACTCAGACCCCTGGGAAACCCAGGGACTTAGGAAATTTTTCACTCAGACCCCTGGGAAACCCAGGGACTTAGAAAATTTTTCACAAACCCCTCATATAACCAATTCCTATGGGGACCCCTGGTATAACTGGGGACTTAGAAGAATTTCTGAAAAACTTTTGAAAAAACGACTAAGTCCCCAGTTATCCCAGGGGTCTGGTTCTCCAGGACCAGACCGGTTGTGCTTCATCAATGTCCCCGGGCTTAAGTGGCGGTGCCCGGGGAGGGATGGGGCGCCGGGTCCTGCCTGGAGCTCAGCTTCAGGCTGAAGCCTCCTGGAGGAATGGGACTTTTACCCAGCCAGGGGCACTCTCATCGGGCACGCTCTGCATTCTTCCATGACCAAAGTCCTTGTGTTTTTCTGACAGGCCAAATCCTCCTGGAGGAATGGGACTTTTACCCAGCCAGGGTCACCCTTCCCGGCCACACTCTGTATTCCTCCATGACCAAAGTCCTTGTGTTTTTCTGACAGGCCAAATCCTTCTGGAGGAATGGGACTTTTACCCAGCCAGGGTCACCCTTCCCGGCCACACTCTGCATTCCTCCATGACCAAAGTCCTTGTGTTTTTAACACAGGCCGAATCCTCCTGGAGGAATGGGACTTTTACCCAGCCAGGTGCACCTTTCCTGGCCACACTCTGTATTCCTCCATGACCAAAGTCCTTGTGTTTTTCTGACAGGCCAAATCCTCCTGGAGGAATGGGACTTTTACCCAGCCAGGGTCACCCTTCCTGGCCAAACTCTGCATTCCTCCATGACCAAAGTCCTTGGGTTTTTAACACAGGCCGAATCCTTCTGGAGGAATGGGACTTTTACCCAGCCAGGTGCACCTTTCCTGGCCACACTCTGTATTCCTCCATGACCAAAGTCCTTGTGTTTTTCTGACAGGCCAAATCCTCCTGGAGGAATGGGACTTTTACCCAGCCAGGGTCACCCTTCCTGGCCAAACTCTGCATTCCTCCATGACCAAAGTCCTTGGGTTTTTAACACAGGCCGAATCCTTCTGGAGGAATGGGACTTTTACCCAGCCAGGGTCACCTTTCCTGGCCACACTCTGTATTCCTCCATGACCAAAGTCCTTGTGTTTTTCTGACAGGCCAAATCCTCCTGGAGGAATGGGACTTTTACCCAGCCAGGGTCACCCTTCCCGGCCAAACTCTGCATTCCTCCATGACCAAAGTCCTTGGGTTTTTAACACAGGCCGAATCCTTCTGGAGGAATGGGACTTTTACCCAGCCAGGTGCACCTTTCCTGGCCACACTCTGTATTCCTCCATGACCAAAGTCCTTGTGTTTTTCTGACAGGCCAAATCCTCCTGGAGGAATGGGACTTTTACCCAGCCAGGGTCACCCTTCCTGGCCAAACTCTGCATTCCTCCATGACCAAAGTCCTTGGGTTTTTAACACAGGCCGAATCCTTCTGGAGGAATGGGACTTTTACCCAGCCAGGGTCACCTTTCCTGGCCACACTCTGTATTCCTCCATGACCAAAGTCCTTGTGTTTTTCTGACAGGCCAAATCCTCCTGGAGGAATGGGACTTTTACCCAGCCAGGGTCACCCTTCCCGGCCAAACTCTGCATTCCTCCATGACCAAAGTCCTTGGGTTTTTAACACAGGCCGAATCCTTCTGGAGGAATGGGACTTTTACCCAGCCAGGGTCACCCTTCCCGGCCACACTCTGCATTCCTCCATGACCAAAGTCCTTGTGTTTTTAACACAGGCCGAATCCTCCTGGAGGAATGGGACTTTTACCCAGCCAGGTGCACCTTTCATGGCCACACTCTGTATTCCTCCATGACCAAAGTCCTTGGGTTTTTAACACAGGCCGAATCCTTCTGGAGGAATGGGACTTTTACCCAGCCAGGGTCACCTTTCCTGGCCACACTCTGTATTCCTCCATGACCAAAGTCCTTGTGTTTTTCTGACAGGCCAAATCCTCCTGGAGGAATGGGACTTTTACCCAGCCAGGGTCACCCTTCCTGGCCAAACTCTGCATTCCTCCATGACCAAAGTCCTTGTGTTTTTAACACAGGCCGAATCCTTCTGGAGGAATGGGACTTTTACCCAGCCAGGTGCACCCTTCCTGGCCACACTCTGCATTCCTCCATGACCAAAGTCCTTGGGATTTTTTTTCATTATTATTATGGGACCCAGGTTCTCGATATTTCAATGGGAATGGACCCAGCATGTCAGTTAAATTCCCTTAAGGGTAAAAACCTCGGGTCTTTTCACCGAGGCCTCCGTGGAGCCCTTCCCCAGCTTTAGGACACTGAAGCCTGGGGAAATTAGCCATGGGGCTCCCCTAACCCCGACTCCGAGGAGTCCTTCCCCAGCTTTAGGACACTGAAGCCTGGGGAGATTAGCCATGGGGCTCCCCTAACCCCCACTCCGAGGAGTCCTTCCCCAGCTTTCGGACACCAAAAGCCGGGGAGAAACTCCAGCTCACCCAGCTGGAGCTTAGCCTCTCAGCTCCCCTTTTCTCAACATTCTGACCACACCCTTCTGGACACCCTATGGCACAGCGATACCTCCACACAGGGGGGAAGGCAGGAATCATGCCCGGGAAGGAGCCTCGTGGGCTTTCTGGATCAGCCACCCCTGCGTAAATCGTGGGACTTTCAATATATATAACACTATGCACACACAGGCCGAATCCTCATGGAGGAATGGGACTTTTACCCGGCCAGGGGCACTCTCGTCGGGCACAATCTGCATTCCTCCATGACCAAAGTCCTTGGGATTTTTTTCATTATTATGATTTTCTTATCACATAGGCCAAATCCTCATGGAGGAATGGGACTTTTACCCAGCCAGGGGCACCCTTCCCGGGCACACTCGGCCCCCCGACCCCGCCCGGGTCAAAAGTATTTGGACACCTCGGATCTTCCCCAAACTCGAGCAGGGGGCCCCCGGGGGCTGTGGCACACAGGGGCCGCGACCTCAGGCCTCTCCCAGGCCAGTTCCCTTCCCGGGGCACTCCCGAGCCCGGGACCACCGCAGCCCGACTCGCCGTGAGCCCCACACCCGGGAAAACATATCATAACCCCCGCAGGAGCATTTTTGTCATGGGCCCCCAGGGGCCTCGGCGCTCGATCGGGAACAGGTTCTCGATATAGCATTGGTAAAGACCCAACATGTCAATGTTGGTCCCTAACAGGTAAAAAAATCACAACTTCCCCAAAGTTGGGAGTAGCGGCTCCAAACTCGGCAGGCAAACTCCCAGGGCCCGGGGGACCCAGGATACCGAAGCCCGTGTCCGTAGCACCTTCCCCGGGCTAGTTCCGTCCAGGGGCCCCCTAGGGGCCCGGGACCGCCAGAGGCCGACTCTGCGTGAGCCCCACACCCGGGAAATGGTGTCACTTTCCCGGTAGCAGGTACCCGCTGGTTAGGGTATCCTGACCCACCTTCGCATTAGTGCAAGGCAATTTTACCCAACATCTCCATATCGGGCCCTTTAACGCAAAGTTGCTCCTAGCGGCTCCAAACTCGGCAGGCAAACTCACAGCGCCCGGCGGACCCGGGATCCCGAAGCCCGTGGCTCTAGCACCTTCCCCGGGCTAGTTCCGTCCAGGGGCCCCCGAGGGCCCCGGGACCACCATAGCCCGCCTCGGCGTGAGCCCTAGGCCCGGGAAATGGTATCGCTTTCCCGCTAGGAGCAACTTTGGGTCGAGGGGCCCCGGGGGCCCCGAGAGTCCCGGAGGGTAAGCGGGGGTCCCCTGCGGTCCCATCCCCCGGGTCGGAGTCGAAATCGGGGGTACTTTTTATTCCGGGGCCCCAGGGGCTCCCTGGACCTAAGCCCCGGGGCTAGAGTGGCCATGGGAGGCCTGCTGTAGCACCTCGAGCCCGGGGGCCAAAGTCGCAGCCCACTAGCATGGGGAGAAGCCCGCAGGTACTGCCACCCCGTGGGGGAAAGCGTTACTGCAAGGCCGGCAATTTCGATGGAGTACGTGGGTCTCTAGACTGGGTCCGATGATGGAGAAGTTGGGTCTGAGGATGTTGGGCCCCATTGAAAATGAATGCGGGCCGGGCCCAACATAGCAAATGCGCTCATTTAGGGACACCTAACTAAAAACCCCATTGACTTTGACCCAACATCTCAATGCAAACCCTAACCCTAACCCTAACCCTAACCCTAGCTCACAAATTTAACCTTAAATAGGATTATTGCGTCTCCTATCCCTGAACTCAAAACATAACCGTTAGTTTTGAACTCTAAACCCAATTTCTTAAATCTAAACATAACCGTCAGTTTAAAATGTAAGCTCTAGAACCCTAGGTCAGCATAACCATATTTTTCTGTAACCCTAGGTATATCTGACCTTTAACCTTTCCACAGGCATGGTCACTTAATACTAATTCTACCCTATCTGGAGTAGGAGTGTTTGTGGATAAATTTTACCCCAGCCTAGCCCAAAACACGATCCTTAGCCTTGCATAATCTTTCAGGCACCATATCTGTCGATCGTTTGTATGGAGAGTGCTGGGGATGAGGCCTGAGTTGCAGGCCCGTGCACCACGTGGGTTCTGGGTTTATCCCAGGGCTACGTCTTTTTACCCTAACCTAACCCTAACCCGCTTTCCTGAGGCCCCCAAGTTGAATCTAATGAGCTCTCCCCCAGCTCTCTAGCCCTAACGCCCACTGAGCTATGCCCAAAAGTCCCTGGGAGGTTAAGCACCTCTAGTGGGCCCACTGAGCACCTCACCCCTGCAAACCCTAGATAGAATTCCCCAGGCCCTGGAGCCGAATACAACAAGCCCTGCCCCAGCCCTGTAGCCCTAATGGCCATGGAGTTAGACTTGCATAGAAACAACCCTACCTCTCGTTTAACTAATATACTACCCTGCCCACACCCTTCTGGACACCCTATGGCCCTGCAGTACCTCCACAGAGTGGGGGAGGCTGGACACATGCCCAGGAAGGAGCCTCAAGGTCGGGGAGCCATCGGCCTGCATTTACCACCCCGACGTAAAGAGTTGGACTTAGAAGAATTTTGGGACTTTTCTCACTCTCTGCTCACAGACTGAACCTTAGGCTGAATCCGCCTGAAGGAATTCGATTCTCCCCAATCCCAGGCACCTCAGGTTGGCCACACAAGCCTCCATGACCTCCCCCACCCACCCATGGGGCTCCCGAATTCGGACGGCCGTATCTCGGCTACCGTCTGTCCGATCGGCCCCGAATTTTTTACGGGTGTGCAGGGGAAGGCGGAATGCTCACTTGGGACCAGGGCACACGGGAACCTGAGTCCCATGCCGGTAGCACCTGCTCCGAGCCCGTTCTCTCCTGGGGCCACCTAGGAGTCCATACCGCCTGAGCCCACCTCGGCATGTTTCATCATCGCGCTTATATTTTGTGTAACAGGTATTAGAGCCTGTATTATGTCATTAAGCCTGTGTTTCGCCATAATGCTTATGTTTTATGTAACAGGTATTAGAGCCTGTATTATGTCATAGAGTCTGTGTTTCCTGCTGTGCAGTTAAAGAGCCTAGGTTTCGCCATAGAGCCTGTGTTTCCTGTTGTACAGCTAAAGAACCTGTATTATGTCATAGTCTGTTTCCTGTTGTATTCGCCATAAGCTCTTTAGCTGTACAAAAGTAACTACCGGTTCTATGTTTCGCCATAAAGCCTGTGTTTCCTATAGTACAGCAAAGAGAGTCTATTTATGTTTCTGTTTTTGATATTCCATGTTTTGTCTTATATTTTGTTATTAAAGAGTCTTTTTGTTGGAACCAACCCTCTGCGTCTATGCCTGCCCTTTCTGCCCATGGCAACAACATCAGCCAGTAACATTCCTCTTCATGACAACTAAGAGCTTTTCTATATTTCAGGATGCTCTCCTTCCATGCTATTTGAAATACTAACAATTTAATTTGACGTCATTTACGTTCTAATATCCGAGCAGTCTATTTTAAATTGTGTGTGTGGTCATTATACCAGGGAACGAGTTTCTTATCTCTCATAAGCGTTCTGTGTGGTCAGACAGTTATCCAATCAAAGTTGATAACTCTGGGAGATTACTGATAAAACTCTGTGTGGTAGTTGATGTGAATGTACATTTAATACGGTAGCGCGGTGCTGTGCGTACATTATCACTATGACACATGTTACGACCCCCGGTCTAGGGTCAAGGGACGCAACAAAGAAAATAATAAAGTGATTATAAATAAATATTCTTGCAACCAAGATTTTGTGCGTGGTTTTTATTTTAACACACACGCACATACACATACAGGAAGCTCTGGGCTTCAGGATTGGGCCAAGGCCAAAACAATAAACAAAACCCCCCCCTCTATCTCCTCCCTCAAGCTAGCTAAACTACCAAAAAGCAAACTGAAATCAAAATACAAAAACTAAACTAACTACCTAACTACTTACAAAAACAGGAGAAAACAGGGGACAACAAAAATGGCACCCAACCCCTACTGCTTCCTTGCAATTATGTACAAACAAAAAAAGAACAAAATATATATACACAATATTTACAACAAAGAAAACTATATACAAAAGCGGGAGGAACACTTCCATCCACGCTAACACAAACAAACAAAAGAAAACCCAAAAACAACAAAAGGGAAGGAGAGAGGCAAGGCGCGACACACAGGCTCTCTCTCCAACCAAACAAACAAAAACACACACACGCTCAAAACAAATACAAAATAAACAAATACTCAGTCACACAGTCACACACCAACACTTCAACATACAATCAATCACTCAATTAATCACACAGTCCAACAACCACACAATCACAATCCAACAATTCACCAATCAACAAAGGAGCACGGAAGTCACACACAAGGCATAAGTCGCGCACTTCCTGCTTCCACTCGGGAGCTTAAGAAGCCACGCAGATCCACCGTCCGCCAATCGCGGCGCACGTCACGGCACGTTCCATCGGGGCGGGGCTTCCTGCGAAAAGGAGAGCGGGAGAGAGAAAGGGGGGAGAGATCGCGCACGCGCCGCCGTCGCGCATGCGCACATACCCGCGCTACACACACACACATACGTGCACTACTCCTCTGCACGTAACACCCCCACCCATAAAAGTCAAAATCTTTATTTTGACAAAAAGACATATAAAGAAATACATAAAATCTATGTCTGTCACCAAGATTGAGGCTGCACCAACACAGATGGAAACAATTAGACAGGTTAAGATAGCTATAAAAAATTTAGCCAATGTTACATTAGCCCCCTGCGCCGCCACCAATTGCGAACGGCCCATCTGTAATGGTGCAACAGTTTCATCAGACAAGACTGGTTCAACATGACATTTTGCTCTGACAGGTGTATTTTGCAGAAAAGATTCAGATAAATCGATAACATCATCAAACTTTCGTGCTTGTGCACGTGTAACTGCACATGATGGGAATACTGTGGGACAATTGGAAACACCATCATTGTTAACATCAGCTACTGGTTTTTCTGTCACAATAGGACGAGGGAAAACAACACCACCCGCCAGATCATTTCCCAGGATTACCTGAACTCCTTCAACAGGGAGTTCGGTACAAATACCAACACGTACTTTCCCCTTCACTATTTCTGTCTCAAGATAAATGTCATGAAGTGGGACTGTGATACAGCCTGCTCCTATGCCACGTAAAATCACATCGGTGCCTGTGTAGGTTTTTTGAGACAGTGAAAGTGTACCAGCTAACATCAGAGTCTGTGCTGCACCTGTATCTCGCAGAATGGACACTGGTCTGCGAACACCTTCAGGGCTATCTGCCACCGACCCTTGTAACATGAATGGCTTATATACTTCCACCATTTGTTCAGGTAAGACGTGTTTTAATTGCCTTTCAACAAACCCCACAGATTTTGGCTTTACAGCTGTATTTTTCTTCTTCCAGGCATCACAGTCTGAAATGAGATGATCAGCACTCAAACAGTAGAAACACACTCTACCTCCCCCTGAGCGATACTGAGAAGTTCTAAACGTGCTCCCTCTTGCAGGTTTCACACTGCTTGCTGAAGGTTTCACCTGCCCTTCAACCCCACGGACAGCGAATTTATCCGTTCTCACAGTAGGAGAAAATACAGTACGGTGCGTCAACTCAAATTCATCAGCCAATACCGCGGCTGCTGACAATGACGTGACTTTTTGCTCATTCAAGTGCAATACAACATTTTCATTGACACAATCTTTAAAGTCCTCCAATAGAATTAACTCTTTAAGAGCTTCAAAAGTGGTAGCTTTAGTTGCGGCACACCACTTTTCAAACAGTGTTTGCTTTTCACGGGCAAACTCCACAAATGTTTGTCTGTCTGTCTTTTTATGGGACCTAAATTTTTGTCTATAAGCCTCTGGCACTAATTCATACGCACGTAGAACAGTTTGTTTGACCGTGTCGTAATCCAGGCTTTGTTCAACAGGCAACGCAGAGCACACATCCTGCGCTTTACCAGTCAATTTACACTGTAACAAGAGAGCCCACATTGCTCTCGGCCACTGTAACGTAGCTGCCACACGTTCAAAAGCTATGAAATAGCTATCCACCTCGGTCTCTCTAAAAGGAGGTACTAAAACAATATGCTTGCTTACATCGAAATGGGTTGGGGAGGTAGTCACTGGGGCAGAAACTGGAGAAGAAGAGCCCGGCGCAGCCGTTGCAGGTAGCTGTGCGAAAGATGGAAAAGCAGGTGAACTCTCCGGCGCGACCTCAGCCCGGTGTAGCCGGCTGAAATCTCGCCGAAAATGCTCCCTCTCCATCTCAAGCTCCAGCTCTCGCAACCGTAACCTTTGAGCTTCTGTTTCCTCACGTTTAATTTCCAGCTCCACCTCCCTCGTTTTTAGAACCAAAAGTTGTTCCGATTCCCCAATTGGTGGTGTGGTTACCTTATGCTTGGGGGGCGTGGAAGGTGACTGCGGCGCAGGTACTGGCCTACCGTCGACCTCCGTCGGCGTTGAAGCGTCCCTGTCCTCAGCACACTCTCCAGGCAAAATCTGCTGTTCAATTAATTTGTCAAGCAATATTCTTTTAACTTCTCTTTTAAGACCTTTTCTTGGCACGTCAACTTCAAAAAATTCAGCAATGCTGAACAAATCGTCCTTACGACACTGGTCAAACTGCTCTCGGCTAGGAGCCAGTGTAAAGGCAATTAAGTCAAATGCCATGTTTCTACCACTACTGTCCAACTCAAGAAGACAGCCAAACAACCAAAAAGGGCGAATATCTTCCACAAAAGACAAGCCACCACTTGTTAGCCAGTAACTGGCAATGGACAAGTCCCAACTTTTTAACCGGGGACTTGCAAAGGACGAGCCCCCACTTGTTACGACCCCCGGTCTAGGGTCAAGGGACGCAACAAAGAAAATAATAAAGTGATTATAAATAAATATTCTTGCAACCAAGATTTTGTGCGTGGTTTTTATTTTAACACACACGCACATACACATACAGGAAGCTCTGGGCTTCAGGATTGGGCCAAGGCCAAAACAATAAACAAAACCCCCCCTCTATCTCCTCCCTCAAGCTAGCTAAACTACCAAAAAGCAAACTGAAATCAAAATACAAAAACTAAACTAACTACCTAACTACTTACAAAAACAGGAGAAAACAGGGGACAACAAAAATGGCACCCAACCCCTACTGCTTCCTTGCAATTATGTACAAACAAAAAAAGAACAAAATATATATACACAATATTTACAACAAAGAAAACTATATACAAAAGCGGGAGGAACACTTCCATCCACGCTAACACAAACAAACAAAAGAAAACCCAAAAACAACAAAAGGGAAGGAGAGAGGCAAGGCGCGACACACAGGCTCTCTCTCCAACCAAACAAACAAAAACACACACACGCTCAAAACAAATACAAAATAAACAAATACTCAGTCACACAGTCACACACCAACACTTCAACATACAATCAATCACTCAATTAATCACACAGTCCAACAACCACACAATCACAATCCAACAATTCACCAATCAACAAAGGAGCACGGAAGTCACACACAAGGCATAAGTCGCGCACTTCCTGCTTCCACTCGGGAGCTTAAGAAGCCACGCAGATCCACCGTCCGCCAATCGCGGCGCACGTCACGGCACGTTCCATCGGGGCGGGGCTTCCTGCGAAAAGGAGAGCGGGAGAGAGAAAGGGGGGAGAGATCGCGCACGCGCCGCCGTCGCGCATGCGCACATACCCGCGCTACACACACACACATACGTGCACTACTCCTCTGCACGTAACACACACTTTAATTGAGACAAGATAGATCTGTTATAACTTCAGACAATGGAATTGGGAATACATTTCTTATACTTAAACTGAAATATTATTAAATTTAAAGTGTGACCTGCTTTATGAGTGGGTCCTACTACACATTGATTTACTCCTATTGAGTCCAGTATGGACATAAATTCTGTTCTCAGAGGGTCTTCTGTATTCTCAAAATTAATATTAAAATCTACAGAAACGACTAGATTAGAGAGAAAATCTGCAAATTCACTAAGAAATTCAGAATACGGCCCTGGAGGTCTGTAAATTTTAATTAGTGGAATAGACTGAGCTGACTTAATATACTTAAATACACTTATGTTACTATAGAGAATTTAAAACGCATTAAATTTGTGTCCATGTACGATAGACAGATTATCATTGTAAATAACTGCGACGCCTCCTCCTCTACCAGTTAACCAAGGCTGGTGTATGTAGCTGTATCCAGGAGGACTAGCTTCATTTAAAGCTACAAACCTGTTTAATACAGGTTTCAGTTAAACAGAGTAACTCCTGATCTGTGATAATTTCATTAACAATAACTGCTTTAGATGAGAGAGATCTAATATTTAACAGCCACAGTATACATACCAACGTTCAGCCTCCTGACACAAAATTAACTGTGAATGCACCCCCCTATTGGAGGTGCAAGCTTTGTTTTTATTCCTATATTCCTCCTCTAACCCTAACTTTTCAGAATAAAAAAAATATTATGGAAATGTACTGTATATGAAATGTGTAAAAAATATCTGTGTATAAAAATAAAAAGATTGGCCCTGATGAACAAGCCGTGGGCAACAGTGGCAAGAAAAAAACTCCCTAAGATGGCAATAGGAAGAAACCTTGAGAGAAACCAGACCCAACAGCAAATTATTTGGGTAATATCAGAAGAGTTTACAGGAGGGCAACAGGTGGGCAGGTGGCAAGCGGGCAGGCGAACGTTAGCCAGGCAGGCATAGACAGACAGACAGGTCGGTCTGTGGAGCATGGAGTCTTACCATAAAAATATCTGATTTTTTTTCGCAAAATTAACAGTTAATACCAGCAAAAATAAATTTGTTTCAATCTCAGTCTATATGTACATGATACCAGCAGTAGACACACATTTTACTAAATGAACCAAAGAGTTTATATCATTGTAAGGTACAGCAACATCCTGATTTCCTCATTCTGTTTTGTTTACAGCTTATATATAAAGCTTACTACATTTAATATATTTAGCTGCATATATACTGTTTTTTCCAGTATGAGGAAATAGTATATAAACTGTACCTTGCATTGAAATAAACTTATTGGTACATTTAGTAAATTGTGTATCTACTGCTGTTGTCATGTACATCCAGTATAAACTGAGATTTAAACTATATAAACAGAGAGAAAGAGAGAACAGAATTGTTGTGTTGAATGAGAATGACATGACTCGAAAGATTTATATCCATAGAAACAGATGGAGCTAAAAGAAAGGGAAAAACTTTAAAAAGAGGAGGTACAGAGATGTTGCTACAGAACTGTGAATAGGAAGACGAAAGGCACAAAAACAAGAGGACGTGAGGAGAAAGAGTAAAGCATACAGACAAAATGAGTGAGGTAAGAGTTTTAATATTAATTACTGAAGGGAAGGAAGAGTGTAACACCCTATTATTATATTATTACAATGAGTATGCAACGAATTCTAATTACTTTTGTGTTGTAATAATAACAATAATACAGATGCTCAGACACACACACCTCCTTCTACTTTCCCTCCTGATGACAATAAATCTCCACATCACCTCGGTGAGTAACCATGGCAGCAAAAAAAAACATTTATGAGAATTATTATTAATTTAAACTTATTTCAGGCAAATAATTATTTAAGCCTTAAAGGTTAGTTAATATTTATTTTACAGGTAAGAAACAAAGTTCTCTTGTTCCTCTCTCTCTTCCTCCCTTCTCTCTCTCTCTTTCTCTCTCTCTCTCCCTCACACACACACACACACACACATAAAAATCAGACAAGAGCTGCAGGTAAATCAGAACCTGCAGTCCACATGTGAGAAAGAATTCAAAGGATGTGTGTGTGTGTGTGTGTGTGTGTGTGTGTGTGTGTGTGTGTGTGTGTGTGTGTGTGTGTGTGTGTGTAGACAGGGAGAGCTCTACGCAAACAGAAGCAGATGGACAGTGAGTTGAAGCCATATGTGGGTCAAGTGGATGCAGGTAAGATCAAATTTTAATCCATTAAAATCTAAGGTGCTTTTAAAACCATTCTAAAACTTTTTTTTTCATATTTTTTGTTCAGTGTGTAATAGACCAAATAAAAAACTTATGGTCACTTACTGACTGATGTCTCATGTGGACACTTAAGGAAGCAAAGGAAATCAACATGGTGACGTGAGACCTTTACTTGATCAAACATATTTTCCATATGATGGCAACATTACCCAGATGAAAGCAGACTCTAATTAATGCACTTGTAAGGTTGGGACCATAAAGAAGCTCATTGTTGAGAGCTGTCCCTAGTAAGATGCAAAGATGTAAAATACAACATGCAAGCCCCTATTTCTTGGGTGATGCAATCCATGTTGTGGTACAGTACCACATTTTTTCCATGTTCCTTATATGGGTGGTCTTGGGGTACTTGAAAATACCATTTACATGAATGCCTTATACTCCTTATGAATCATTTCCAACAATGTCTATTGCTTTTCCAGGCATTGTAGAGTCATTCTTCATGAGTTGGAAAGGGAGCTGATAATTTTCATTAATTATCTCAGAAGAGCCTTTGATTAACTGCATGAATCTAGGGTCCTCCACAAACATTTCCTCCCTAAGAAATTGTAGTTGCACTGGTAAATCAAAAAAAATTTTTCAAACTTTTGTAAATCTCTATTCGCCACCAAATCGAGTGTCTTTACAGCAAAGTGGCTGTAGCGACTATTTTTATTGTTTAAATCAATGGTGATGGAAAAACGCTGTGCAAGGTTCGGATTGAACACATACTCCATGATACGTAGAAAAGAAAATAATTTATTGAGGCCATTTGAGGAAAAGTGTGAATAAAAACTGGCTGTAAATTAGGCAATGGTATCAAACTTAACGAAAATATTATGTGTGGTTCCAAACGTAAAACAGTGTGAGAAAACCGTGCATCATTTTCCACTACGCCCCCCTCTAAACTCCATGACTATATAACCTTTAACCTGATGATGTCACAGCATCACAAATACAACACAAATTAAATGCAAAATAAAATTAAAATAAACTTCCAATTATCAAACCCAAAATATCAAAATGGCCCTTATCCTGTCGTGTTCAATGTATCTGGGTATATTTACAGTGAATCTCAATAAAATAGAATCTGATGAAAAAGTTCATTCATCATAGTTTTTAATTAAATATGTTCACTCCCTGTAAGAGCCATATCACATTTGTTATCTAAGATGGATCTGCAGAATTTGTTGTTGTTTATTTTATTTTATCTGTTTATCTCATTTTATTCTATCTTATTCTGTTCATTAGTTAAGCATTAAGCATTAAGTAAATTACATAAGCCATAAGCTTTAAATTTGTTAGTTAAGCATCCATTTTAACAATCGTAAGTTGGTCTGTGATGTCATTCCATTATTACATGTATTTGTATGACTATCGTATGATAGAAAATTCAGTTTGGATACGGAAGCTTTGGAGAACATAAGCTTTTGAACGTAATCTAAGAATGTCATTTAAGATACAGCAACTACACTAGGTTATTGTAACCGTGAGCTGAACGCAATCAGATAGATATAACAAATATGTTGTTATAAGGTAACATTGAACCATTCGATACAGCAACAGGTGTTGTAACCACAGTGGATTTACTCAAGACGACTGTATGAAGTGTTGAATCTTTGATGCTGAAAATAGAATACCAAGACAAAGAAATCATCGGACTTCCATTCTTGTGAGTAAATGATTAAACCAAATCTACGCGTCAAAACTAGTGAAATAACATGACCGCATCTACACTCCCATATATTCTAGAATCATTACATGCCTTTTTTTTTGTTTTCAACATGGATAATCACTTGCGGAGGGAGTCGTTGATAATCTTCTGGACAAGTGTCAAGTCAGCATTCGTCCCCATGTGTCCACTGAACTAGACAGGGAGATGCACTGCATTTATAGTGTATGACTTTGTATGTAATTAGTCTAGAATCATTTTAAATGCAATTACAAAAGAAAAGAAGTATAAAAAGCTACACAGTGTCAAGATTAAGCCGGTATGATTTAAGAGTGCAGTATTAATCATTATGGTCAAGTCTTTGCATCTTTATTCAAACCAGTCCAATGCTCAGTCTTTACAAACTCTTACAAATCACAAAAATCACAACATTACTCACTTTTACAATCAGAGGCACAGGAATACTAAGTACTGAAGGAGACCCATGCTAGAAGGGAGAACCTGTGAAATTATTCTGTAACACCACACAGTCCAACACTTTTTTCTCTCATAATTAATAAAAATTTAATAATTTTGTCACCTAGCCAATAAACTCAGTATGGCACCTAGGGTTAGGGTAATAATTTTCATCACACTATACACTGTATTTAACAGTGTAAACACAATTTTCTTAACCTTCCTCTTTTGTTAGCTTTCTGTTACTATCTGTTATTGGACAGTTTTACCCGTGTCTTTAATCAGCCATATTACCCTCAAAACAATTATAAATTTTTTTTCTACCTCTTGGTGTAAGGGCCTTGGTGTAAGGGCCTGCCCCTGCCCCTAATCCCATGATTGTTTTTTGTTTGTGTAGTTTTGTTGGTAGACTCAGTTTCACAGAAGACACCTCGGTCAGGTGATGACGAAGCTCACCTGAGGCAAGGTAGCTCAGGTAGAGATGTTATAAAAAGTTGTTAGTTCTGGGAAACTGGGTCGAGCATTAATGATGTCTAGTGGGCATTATTCTCTCTTGTTTGGTTTGGTTTTGTTTTAGTTTAGTTTTGTTCTACGATGGGCTCTGTAAGGTTATGTTATCTATGTTATCTAGTTAAGTGTATTTTTGAGTTTGCTCTTTATTCTGTGTAGGTCCTGTTTAAGTATTCTCTAGTGTCTCCCCTGTCTCCAGTGTCTCTCTTATCTCTAATGTTTTCCTTGTCTTTAGTGTCTTCCCTAGGTTTAAGCGTCTCCCCTGTTCTTAGTAAAGTCTCCCAGCCTGTGTAAGTTCGAAGCCTGTGTAAACCCATAGCCGGTGTAAGCTCTTAGCCCATCTGGGTAAGCTCTGAGTGTGTGTGTTTCGCTCATAGGAGTGCGTGTGTGTGGTATGCTGCTCATAGGAGTGCGAGTGTGTGGTATGCCGCTCGTAGGAGCGCGAGTGTGTGGTATGCCGCTCGTAGGAGCGCGAGTGTGTGGTATGCCGCTCGTAGGAGCGCGAGTGTGTGGTATGCCACTCGTAGGAGCGCGAGTGTGTGGTATGCCGCTCGTAGGAGCGCGAGTGGGTGAATGTCGCTCGTAGGAGCGTGTGTGTGGTTTGTGTAAGGAGATTTTGGGTATTGCATCTAAAAGAGCAGGGGTCTCATGTACAAAGATTTGCGTTGAATTCATACTAAAACATTGCGTACGGACAAATCTGTAAATGTGCGTACACAGTAAAAAAATCTGATGTATGAAACACTCCCACGCATATTCTCTTTGTACATCCGAATTAACGTGAAATTGAGCGCACGTGCATGAGCACAAAATCCTCCCTGCCTCCTCCCCCGTACAAATATACTAATGACTCCACTTTGGCAAAACCAAATGAAAAAGCAATGGCAAAAGCAAGCAAGAAGAGAAACTTCACAGAATGTGAATTGGAGGTGCTCCTATCGGAGGTAGACCGGAGAAAAACTGTGTTATTTGCAAGTTTGTCCTCCGGAATTATTAATAAAAAAAAATAACTCAGCTGGAATAATATCTTTAAATACATCACTCACCAAGAAGCCACCCATCGCGCACCCTGCCACCTTGGAGCCTCATCCCAACCATGCTGTTTGTGAGGATGAATGAATCATGGGTTGACCCAGGCCACCTTGCCACAATATTTGTTAGGCGCATTTGAGCATCACATATTGCAGTATTTGCACATTTATTGAATGGAAATGTTTCCGATTCATGTATGCAAATTCGTCTTCAGATGGCGCCTTTATAGCAATGTGCATGCAGTCGATCGCTCCGATTACATTAGGAAAACCGGTGATCGCTGCAAATTGCGCTTTAATGTTTGGCTGGTCAACTGCATGGTATGGAAATCTTATATACCTGCTAGACATGCAGGTGATCCCGTCCCATACAGCTGGCACTGCACAGCTCAAAGACAACTGGCTTAACCCCGAGCGGTCTGCCAGTTCCCTTTGGAAAGAACCAGTTACCAGGAAACCAAGCGTTGTCAGCACCTGTAAGGGAACGGGTAATGCGAGGCTCCTCGCTGTCTCTCTTTCCAAATTTGGACCAAACTCAGCACAGAGCTCCAGGAGGATAGCTCTTGGAAATCTGAAACGGCTAATAAGCCCCAGTCATCATCCTGGGCCAGAAAATCACTGTGATCCCTAAAAATGCATTCCCTTCGGATTCGGCCATTGACAATGTCCTCTAATAAGGCCAACACTGCCATTGCCATAGACTAAGAGTTGTATACATTTGCAAATGCTATTATTTGTTCTAAATCACATAATTGGTAGAAAAATATGGTCAATTAACTCATTTGATCAATTATAAATTAATAGCAATGTTTTTCACATGTGTTGGTGCGATACTTTGTAGTGTGCAATTTAACATAATTGCCTCTAGGAGTCGCCAACGGAAATAAAACAAACACACACAAGAAATACACGTACACCAGATGTGAAGTCTCACGTTAATTTCACTGTTAGTAAATCTGACCATGAGCGTGAAAACTGGCGTAAGCAAAGTTTTTGTGTGTACGCAAAATTGATACATGAGACCCCTGGTGTGTATCATGCTTAAAAAAGCTAGTGTGTCTATCTTGCTTAAAAGAGCTAGTGTGTCTATCTTGCTTAAAAGAGCTAGTGTGTGTATCTTGCTTAAAAGAGATAGTGTGTGTATCTTGCTTAAAAGAGCTAGTGTGTGTATCTTGCTTAAAAGAGATAGTGTGTCTATCTTGCTTAAAAGAGCTAGTGTGTGTATCTTGCTTAAAAGAGGTAGTGTGTGTGTCATGCTTAAAAGAGCTAGTGTGTGTGTCATGCTTAAAAGAGCGAGTGTGTGTATTCTGTTTAATAGAGCCCGTGTTTAGTGATTACGCTTCTTCGTGTATTTTTGTTTCTTGCTCATGTTTTGGTTCATTTTGTTATTAAAAGATCTTTTTTGGTTAACTCAACACTCTGCGCCTATGCCTGCCCTTCTTACACCCACAGCAATAACAACAGCCTAGACAGCCTATAACACCCGAACGTGACACTTGGTTACTTTATGCTTGGTTACTTTGGTTATATATTGTTAAATAATGTTTTTAATATTTTTGCTGTGACCTCATGAGCTTTTACTTTAACAGCATACCTCTTGTTTTCAATTTAAAAAAATTATTAAATGAACCTCAAGGGAATTATTAAAATAAATAAAAGGTTGTTACCTGACTATTACTGAGGGATATTAGAACACATTTGTTATATATATTTTTTATTATAATATTAATTACTATAGTAACATCTAGTGGTGTCAAAAGTATTCACATTCATTACTTGAGTAGAAGTATAGATACTAGGGGTTAAAAAGACTTCTTTAGAAGTTGAAGTATCAACTCAAGCTTTTTACTCAAGTAAAAGTGTAAAAGTACTGGTTTCAAACCTACTTAAAGTATAAAAGTAAAAGTAATGTAAGGGGGGGGGGGGGAAGCATTAAGGATAAAAGCTTAGGCTGTGCCACGGGCCTGTATACTACTGTACACTAACACCTCATAAAAAAAAAGAAAAGAAAAATGTGTTGTTGTTTTTTTTAACAGCCATAGTGATTTGGGATACTGTATATGGCAATTGAAAAAGAATGCATTTTAGTACAAAGCAAATACAAACCGGATTCCAAAAACGTTGGGACACTAAACAAATTGTGAATAAAAACTGAATGCAATGATGTGGAGATGGCAAATGTCAATATTTTATTCAGAATAGAACATAGATGACGGATCAAAAGTTTAATCCGAGCAATTGTATCATTTTAAAGGAAAAATATGTTGATTCCAAATTTCACGGTGTCAACAAATCCCAAAAAAGTTGGGACAAGTAGCAATAAGAGGCTGGAAAAAGTAAATTTGAGCATAACGAAGAGCTGGAAGACCAATTAACAGTAATTAGGTTAATTGGCAACATGATTGGGTATAAAAAGAGCTTCTCAGAGTGGCAGTGTCTCTCAGAAGCCAAGATGGGTAGAGGATCACCAATTCCCACAATGTTGCGCAGAAAGATAGTGGAGCAATATCAGAAAGGTGTTACCCAGCGAAAAATTGCAAAGACTTTGCAGTTATCATCATCAACTGTGCATAATATCATCCGAAGATTCAGAGAATCTGGAACAATCTCTGTGCGTAAGGGTCAAGGGCGTAAAACCATACTGGATGCCCGTGATCTCCGGGCCCTTAAACGACACTGCACCACAAACAGGAATGCTACTGTAAAGGAAATCACAGAATGGGCTCAGGAATACTTCCAGAAACCATCGTCAGTGAACACAATCCACCGTGCCATCCGCCGTTGCCAGCTGAAACTCTACAGTGCAAAGAAGAAGCCATTTCTAAGCAAGATCCACAAGCACAGGCGTTTTCATTGGGCCAGGGATCATTTAAAATGGAGTGTGGCAAAATGGAAGACTGTTCTGTGGTCAGACGAGTCACAAATCGAAGTTCTTGTTGGAAATGTGGGACGCCATGTCATCCGGACCAAAGAGGACAAGGACAACCCAAGTTGTTATCAACGCTCAGTTTAGAAGCCTGCATCTCTGATGGTATGGGGTTGCATGAGTGCATGTGGCATGGGCAGCTTGCATGTCTGGAAAGGCACCATCAATGCAGAAAAATATATTCAGGTTCTAGAACAACATCTAGTCATCTCTTTCAGGGAAGACCCTGCATTTTTCAACAAGATAATGCCAGACCACATTCTGCATCAATCACAACATCATGGCTGCGTAGGAGAAGGATCTGGGTACTGAAATGGCCAGACTGCAGTCCAGATCTTTCCCCTATAGCGCATCATAAAGAGGAAGGTGCGACAAAGAAGGCCCAAGACGATTGAACAGTTAGAGGCCTGTATTAGACAAGAATGGGAGAGCGTTCCTATTTCTAAACTTGAGAAACTGGTCTCCTCGGTCCCCAGACGTCTGTTGAGTGTTGTAAGAAGAAGAGGAGATGCCACACAGTGGTGAAAATGGCCTTGTCCCAACTTTTTTGGGATTTGTTGACACCATGACATTTTGATTCACCATATTTTTCCCTTAAAATGATACATTTTCTCAGTTTAAACTTTTGTTCCGTGATTTATGTTCTATTCTGAATAAAATATTGACATTTGCCATCTCCACATCATTGCATTCAGTTTTTATTCACAATTTGTTTAGTGTCCCAACTTTTTTGGAATCCGGTTTGTACATTAAAGAACCATGTATGTGTACTACTGAGCATTAACATGTTTTATGGAGAAGAAGATATGATAACTAGTTGCCTAGAAGTATTTTAATGGTGCAAAAAGTCCAACTTCAGAGGCGTGTCATCAGTAACCTTTATTGGAATGTTAATGTACATCCAAGCTTAGCTGCAGGAATCTGTGAGGACAACATACAGTACAAGAAAATTAGTGACCCAGGGCAGGCTTAGTAACAATTACCCTTGTATGGTTGTCTACAATAAACATGAGTGCTGTCAGAATGAACGATTCATCCAATAAATTAATTATAAAAAAAAAATAAAAAATACAGTATATAAATATATATGTGTGTGTGTGTGTGTGTGTGTGTGTGTGTGTGTGTGTGTGTGTGTTTATACTTCTCATCCAACCACAATCGAATTTGTTCCATCCGTATGGCGCGATTTAAAAACAAAAAATTTAAATGACAAGCTGAAATAAAATAGGAGTAACGAGGCTATTTTTAAAATGTAAGGAGTAGAAAGTACAGATAATTGTGTGAAAATGTAAGGAGTAGAAGTAAAAAGTCGGCTGAAAAATAATTACTCCAGTAAAGTATAGATACCCAAAATTTCTACTTAAGTAAGGTAACGAAGTATTTGTACTTCGTTACTTGACACCTCTGGTAACATCTAAGGTGTTATGGGTCAAATTTGACCTATATATATTTATTTCAAAGCAAAAGGCAAAAAAGTATTTTCTAAAATAACTTTAATATAAATGGAAAGCTAAACAAGTAAATCTCAAAATTTGGATTTGCAAGGACAAACAAACAACGAACAATCAAGCAAATCAAACCAATAGAAATAAGGCACTAGTTCCAAAAAACGTCTTGTGTGCAAGAACATGCATGTGCATTTAGATGCATGTGTGGCAAAAAGTGACACACTTAGTGTGTTCTTTGCAAATATATTTTTTGCAGTAGAAGCAGAGTATGTTTGTCTTTATTGCTAGGGCAGACCAGACACCTCATTCTTTTAGAATCAGGTGGCCTCAGTGGGGTTGTGACTGTGTAGGTTGATGTTGAGGCAGTGCTGGCCGAAGAGGATGCTGGCACTGATGCTCTTTGTGTTGCTGATGGTGTGGAAGGAGTGCTACGTGAGCTCTGCAGCTGTCTGACCGAGGCTGCAGCGGCTGGGTCCCGGGGCACCCGTTCGCTCAATGTGTGCCTTGACAAGGGAACTTCCTAACTCCTCAAGAAACATTCTCCGCTTGTTTTTCTGGTTGAGTTCCACCCTAGGTGAATGTGGGTCCACAACACAAATGCATTGTATGCAGACAGAATGCTAGAATGTTATAAAACACAACTATTGGCCATCTCCTGGTCATTCTCTGGCAAGTGTAGGTGGCAGTCAGGTTGTCCACTCCATCTTTGTTTTTATTATAGTCCAAGATAATTTGGGGCTTTTTGTCACTTACTGACCTGACTTGCTGAAGTATAACACTGCGGTGTTTTTTGGACAATATGAAACAACCATGTTGGTGTCTGTAAAAGCAAATTTTGAAGAAAGTGGAGCCCTGTTCTTCACCTGCAAAATTTCGGCAGGCAGCTCAGGTTTATTTTTTTTACTGTGTCCACCATGGTAAGTTTCCACCTGAGAAGTTCTTGTCCAAGGTCATAGCTGGTAAAGAAATTGTCACATGTGATATTGTGACCCTGCAGTCCAGTAGTCATATCTCGAGGACTACATGTTTTCCTTGATTTTTCCTCAGGAATTCCAGTTGCATGTTTGCCTGTGTAAATCTGCAGATTCCAAACATAGCTGTTTTTCTGCCCAAAGTTTTATTTCCCTGGCTTACTCTAGGCATGTACTGCTGGAAAGGGCATTTTCCAAGGAAAAAAACTGTTACCTCTGGCTCTGGGTTACACATCAGTGGAAGGAGCTGCACCCACCTTTCCCAGACATCCCTGATGTGAGCAAGCTTGTCAGATTTTTCTCTAGTTTCTCTGTTGTCAAGTCTAAGGACTCTTGATATCATTCGAAATGACTGAAGTGACATTGTTGCCCGAAAAATATTTCTACCTGTCGATGCATCCCAGAGACTATCAGTTGCCTCATTGTTGGATTTGTAAACACCAGCAAGAAGAAGAATACCAATATAATCATCCAGGTATTCCTCATCAATGTCATTCCACATGTAGCCATGAACCTTTTTTCCTTCAAGGTTTGTCATAGCAATCATGACTTTCTTTAGTGACACTGGCATAAACAGATCAAAACATGTCTTGATGTCACTTACTCTTGTCACAGCAAACCTTGTTATACCAGGGGTCACTTTGATGACATTTGCAGCAGCTGCCCTGCCATGTATGTCAGGAGGTACTGAGCTCCAACAGATGTTACCACTTTTGGATTTGAACGTTTCAGCAGGAGTGAGTGCAGCTTCAGCATCGGTGACCTCCTCATCAGACGTGTCTGTGCCTTCTGGTAGATACTCTACAATGTCCTCGGAAACCTGCTCATCTGTATCACTATGCTGTTCTGTGTCCTCTGCCTCATTTTCAGAAAAGATATGATCCAGAGCTTGGCTTACTGTAAATAATACTTCTCATTTTTGACTGCTGCAAACAGATGTGTACTCTGCAAGTCACCAACACTAAACTAAACTAAATTTGTCTTATGCAAGTCTTACATGTCTGAACATGTCTATCTTTGTTTGTTTTGTTTGTTCAGGTAAGGAGACACACAGTGTGTTTATGATTTTTGTTTTGAATCCTAACTATTGTTTTATAACTTTAAATTATAACTAGGTCAAAACTGACCCTACCGACACAAAGGTAATAATTTAGTACAATAGTTTTTTTTTTTTAATTAAATACAGGTTCCTGACAAAGTCAAAAGCCTTGATGCAATAAACAAAATTAGGTAGTAGTTTTATGCATTTAAAAAGTAAAACAGGTTGGTGCTGACACTAACACAAGAAGAAGTTGATTAGGTACTGACAAGCAGCCTGCATCCTTTGATCGAAGTAGGCGTGGCGGATCGTAAGACACTAGATACAGTTCACTCAGATACTGCGGCGCGAGACCATTTAATGCTTTATATGTCAAGAGTAGTATTTTTAAATCAATGCGAAATTTCACAGGGAGCCGATGCAGTGAAGATAAGATAGGGGTGATGTGCTCATATCTTCTGGTTCTAGTGAGTACTCTCGCTGCTGCATTCTGGACTAGCTGAAGCTTGTTTATGCACCTAGCTGAACAACCAGACAGTAAGGCATTACAATAGTCCAACCTAGAGGTGATAAAAGCATGAACTAGTTTTTCTGCATCGTTTAGCGACAATATGTCTTATCTTGGCAATATTTCTAAGGTGAAAGAATGCTATCCTGGTAATATTATCTACATGAGCTTCAAATGAAAGACTGGAATCTATAATCACACCGAGGTCTTTTACTGTTGCACTTGATGGAACAGAAAGGCCATCTAAAGTTACAGTGTGACTAAAATTTTTACTCCTAGCTGAATACGGTCCTATTACTAGAATGTCTGTCTTATCCGGGTTAAGCAGAAGAAAGTTAATTAGCATGCAATTTCTTATGTCCTGCACACATTGCTCAACTTCAGTAAGTTGGATTTTCTCATCAGGTTTTGCTGAGACATAACTGTGTGTCGTCAGCATAACAATGAAAACTAATACAGTGGGAGCCACGCCAAATAGCCGCGACAGTGTGGCTGAAGTGTGAATGGCGTGTGAATGGCCTTTGCACGCCGTAATCCCCCCTCCCTTTTCTGGCCGAAAGGCGTGTCAAGATTTCACAGTAAACACGCCCATTCAAGCCCTATTTATTCATTTACCTGGTGCCACCACTAGATGGCGCTTCGTTCTCAATAACACGTTAAAACAAGCCAGCTGCGCTGAGTTGCAATCACGTGATTTTAACAACCCGCCTCCACCCCCGCCGAACTGACGCTGCCAAACTACAGAGATGAAGATGGCGGCTTAACGGACTATTCGTGGTAAGTGATGTTTTATTTTATAAAATGTGTTTGGGGTAGTTTACAGTTTATTTCCCAGTTTAGTTTTTTATTGGCCGTTTTAAATATCACTGGCAGCACCAGCAGCGGTCAGATGTGACTTTAGATAACTTAATGTTCTGTTTACCAAGTCTGGAGTTAATATTACAGCTTACTGTCAGTGTCACAAACTCACAATGTCACTCCACTTTAACTCAAAAACATGCTCAAGCTTCGACAATACTATTAATGTCCCTATTACAAGAGCTGCACTACCCGATGAAGAGTGTTTGTGCTCTCTGTAAATACTGAGAGAATCTCACCGCGTGTTGTCTGGATAAATTCAGCGCTTATTTATTCTCTGGTTAAGAGTTAATCTGCAGGTTATTTCTGTGACTGTAATATAATGTGATGCAGTTGATGAGGGACACAGACTGAGGGGAGCTGTACAGGAGCTAGTAACGCTCATAACCCGGTTTATATTTTATACATTTGTCCGGGACTTTCCGCGGTAGCGCGAGCGCTTAGTTAAAGAGCTGAATAACAACACAGAAGTGTTTATCAGTTAGGAGGAGGAGGGGGGAGGTGTGTGTGTGGGGGGGGGGTGGAGGTGTGTGTGTGTGTGTGTGTGTGTGAGGGGCTTCAGTAAGTTATAGTTTGGCTTCAGGGATGAACTAATGCTCATATACGAGTGTTATATCGCTTAACTTATTTGTATGAGAAGCGCATTAAGTAAATTCTCGGTTAATTTAATTCAGGCGATAATACAGACAGTCACTGGTTAACACTAACACTGTTCACTGGTTAACATTAGCACAGGCAGTTTATTTACATTACAGAATCCCCAAAACAGTATTTTACACACTCTGTGGTAAATAGGTTTATTAATATATTTTATTTTTATTAGAACTATATGTTCTGTGAAGTTTATTTATCTTTGTCTTAACTAAATTCTCCTGTTGTCTTTAAGCAGAGCTCCGCTGTGGAGGATTTGGGAGGTCAGACGGCTGACGGCTGGACTTTTGGAGCTACAGGACTGGAGGAACCTGAACAAGCTGTTGAGGGAGCTGTAGGAGGGATGACGTCACAGTCCGACAGCTTTAGAATGATGTTTGATCAGGTCTACTGTATATTCTGAACATAGAACTGCAAAATGTCTGATACAGTACTTTGGGGGAAACAAAGACTTCAACTGTTCCATGTTTAATAGTTTTGATATTTGAAAAATTAATATTTTAATGTAAAAGGACTATAGATAGAGACTTATAAGCAGCTGGTGTATCCGGGTAGTTTAATGAACTTTAAGCAAAAAGACAACATGTATTCATTCATCTGTTTTATATAAATTACTGTTTTAACTTTGACTAGTTTTGGAAGAATAAATTGAATTGTTAAAGTCATGTTTGCGTGTTTTAATTTTGGGGGATTGTTTGGGTATTTAAAAATTGTTTAGTTGAACCAACAACTTCAATGGGCAAAAATTTGGGACACAACTTTGTTTTAAATAGTCAAAGAGTTGGGCTGAAAATAATAATAATTATTATTGATCATAGAAACAAATGAAACCAGTTAAACACTTGATTATATGTATTTGTGTTTGTGATTATGTGACCCATAATAATTTTTTCTCAGTATAAATAAATGTTTTGGAAGAACTCCAAAAGAGCAACGACAAACTTGGTATTCTCCATTGCGGTTTCTCACCTTCCCACCCCTGAGTAGGACATGGTGTTAATTGCTCTGTGTGTGTGTGTTTTTGGCGGGGGGATGGGTGTGTGTGTGTTTTCGGCTGTTCAGCAGTTCTAAACACAAGCACAGTTTTTGTCCTTAACTAAAATACTTCAATACGTTAATAATGAATTTATTTTGCTGAATAAGGTAATAAGCGATGTTTAAACCAACCCAGTAAGTTAAGTAAGTGTTCCATACATTAAAGTACTGTGTATAACCAAGTGCCCTAGCAAACACAGTTACAGTACAGTTTACAGTACAAACAGAGTGTGTGCGCTGGGGGGATTGGAAGGTGAGTGAGAATACTCATTTACAAGACAAAAGACGGTCAGAGGCAGCGCCGTTCTAGACCAGACAACACGGGGTGGGGGGAGGGGGGCATCATGTTCGAGCACTGTTTTTACCTGGCCTTACTGTATAGTAACAGTATTGTATTTGCTGAATTGTGTTGAGGCACGCAAACCCCCTGACCACAATAAGGTGGCAATCCCTCAGGGGGAAACTAACAAATATATATATATATATATATATATATATATATATATATATATATATATATATATATATATATAATTTTATAATAAAATATCCTTACTCCAGATTTTATCAATCAATGACATAACATTTATCTAAGCTGGATGGTCAAATTCTCAAAAACGTTTAACCTAAGGTAAGACTTAACACACTATAACTAAAATATTTACAAAACTGAAAGGTTGTCTTATGAATAATAAAAAATACAAACTAAATTAAAACAGATGGGCTGTTGAACAGATCATAATATGTTTTATGTTTTCTGATTATAAATGATATATGGGTTGATTTTAGAAAGGCTAAATGAAATAGCTAGTTTTTGGTCATGTCAGTCCAGTAACTATACTATGTAAAAGTATTTATAATATGAATTAATTAAGGGCAGGACCTAACCTAATGTTAATAATTTACACCATGATAACATTAGTATTCGTGTTTTTGTATATATTTTTAAATGTTAAAATGAACGTTTCAGAGTATATAATTTGTCGTGTCATCTGTGATTGAGACCCATGAGTTAAATTGAAATATTTTTTATAGGTAGTAAGCCAGGTTTTAGTAACCTTGGATGAATCAGCATGAAAGCCCTCTCTCGCGCACGCGCTCTCACGCTATCTCTCGCACTCACACACACACACACACTGTGCACACACAGACACACACAAATAATACATGAAATCGCATAAAACCAAATGAAACTAGGGTAAAAAATATGAGCAGTAAAAATACAGTAGTATCCTGTAGGTGATTCCTGTCCTGTGATAACAGGCACTAACACTCTAGAACTGTTTAGTTCTGTTAGTTTTGTTTTCAAGTGTGAATGTTTATGGGGATTAAATCTGTCTCTGCTGCCGCATCTATACACCGTTGTGATAAGTGATTGATGCCCCATCAGATCTTTAATGTGGGACATTATGCTGGTTAAATGACTAAAGACACACTGATCTGTATGGACAGATATTTGTTCCAGATATTATGCGCCATTAATCAATTTGTTATGCCAATTTGACTTTCAGCGAAAACATCAAAAATATAACGAAAACAAACCAAAGCAGAAGTTACATTTTAAGCTTTACTTTCAAATTCAAATTTGATTTGTCACATACACAGCACGATATGCAGTAAAATGCTTTAGGTGAGACTCGAACTCGGCATTGCTTCACCTGGACTGCTTTATAAGTATCACGCGCTAACCGATTGCGCCACTGGAGCCACACGGAAGTTGGTCTTGTCAGAGTATCCTCTCTCGTGCGCGCACACACACACACACACACACACACACACACACACACACACATGAAATTACGTAAAAACCAACGAAATATAAGCAGTAAAAAAAACATCAGTAAAAATACATTAGTATAACAGGCGCTAACCCTCTGGAACTTTTTTTTTACTATTGTTTCCAAGTGTTTATGGGGATTTAATGTGTCTCTGCTGCCGCATCCATTCACAGTTGTGATAAGTGATTAATGCCCCATCAGATCTTTTGACGGGGGAGCATTATGCATGATTAAATGACTAAAGAAATACTGATCCATATGGGCAGATATTTATTCCAGGTTGCATGCGGCATTAATTGCATTTCTTATGCCACTTGTAGACTATCAGTGAAAAAATCAGCGAAAACATCATCAAAAATATAACGAAAACAAACCCAAGCAGACGTTACATTTTGAGCTTTACTTTGCAGCAAAATATTATCTATCAGTATATTAAATGGAACGAGGTAAAATACACCGTAATATAAAATACTGTACACAGCCCGCGTTTTTATTCCGTACCTACAATGATCGGTATAGACAAATTACAGCCTCTACCGTGTGTTTAAGGATCATTTCAGGATGTCTTAAAAAATATTTCACTAACTAATTTTATTAATTCATTATTAAATAATAAATAGCATAATCATCATGGGTTGTGTATTGAGTGATTTAACAAATCTGTTTTATTAATCGGTTTGTTGTTGTTGTTTTTTCATCTATTTATGAAACTATGTTGACAATGCAAGAACTGTCTGTATATTAAAGATACGGTATTGGGCTTCCTGGACACTGCAGTTAACTGTGCCAGTCAATGCTCCATCTGGCGGAATTATACGGCATTGCAACCATCTTTTTAGAAAGCGCATGGGGGCGTTTATGGGGCGGGGCATCGTTAACTGCGTCATCGCGGGGGATCACATTCCATGCACGAAGCCTGCATTAACCCTTCATGGAACTGCCACGGAGCCGTCATGCTCCAGGCGGCTGTTTGACGTGGCTCCCACTGTACCATGCTTACGGATTATGTTGCCCAGAGGAAGCATGTAAAGGGAAAAAAGCAGTGGGCCTAAAACTGAACCTTGTGGAACGCCAAACTCCGCTAGAGAACATGCAGAATAATCACCATTTAAGTCTACATACAGTACTGATAACGATCGGTCAAATCGGATCTGAGCCAGGATTGGGCTGCACCCTTAATTCCTACTACATTTTCTAATCTGTGAAGAAGAATAGCATGATCAATGGTGTCAAAAGCTGCACTGAGGTCGAGTAAAACAAGCAACATTTAAAATGTGGCTTTCAGTTGGCCCCCTCATTCAGATGATCAAATGGAAAACAGTCCAGAGGATTGGACTTCACCATATTTCCAAGGTAGTGTGCTCATCAAGCACTTCTGACACTATGTAATGATTTCCAATGAAAACAGGTGTCTTAGTCACTCTTCCTCAGTGCATTCCTCCTTGCTCGGGATACACAGGATGGCGCCGCGGATGGCTGCCTCAGTGTGGAGCTCTCCATTTCTTACTGTTTTTGTTAGTTTGTCCTGTTTTTTGTTTCTCAAACGTAATAACTTATACCAGGGATGAACTGCTGAACGTTCAGCAGGACACAGCACACAATTTTCAACCAGTTTTAAATTTTTCAAACGTTTTACTGAACATTGTAACCGGTGGAGCAGCTGCGCTGTTTAAATGCTTTAAGAAGCGCAGGCGGGGGAAGAGAGCCGGCACGCTCGTCAAGACTTTTCAAACTCTGCCACGCTATGTTTCACGTAAACCTGGCTGAATGAAGCCATCACGGACAACGCGCTACACCTGCCAGGCTTCCAGCTGTTCAGAGCGGATCGCTACACAGAATCAACGGGGTAATCGCGAGGCCGCGTGACATGCTTTTACATCAACAAAAGTTGGTGTACAAATGTGACAACATTGAAGATGATGCGCTGTCCTGATCTAGAGGCATATTTCATCAACTGCAAGGAGTTTACCTCGTTCATTCTTGTGAGTGTGTACATCCCTCCACAAGCGTGTGCTGAATGCAGCATTTCAACAGCTGGCTGCTCAGATCACAGACACGGAGCAACAACACCCGGACTCTCTTATAATTATACTTGGGGATTTTAACAAAGCAAACCTCAAACGTGAACTGCCTAAATACAAACAGCACATTACATGCCCCACCAGAGACAAAAATACTTTGGATCACTGCTACACCACAATAAAGGATGCATACAGTATCACTCCATCCCCAGAGCAGCTTTAGGACTTTCTGACCACTGCATGGTTCATCTTCTCCCCACCTATAGGCAAAAACTTAAATCTGTTTCACCTACAGTAGATGAGGATGGGTTCCCTGGTGAGTCTGGTTCCTCTCAAGGTTTCTTCCTATTACCATCTCAGGGAGTTTTTCCTTGCCACTGTCGCCCTCGGGCTTGCTCACCAGGGACTATCTGAACATTTTTGATTCATACACATTCACATTCCATACAAACTTAAATAATTCTTTAGATTGTGTAAAGCTGTTTTGAGACAATGTCAATTGTTAAAAGCGCTATACAAATAAAACTGAATTGAATTGAATTTCTACACCACTATTATCACCTCTGACAACCATCCTCTCTTCCCCCCCTGCACTCCAGGTCTGTGAAAAGGATGTCCAGATCTTTCTGAAACAAAAGAGAAGGGAAGCTCCAGGCCCAGATGGCGTGACACCAGCCTGTGCTTACCAGCTGGCACCCATTTTCACACAGTTCTTCAACAGATCACTGGAACAATGTGAAGTGCCTTTGTGCTTTAAATGTTCCACAATCATCCCCATTCCAAAGAAAACTAAAATCACAGGAATTAATGACTACAGACCAGTCGCCCTAACATCTGTGGTCATGAAGTCATTTGAAAGACTGGTGTTGGCCTATCTGAGGGACATCACAGGACCCTTACTGGACCCCCTGCAGTTTGCTTATAGAGCAAACAGGTCTGTTGATGATGCAGTCAATATGGGACTGCACTTCATCCTTCTGGACAAACCAGGGGCTTATGCAAGGGTCTTGTTTATAGACTTTTCATCAGCTTTTAATACGATCATCCCAGCACTGCTTCAGACCAAATTAAACCAGCTCTCTGTTCCTAGCTCTATCTGTCACTGGATCACCAGCTTTCTGACAGACAGGCAGCAGCTAGTGAAACTGGGAAAATTCATGTCCAACAATCACACCACCAATACTGGAGTCCCTCAGGGATGCGTTCTCTCCCCACTGCTCTTCTCCATCTACACCAAGAACTGCACCTCCACAGACCCCACTGTCAAGCTCCTGAAATTTGCAGATGACACTACAATCATCGGCCTCATCCAGGACGGTGACGAGTCTGCATACAGAAGGGAGGTCGAGCAGTTGGCTGTCTGGTGCAGTCACAACAACCTGGAGCTGAACACGCTCAAAACAATGGAGATGATCGTGGACTTCAGGAGAAACCCACCTGCACTTCCCCCACTCACCATCATGAACAGCACTGTGATGGCAGTGGAGTCATTCCGGTTCCTGGGCACGACCATCTCTCAGGACCTGAAGTGGGACATTCACATTGACTCCATTGTTAAAAGGCCCACCAGAGGTTGTATTTCCTTTGCCAGCTGAAGAAATTCAACCTGCCACAGGAGCTGCTCACACAGTTCTACTCAGCCGTCATTGAATCCATCCTGTGCACTTCAATAACTGTCTGGTTTGGCTCAGCTACGAAAGCAGACATCAGAAGACTACAAAGGACGGTTCGGACTGCTGAAAGAATTATTGGCACTCCCCTGCCCACGCTGCAAGAACTGTATATATCCAGAGTGAAGAAAAGGGCACGGAATATCACTTTGGACCCCTCACACCCAAGCTACCTTCTTTTTGAACTTCGCTACAAGTTGAGGGTTGAGTTGAACTTGAGGGTCGACGCTACAGAGCACCGAACACCAGGACAGTCAGGCATAAGAACAGTTTTTTCCCCCAGGCAATCTACCTCCTTAACAGTTAAACATCATTCTAATGGTCAATAAATATATGTGCAATATTGTGTACAATATCACTGTGCAATATACTGTATAATACCACAGATTTCAGATATTTATGTAACTTATTTAAAAGTATCTCACACCGTACTCCATTTGATGTCAACCATTTAAAATTTATATATATATATATATATATATATATATATATATATATATATATATATATATATGTATATTTATTTATTTTTATTTTTTTTAATATGTCATATGCTGTTTTTGTCTTGTCATTTGTTTGTTTTTTGTTCTGGAGGGAACAGCCGAAAGACAAAGAAGAAGAAGAAGCTCCGTCACTAAAACAAATTCCTTGTACGTGCAAGCGTACTTGGCAATAAAACTCTTTCTGATTCTGATTAACAGAGCTCTGGAGCGGCTTTATTCACATTTCGGAATGGTGAACACATTAACAGATCCGCTGTATTTGACTGACTGTGTAAACACAATGTAATCATGTTTTTCTTCAAGGCATATGCCCCTTACAAAACTCAAACAGAAGATCACAGTGACATTACAGAATCACTCACTCGAGTTAATATTTTTTTAACCGAAAGATAAGCAGATCTGTAATTTACGGACCAATTCTGCAGTTTGCGTATGTTAAGAACTAAAGTGTTTGACTTTTCTACCACTGTTGAACTGACATTTATACAGACATCATATGAGTGTTTATTTTCAACACTTCACGCACACATCACTAACTTGCATCTTTTGCAGCATGTTCCTGTCCTGTGCTCATCCACCCCTACCTGAAATTAAGTAATAAATAAACAAATGAATAAACTTTAATGTTTCTGCAGTGGCCTTGTGTGGGTTAATGAAGTGTTACAGCCCCACTGGATCTCAGTGTCAGGTGGTGAAGAATGGAGATATTCTCGTCCCAAAGTGTGTGTGTCCAATCACCTGTCCTCAGTTAGTACACGTGCGCACACACATTCATACACATATCAAAATACTTTAAGTATTCACCAGATGAATATGCTGAGGTTAAATAAAAAAAATGCTAATTATTAATGATAAAATAATCAAGTAACTGGTTGTGTGTGTGTGTGTGTGTGTGTGTGTGTGTGTGTGTGTGTGTGTGCACATGCACGTACAGACTGAATGCGCCAGTGTGTAGCATTTTAGGTAAAACCTACATCAATGAGTGTCTTCTTCACAAAGAGTCATGTCGCAAAAAACGTCGCATTGGAAAGGCACATGATGGACCATGTTTGGGTATTTTGTATGCTCACTCACACACACACTCACACACATTTCTCCAATCTATGGTGACAATAAACAGAAATTTTGGCATGAGACTTAAAAAATGTTTACATTTACCTCTTATAAAATGTATTCCCTTCTTACTGGTTAAATGTAAAGGACGTTGTGTGTGTCTGTGTGTGTTTAGAGCCTGGGGTGTGTTCAGATCTGGAGCTTGGTCAGTTCCCTTACAGGCTGCTTGACTGGTTCTTATTAATCAGCAGAATGGGAAAACGATACACAGCAGCACACACAACCAGCTGCATCACAAACACACACAGAGTACAACTTGCACAGGTAACAACACCATCCCCCTTCTCACACACACACACACTTAATCCTGAATAGGTCACTATACACTGGGTAAAATAAGTCTTTTGATGATCATGAGTGGGTGAGTAAATAATAAATAATGTCTGAACTAAACTAAAAAATGTCTGAAAAGAGATAATTTGAGAGCTTAAAATAAAGTTTAAATAAAGCACTAATCCAAACTGACCTGAGAACACCTCTGAAACTTAAGAAGCAGGAAACTAAAACAGAACATGAATGTCAACTTAAAAGTCCCAAAATACAAAATCAAAACACACGATCTGAGCCCCGTGCTGCTCTGAGACATGAGACACCTCAGACACATCGGAAAGCAGCAATTAATAAGTTACAAAGAACATTATAACATATAATATAATGCATATTTTAAAGATTACAACTTGCTTCATTGGACATACAGTCAAAGAGAATGTAAAAGTTTTTGTTTATTTGGGAATAAAAGACAACTGCATGATCTTCACCAACTCCTATAACTCCTGTAGTGTCTCTGTCTTTCTCTCTCTCTCTGCTAGAACTGGTTCTCTATTTTGGATCGAAATAAAAATGGGAAGTTGAGTATGAAGGATCTGAAGAAGCTTCACTATAAGAAGATGCCACTGGAACACTGCGCCAACACATTCTTTAAGTGAGAAACAAAACAATGACCTTTTAGAATTGAATTTAACATTCAGATAATTATATTTCTCTTTCTGTCTCAGCCTTTGTGTGTGTGTGTGTGTGTGTGTGTGTGTACGGCCTGCGTGAGATCTTTCTCTGTATCGATCTGAACATAACAGTATTTTTATTTCCAAATGGTTGAAGCCCTTTTGCTGCATCAGCACTTTTTTTTCCGTTTTTATTGATTTCTGAGTATACACAAAGTTCAATAAATGACTAACTGAAGTTTCTCACTAAAACAGTGAGCTTTAAAGCCATGTGTGTGTGTAGGTCATGTGACAAGAACAGGAATAATAAAGTGACCGTGAGTGAGTGGACTTTCTGTTTGGTGGATCGATCTGAGCGATGGTTTAATGAATACATGTGTAAGTGATGGTTACACTTAAGTGTAGTTTGTTTTTCTGTTTGTTTCCTTGCATTATATTTGTTTTGTTTGTGTTTATTGTCACCATAATGACGTACTGAACTGAATCTTTATTTCAGCAATGAAAATGGGCTCAAGGAAACTGTGTGATCAGCGTAGCAGCACTGACACGGACAACAGCTCTGAATAAAGAAGCTTAAAAAATTATTACTGTAATATTCATTTATTCCACTATAATCATACTGAATATTCCTGCCTAGTACAAATAATAAAATGATTAAAATCCTCTTTCTTATTTTAAATTTGTATTAATTTGTACTTTTATTTTCTCCCTTTTATTCCTTCACTTCATTCTTTCTTTTACTCTTGTTGTGTTGTTTGTCTCAGATGAGACTGCATTAATTCTTAAGTCATTGCATGTTTCAGTGTAATAAATTCTTTAGTGGCATTTCAATTCCTGTGTGTTAAATTGCCCTGTAGAATAAATGCACAATTCATCAAATTCACCTTTATACCACATAAATCATGCTTACATAAAGCAGATGAAAAAGGAAATAGAGAGATACACAAGTGTATGTGTGTTTAGAGAGAAACAGATAAATAGCAGAGTGAGAAAGATGCTGAGGACAAAAAGAAGGGCAGGTGAGTCTAGCACATACTACATGAATTTAGTTATAGATCATTCCCAGCTTTAGACGAGCACTGGTGCTTTGTTGGTGACCACAACACAACTGCGCACAAACGATTAAAGATATGTGGTGTGAATGAGTCAGTGGGGCTGAAAGTACAGTATGCCTAACCCTAACCTACTACACAGTCAGTTCAATCTCATTAATATCATCACTAGGATCATTTTTATTAATAATCAGATTAAAAAATGCATCATGTAAATACCAGTTGGAACAGTCTAAACTGACTGGAATGTATTTTTAATGAGAATGAGAGGGGTGGTGCAAACATTTGACAATCCTTTGAATAGGTCAATATTAGCCATATTAGTGTAAACACAATGTAAACACTTTTGTTACTCTTGCTAGTATTGTGTTGGGCACCCTTTTGTGTTCAGAACGGCCTTAATTCTTCATGCAATAAATTCAAGAATCCAATGTGAGTTGAATTTAACTTTGTGACATGTTGTGTTATCACACAGGTGTGTTATCCTGTGCTCATAAATGGATGGACACAGTCAAACCAGTCTGGCCGTTCTGCTCTGACCTCTGGCATCAACTGGGCATTTTCCCCCAGAGAACTGTCCTAACTGCATATTTTCTCTTTTTCAAACTGTTCTTTGTAAACCTTAGAGGTGGTTGCATGTGAAAATCCCAGTGTGAAACTGTTATCTTTTCCTCTATTCTGTTCTCTCTCTGTCGATCTACATGTCTCTCCAGAGTTGCCAGTGATCCAGACCCCCTCTGTCTGACTCGGCCTGGAGTCCTGTTTCCTGTTGGAGAGCTCGTCACATGGATGCCCCGTGTGGTCTGCCTGGGATGTGTGTGGTTTCTGGGGACGATTCCACTTGTCCTGGCCTCGGCTGATACAGACAGCTGTTCTCTGAGTTCAATAGTTCAGGACTGGAGTTTCCTACAGTCTACCTGAGCCTCCAATAACAAACTGGACTCCATATGTGCTTAAACACATCTCCTGTTATACTGAACTTCCAGGCTTCTAACACACGGTATGACTGCAGAACAAGCCCTGCTATCCGTTATCATCCAGATGAGGATGGTTCCTCTCAGGGAGTTTTTCCCTCAGCACTGTCGTTCTCGGCTTGTTCATCAGGGACAATCTGATCATTCTGATTTATACACATTCACATTTCATACAAACTTCCATAACTTTTTTCTTTGATTGTGTAAAGCTGCTTTGTGACAATGTCAGTTGTTAAAAGCGCTATACAAAAAAAATTTAATAAAAAAAATCTAATTTAATTTAATAAAATTTTTGGAAAATACTCAGACCAGCCCATCTGGCACCAACAATCATTTCCTGTTCAAAGACACTCACCTTTCTTCCACATTCTGATGCTTGGTTTGAACTTCAGCAAATTGTGAATTGGCCAGATCTATTTATTTTATTGTCTATAGTTTATAATCTATAGATTTATTGATTAATTGATTGATTGATTAGATATTTGCAGTAACATGCAGTTGAATAGGTGTACCTAATGAAGTGTATATTCTTTCTGTGCAATTTTGGTGGTCGTAACATTAGGTTACTTTATAGGTTTTAGGAGGAAAGGTTTGCTTCCATGACATATTCTAGGTTTTTCCGATCATATTTCTTCTGTGAAGCTTCAGAACTATCCTCCCAGGGTTTAATAATGTGCTGGGCAGTTCTTAACCCAATTACACACATTTCATCTTTATCTTATTAGTTGTTTTTGCTTGATACAGGACAATAATTTAACCGCTATGAAACACTAACATCTCAGTTAGGGTTACAAGACTTGTTGCAATTAAAACACATTAATCACTGCAGTAATTAAATAATTAAACACTCCTGGTCAACCATGTACTTAAAACCATATAGAATACCTCATACATAATTACTCTTCTCTCCCATATTCACTCACTCATCTTCTATACCGCTTTATCCTGTATTCAGGGTTGCGGGGGCGGAGCCAATCCCAGAAGGTTTAGGGCACGAGGCAGGGTACACCCTGGACAGGGTGCCAATCCATACACTCACTCACACACTGTGGGCAATTTGGGAACGTCAATCAACCTAACCTACATATCTTTGTGGGACTGTGGGAGGAAACCGGTGTACCCAGAGGCAACCCACCAAGCACTGGGAGAACATGCAAACTCCATACACACTGAGACGGGAATCTAACTTGGCCAGGAATCGAACCTGTACCCTGGAGGTGCAAGGCCATGCCGCCTTTCCTATATTATGTGCAGCAATATTTTATGTGCAAACTAGATAGGAAATAAAGGAACAGTTAAAAAGATGATGGATGAGTGTAACATACAGATCCTTGCCCAATATAACAGTTTTTTTAAATATTTGTTTTTATTTTTTGACAGACGTTATACTGTGTCCTGAACATAATGTTGAAGTATCTCACCTTCAAGTTTGAAAAAAAGGAAGAAGAAATAAATCAAATTAAATTTGCAAAGTCATTGATCTGTTTTGATTTTTTGTCATTTTTTATTTTGTTTTAAAAATAGAAAGAAAAAGAACATGATGCTTTTAAAAACATTTCTCTATAGTCATTTTTCAATAATACTATTCTTTTTATATTCCTGAAGATGAAGTTCCACGGTATGGCATGCACATAGCACATGCAATTCTTGAATTAAATACTTTCACTTTTTGTTTTGAATTTTTGGGGGGATTTTGTCATTTTCTTTTCATGGTCGGCTCTTATGTTACTGCTTATGGTCATGTGGGTTCATTGGTGAGTTTGTTAGTAGAGGTTTGTGATGACAAGAGGGAGAAAAACGTGCGTCTCTCTCTCTCTCTCTCTCTCACACACACACACACACACACACACAAAATCCTGCATGCTACAGAGTTTATGGCTCCCACTTTCTTCACTACTTTGCATGGAGTGTAGTGTATATCTGCAATATGATTAGTTGTAGTTACACTGTGTGTGAATATATATATATATATACACACACACACACACACACACACGCAGTGATGTTCAAAATAATAGCAGTGTGTTGAAAAAAGTGAGTAAAGCTCCATATCCATATAATAACTTTTAATTTAAATCACATAAATGCATTGGACCCCCTGTACATTCTATTCTGAATCACAACATGAAGAAAAATAAATGTGTTATTAGTTTAATGAAGAAAAACAAATATTAGTCTGTTTAAAAAAAATAGCAGTGTGGAGTTCAATTAGAGGTAAATTATTCTGTGAAAAACAGGCGTAAAAAAAGTTCCCCTTATTTAAGGATAATTGCAGAAAAGGTCGTCCTGTGAATTTCTGTCTGAAAATCAGAGTGAAATGTGTCCAGACATTGTTCAGAAGGACAGCGTACTTTGATTCAATAGTTGATTAGAGATGGAAAAACATACAAAGAAGTGCAGAAAATGATCGGCTGCTCTGCTGAAATGACACCAAATCATGATTAAGCTTTAAAATGGAAACCAAAACCAGAAAGACGTGGAAGAAAACGGAAAACTACCATTCGAATGGATCGAAGAATAACAACATTGACCCAAATAACATCTAAAGTTACCCGTTAGTGCTGTTACTATTAGCAGGCGGCTATGTGAAGTTGAGCTATCAGCAAGAAGCCGCCGCAAAGTCACATTGTTGGAAAAAAGACACGAGCTGAAGAGGTTACAGTTCGCCAAAGAACACACTGACTGGCCTAAAGAGAAATGGTGCGATATTTTGTGGACTGATGAAAGTAAGATTGTTCTTTTTGGGCCTAGAGGCCGCAGACAGTTTGTCATGTGACCCCCAAACACTGAATTCATGCCACAGTACAATGTGAAGACAGTAAAGCATGGAGACCCAAGCATCATGATATGGAGATGTAGCTTCTCGTACTGTGGTGTCGGGTCTATTTATCACATTTCAGGGATCGTGGATCAATTTGAGTCCATCAGAATACTTAAAGAGGTCGTGTTGCCTTATGCCCAAGAGGAAATGCCCTTGAAATGGGTGTTTCAACAAGACAACGACCCCAAACACACCAGTAAGCCGAGCGGCATCCTGGTTCCAGACCAACAAGATTAACGTTATGTAGAGTCCAGTCCGATCCCCAGAACTTAATCCAACAGAACAACTTGTGGCCTGACATTAAAAATACTGTTTATGAGGCAAAACCAGGAAATGTAGAGGAATTGTGGCGTGTAGTACAACTGTACAGATGTGAAGCAGATCTCAGAAACCTGATTATACAACGAAATATTAGTTCAGAGACGCACAAGAGAAATTAAACTTCAAGCATTTTTCTTTAAACAGTAAATTCATCACTTTATAAAGATGAATAATGACACTGCTATTTTTTTGAACAGACCAATATTTGTTTTTCTTCACTTACATTAAACTAATAATACATTTAGCACATTTTTCTTCATGTTGTGATTCAGAATAGAATGTGCAGGTGTCCAAGGAATTTATGTGATTTAAATTAAAAGTTATTATATGGATATGGAGCTTTACTCATTTTTTTTCAACACACTGCTATTATTTTGAACATCACTGTATATATAGTACTGTGCAAAAGATTTTAATCCCTACATTTATTCAGATTTTGCCTCCAAAGCTCCAGACTCTTGCATTTCTAATGTAGTCTTGTGAAATTACAGGCTCCCTGAAAAGCTTTTTTGTGTCTCATTAATTTCCCCTCCAGTCCCTGTACCTGAGCAGTTTCAGAGGAATTTTTGTTTGTTAAACCACATAGTGACCTCTGAATTATACAAGCACAAAAAATAACACGTAAGTTAAGGCATGAACCAACGAGAAACAAGTGCAGATGATAACAGATAATCAGGCCGGTGGTGGGTTGGAACATACGAGATGGGAAATGAGGTCGCTGCTGAGGATGTTACATAAACAACCAATTGTTTTATTGTATATTTAGGCACTTTGCAGCCTGTCGCAGTAAGTAATGTAGATTTCATTTAATCTACATTATTGAATGTTATATGCTGAAATGAGGGGGTTAAGACTTTTGCACAATACTATATATAAGTTATGATTTATGTAAACTTTCTTTAACTCATTTTCACTTCTTTAATGTTTTCTATAATAGTATGTACAGAGGTGTGGAGAAACAAATCCTATATTTTATGGATAAAGTATGACATACAGAATCTGATATTACTATCATATTATTAAAGACTTTATCTTATATATTTTGACTTGTTTTAAATATATTATGTATGAAGTCACAACACTGCAGTGTGTAAATCAGACATTAATCATAAGTGAATGATTATTTAAGTTCTGGCAGTACCTTTACCTCTAACCCAAAGACTTTTTCCTTTATGGATCGCATCTAGCAAATAAAAATTACAAATGTTAATAAATGAAAATACTTGTAAACCAGTTTTCTGAAATTCAGTGTTACTGCTATCAACATTTCTTCACTTGTCCTGAATCAAGCATTTTACAGGGTGTGTAATTTTAGCATTAGGTATTAAATAGCCACATTACTTTATTAGCCCTTTAAAGACAGGATTTGTCAGTTCGTCAATTTTTACTTTTCTCACTCAACTGTAAACTCAGCTTTACTATTAATTTCACTGTAGTTACTCATATAAACTGATTTAAAGTTAATATTTAAATCACTGAAGTCAATGATACATTCCTAAATTCACAAGCTAATGTTCAAGTAGCAGTGGGAGCCTTTAGCTGTACATTCAAATGTGATCTGTTTACATATATGTAAAACTCTGTGTAAAAATAAAGGCTTAAGTTCCTGCTCTCTCTCTCTCTCACACATACACACACACACACACACACACACACAATGTGCTATGCATGTTAGTATTAAATGCTACATATACATATATATAATGATACCTGTGTGCTTTACAACGATTTTTGGCAGTGAATTTTGTACGACTAAAGTATAACGGGGAAATATCAATTACATGTGCGCCGCAGGGACACAAAGATCAGTGGGACACAAGAGGCAGAAGTTTTGGCAGAAAAGGCCTGGTCAATGTTTTAACCCATGCAATTTGATTGGCTGTGTTACATGTTCCTGTGTTCCTGTGCAGTCTGATATCACATGTCCTGAACACAGAATGGTGCACCACATACATCCTAAATCCACATGTACAGATCATCGACATAAATATCAAACACAAAAAAGTGTGACGATGAGTCAATTCTACAGACTTTGTACTGTGGAGCACAGTGCCATCTACTGGTCTGAGGAGGTAGTGGAGCTCTGTTACTTTCTCAAACATACAGTCGCATCACACTATTCTAACACATTAGTCCCTAGTGGACAAACAGCAGAGCATATCTAAATAATTCCATGTACACACACATTAACATCGGTCCTGAATCCAACACTACACACTGGGGCTTTTCCATTCTGTATTAATTTCTGATTTCACACGTCCGGTCTGTTCTCTGCCATAATCAGCTATGATGATATGTATTTCGGATGCGCTATTTTTATATGGTTATAATCATACAAATGCTATGTTTATATAGACTGGAGATCAGGTTAGTTAAATCTTAATACCTGTACACTGATACTAATTCACAATATACAGATATATTGCTTTATACCTAATAATTGGACATTGTAGGAAAATATATTTTTTATATATGAGACATTAGTTGTGTTTTTACTTTTGAGGTACGAAATGCCAATGAAGGCTAAGTTATCTGGGATCAAACATGATACAACCATGATCCAGAATGCATCACTGCTACAGAGCTCCACGTACCACATGAACAGAACCACACCGAAACAAATATGGCAAGACACAGAGCACAGCTGAGTCAAAAACAAAATAAAATCAAAGTCATCATCATCATCATCATCTTATCTTCTGGACATATTATTAATAAGAAATCTAATTGAAAGATGAAAGGTTCTCTCTCGTCTCACTTCCTCCACTCCCTTTTACTCCATCACACCCTGGAAGACTAGAGTAAGGGGAAAAGAGTCCATGGGTATCAACAGGAAAAGAGGCTGTGTGTGTGCTTAAATGTCTGATAACTTTGTGCAAATGAGTAAATTAGTAATACATTTTGAATGTAAAGCATACAATGCTTTTATTTAAAAAATAATTGTGCTGTCAATTCAATAATAATCTACTGTACCAATCTTAACTTTTTTTTTTATCTTAATCACAATCAAAATTTTGATAGAAACTCTGGCCTTGTAGCAATAAATCTGTTACAAAAGTGTAGCGGGACTCTATCCCACGTTACTATAGTAAGAAAGCAGACAATTTAAAAATGGAGAGTGTTGGCCTCTTGCCCCCTTTGTGCCATCCCAGAAAATGCGAGGGACAATTTCAGAGAGGAGTGAAGGGTGGAGGCCAGGGACAGGAGAGAGAACTCTACAGACAGAATGAAAGGACCAAGAGAATTTACCCCACCCTAAATCATTCAAAGTTTCTTTGTATTTTTTTCCTTTTTTTTTCTTTTTTTGTCTTGTTGTTTCACTCATGCAAGGGATTTTTTTTTATTCTAGAAGTTCAAACAAAGCTGAGCAGTGCAACAGAAGATTCAAGCTTCAATGTCTCTAACAAGAAGCAGGAGAAGAAGAAGCCATAGAAGAAGGGACAGTGAAGACTGGTTCATTTTTTTCATCCCATTTTTTCACGTGTTTTTTTTTTTCTCTCTCGAGTTTGAAGGGTTAGTAACTGTGAGGGCCTAGATTCCAAAATACAGTCAGTGTGTGTGTGTGTGTGGGGGGGGGGTGTCCCATCTTAAACATACGGAACCATTTAAGCAAAACCGTCTCTCTCTCTCTCTCTCTCTCTCTCTCTCACACTCACACACACACACACACACACACACACACACACACACACACACACACACACACACACACACACACACATATAGCCAGTGGCCTCCTCACCCTTGTGGAAATAATTATTAACAGTAAACACAGATGATAAAACTCATCAATATTACCCAACATGTGGGTGGATTTTTGCAATAGACGGTGCTCCAGTCAAGCTGAGTAAAGCAAGTGGTGAATCTTCATCTTTAGAGTGTGAACCTATCAACTCAGGTTTCTTCACCACAACTATGGATTTTGTTACTTTGTCTGCAGAAGATATACACCATATCCAAAAAAAGCAGACATTCCTGCTTTCAGAAATAGCGTTATGCATCTTCATTTCCTTCTTAGGCTTTTCTTGTCCCCACCCCAACCCATCTCTACTTTCGGATCACTAAGTCATCCAGTCGGAAATAGCAGGCAGTAGAGAAAAAGAAAAAGAAACATAATTAAAAGAAGGGAAGCATGCCTCAATTTCCCCCTGAGCCTCTCATCATCCGCTCTGCTTTCTCTGGAACATGCACACTCAGGGTTGTCACTGCCTTTCCTGCATGCGACTCTGGACCACAGCTGAGTCCTACAGGTATTCCAGCAACTGCTGCCATTGTTTCCTAACCCTCACCTTTCTCACATCTCCCCAAAGGCTAGCACTAACTTCCTTTTTGGTGTTAGCCCTAGGGCAGAGAATCTGAGGGATCTGCCTCTCTCCTGCCTCTGCTAATGTCTAATTTCTGTTATGTTTCCAAAACAATTGAACCTACCCTAATTCCCTTAGTCCCTCCATTTCCTCAGAGTCTTCCAGAACCGCCTACTATATCAGAACATCAAGTCTCCAATTGGCTGTAGTTCTACCAAGTGCCAGTGTGATCTCTTCTTTTCTTGTGTACTTGCCCCCCCCCCCCCCCTTCCCTCTCCCAGAGGCTAGCACCAGTCATCCTCATCTGTCTCACTGTAGGGTTCATGCAGCCCTTTCCTGGGCCCTCTGGGATGTGGAGCTTTGTGAGGTGCGCTGTGAGGGGGTGGATGTCGCTGTGGCGAGGGTGAGGAGGAACGGTACCCATTAGGCATGCGACGAGCACCAGCTGGGCGAGCAGTCCTGGGTGAACGTGGATGTGGTGGTGGGTTATGTGGGTGTGGGTTGCCTTGTCCTGGATTTGGCTCGTAAGCAGGTGGCTCGCACCGTTCAAAGTCGTAAAAGCCGTCGCCTGGAGTGCTTTCGGATGAACCGGGGCACCATCGAGCACGCCGGCCAGAGCCATGATGAGGGGGTACAGGAGGTTCAGGCACAGGTGGAGAGAAGCGCCTCTGCGTTGGGGTGGGTAGGCGGCTCTGTGGACCTGAAGGCGGTGTACCAACTTGTTTGCGGATCACAGGTGAGTAGTTGACATGTGGGCGGGGGGTGGCGGGTGTCTGGGGCAGTTGGCGTCGACCTCGCCGGGGCGTGCTCGTCCCAGATGTTGAGGGCACGGGGCTGCCACTCACCGAACTACTGCCCTACATGAAAATGGGACAAGGCAAATAAAACAAAAAAGAACGACAAAATTTATCCACAAAACGAGAGCGAAAGAGAGAGAGAGAGAAAGAGAGGAAAGAGAGAAGCCAACGACATAACAGTAAGGAGGGAAAAAGTACAGTTGTGAAAAAGAACACACATAAAAGCAAGACGATGGTGTGGGCAAATACAAAATGAAAGAAAGAAACGATCAAATGTTGAGAAGCAATATGTTACACAGAAGACAAAGACAAAAAAGAGACCAAAAACAGGAGAAAAACAAATGAAGAGGAGTTGAATTCCATTGGAACGGTGAACAAGAACTAGAACCAGTTATCACGTCATCTTTCCTACAGAATAAACTCTGAAATTTATAATAAATAATTTTTTCACATCCTAATTTCTGTCTCTTCCTGTCTGGAATAATCCTACAGACGTCTACTCAAACATACACATGTTCCAGTGGACAGTGGGAAAAAACACAGCACAGCGTAAAGGGAGCTTCTAAATCCATCAGGATCGATGGATTCACTGTGGAGCAAAGTAAGCATGTGATTTTCATGCAAGCCCACCTGTCGGTGAGTGAGGCACTCTCTGCCCTCACTGGGTGACCGGGACCAGTGGCGCTGCCGGTGGCCGTAGTCTCCTCTCTCTCTCTCAGGTGTGTAGCGCTCCTTCTCTACTGAGCTGTGATGGTGATGGTGGTGGTGGTGATGGTGATGACGCCGCTCTTTGGCACGGCCACGTTCACGCTCTTTCTCTTTGGGTGGCATGTCACCAGACTGCGTGGTGGTGCTGAGATCCGTGCCAAGACCTATAACATTACCATTAGAGTAAGCATTACGCATAAAATATTCTTTTTGTGTGTGAGGATTTGTTTCAGGTCTACACAAGCGTTGAGCAAGATGGAAAAATTTGCTGCAACGATTTATAAAATAATATTACCTTTAGGTCATTAGAAATATAATGACCGTTCATTTTTGGGTTGTGGATAACAGCAGCAAAAACACCAAAGTTGTAATAATTACTTTTAATAGCTGTATTTTTAACTAAAAATAATGGTATATATCTAATGACATAAAGGGAATCTAATGGGTGCTTTAGTCTGTTGTATATGTTCCAGTTCATGCTCATTTCGTTCTAAGTTTTAACCTCAAGGTGGATAATTACTTGCAGCAAAAACCTCAGCACTGATGGTGTGTATGCATTTTACACACTGCAACACTGATATTTGTAGTTGTATGCAAGAACCAAGAGCTGGATGCACGTTATTGCTTCTGTCAGTCTTGGCACAACTGTGACTTTATTCACACCTGATTAATTGCCCTCTTCATCATAATGATGGACTCTTGTTGATCCCCAATTCATTTCCTGGTCAATTCATATTCAGCCACCTTTAAACCCTGACCCAGGTTCACTAACTAAAATATCAATCATCACCATCATCATCATCATCATCATCATTATAATCACCAGCACCACAGCTTCTGGTTTTGATCTTTTCTTCATCCCTAAAATCCCCACCAGTCCTGATCCTCTGACCTGTATCAGCATCCGTGTAGCGGCTGAGGGATCTCTCAGAGGCTCGGTGGCTGCGATCTCGGCGGCGGTGTCCGTGCCTTGGTCCTTCCTCTGGCATTACTCGATCCATGACATAATCATCAGCCCTTGGCCCCCGTCCCAACCGTCCATGACCAAGTGATGAGGCTGACCGCTTCATAGGGCTGTTGTCTGTTATAGTCTGTGAAAATAAGCAGAAAGGGAGATGACAAAATAGAGAGAGATGATGTTACATGAGCAATGAGCCAAGTGAAAATGCATACTCTCGAAACAGCAGTGTATGCTTGTATTTGTTTGTGTGTATGCATACGAGACTGCAGGTACCTGTGTGTTTGAATAAGCACACACACTATACACGCAAGCTAAGCAAATCTTTACAGCCTCATGTATGTCATGCAATCTCCAGGATGTTTTACGGGCAAAAAGAGATGCAGCTGTATAATGAAAACTTGGCTGCAGGAGTGAAGAGGGTCATGCCATGCATCTAATATAAATAATATAATAATATACAGTATAACTAATAGACCTGTTTTTCTACATTTAGACAGATTTGCACATGTAAAACTGTAAAAAGCTATAAAACATGAAACATCCTTCAGCACCATAATAGGTCACAATTTCTAACAGACCACACACATACACACACACACACACACACGAGCGTGCGTGCGCACAGTTATACTTCCATCAAAACAACTGTTAAAGTTAAATTGTAGATTGTTGTAAATTGTAAACTTTGTACACAGGTATGTAATTGTTTTGAGTTCAAACGAACACCAACAGGTCCCTGTTTTCAGAGAGTTAACCAAGGAATCCAAAACACTCACCCTTTTCTGTCTGTCTTTACAGTAGTACATAAACATGTATAAACACACCCTAGATAAAAATTGCTTTTGTCATGTAAACAATCATCATGTAAAGAGATGAATTTTCAATTTTTCTACCTTAAATTTTTTACAGCAACAAAATCTACACGAATAAGAAGATTTTAAATAAATGTTTTGTAAAAACACACACACACACACACACACACACACACACACACACACACACACACACACACACACACACACACATCAGACCATCTGGTTGCATGCACATCCATTAAGTCATTCTTTGCTGTATTACAAGCAAAAGGCATTTTAAGCACTCTAACTTTTTCAGTAAAAGTCTGCACATCATGATTTGTCTAATATATTCCACTTTTTCTTGAAAGTTCTTAAGGCCTTTCTCTAGATTGTGAGGGTCTAGACTGTGCACTTTCCACGGGAGTGAGATCTGGGCTCTGATGAGGCGATTCCATAATGTGGATCTTCTGAAGCCATTGCTTTACTTTTTTGGATTTGTGCTTTGGGTTGTTCTAGGGCTGGAAAGTACTTTGTTCCCCTAATATTTAACTATCTAAGAAAGTTGTGCCAAAACAGACTGGAGTGGGGATTCGATCTATTCTGATTAGAGCCCCAGTGCTAGCTGTAGAGAAGCAGCAACAATACAGTCATCATACTGGGCAGATAAATAACGCATTGTTAAGCGTGATGCCACCAGTGATGTGCTTTATGGTGATGTGTTGTCTTTTTTTGCAGCAATGATATCTTCTTTTCAATATTGTCTACAATGTCCTGATCAGTCCACAACACAATGGGGGATCAGACATTTTGGGGTGATTTAGGTGAGCTTGGATTATTATTTTAAAGGACTTTTATCTGCCATAGCTAGTCACTTTAGGGCTACAAACTGCCTTCCCCATACAATTGTGTTATTATTATTATTGTAATAGTATTTGTATTAAAATATGACAATGAAATGTTCACTAGTCCTGAGGAAATGTTTGAACATTAATTGTTTATAGTCACTGCAGCACAAACAGAATTAGACATGCAGTAATGAACGTTACTATAGTGCTCAATTTTCTTCACTTCTTAATCATGATCCAAACATTTTCAACAATAGGATCAAATACAAGAAACTGCTGATCTTTATTTGGGATTAACCTGAATCACTTAACACCTGTGTGATAAAGATGTGTTTCATCATAACAAGTGTACAGACTTGTGCAACCAGTGTTAGTGTATGTCTGTTTCATTTTCTTTTTTTCTTCTTTGTTTCTTTCACTTCTTCAGTTGGTTTATAGATAACAGAAAGGTGGTTTGTTTATTTAGTTATTTATTCATTTATTATTATTATTAGTAGTAGTAGTAGTATTGCATTATAGTCATTTGCATACAATTGTCACGAACGCAGGCAGAACGATATGAATCCAAGTGCGGATACTGACTATATAGAGATGTGGGGGGCGTGGTCGGGGGCGTGAGCAAGGGTCGAATGCCGTGAGTCCGTCAGCGAAGCGTCCAAAGCAAAAACACGAGACGAGAGCCGTAGTCAAAAAGAGGAAGCGTAAGGTCAAAACCGGGAAATCAAAAAGGCAGGCGAACAATCCAAATCGGCAAGCAGAAAATCAAAAACGAGAAAAAACAAAGCGAGGTCGTAACATGAAAGCAGAGAAAAGAAAACGCGAGAGAATCGAGGTATAACACACACAATAATCCAGCGATCTGAGCAGCGCGCCGCGCATGCTTAAATCGCTGGAGTAATCAGTCATGGAATGAGAAACAGCTGAGCAGACGGGGCGGAAACGGGGGCGTGAGAGCGCACGTGACGGCTAGACAAAAACATGAGCGCGTGGAGGAGTGACAGCGTGGGAAAAAAAACGGCCGACAGACCGTGACTCGTGACAGTACCCCCCCCCTTACGAACGCCTCTGGGCGTTAGGACGGGGAGCCTCAGGGAAACGTTTCTGAAAATCTGAGATTAGCTTGGGGTCTAGGATGAACTTGGCGGGGATCCAGCTTCTCTCCTCAGGGCCATAGCCCTCCCAGTCCACCAGGTACTGAATGCCTCTACCTCGACGACGAGCTTTCAGGAGGCGGCGGACAGTGTAGGCTTCACCACCGTCAATGATACGGGGAGGAGGCAGAGGGTGGGTGGGGGGACTTAATGGGCATGAGATGAGGCGACGTAGCTGGGACACGTGGAATGTGGGATTTATACGTCGCATCGTAGAGGGAAGTAGAAGTCTGACCGCGCAGGGGTTGACAATCCTGGTTATGGTGAAGGGGCCGATGTAACGGGGTGAGAGTTTGCGGGACAGGGTCTTAAGAGGGAGGTCTCTGGTGGAGAGCATGACTCTCTGCCCTATCCTGTACTTGGGGACCTGAGAGCGTCTACGGTCTGCTTGCTCCTTGTAAATTCTGCCTTGTCGTAGCAGCGTCCTTCTGGCTTGGGTCCAGGTCCTCCTACAGCGGCGAATGAAGGCTTGGGCAGAGGGGACGCTGACCTCCTCTTCCTGAGAGGGGAACAAGGGTGGTTGGTAGCCCAGGCAGCACTGGAAGGGGGACAGCCCAGTAGACGAAGAGACTAGGGAGTTGTGGGCGTATTCGACCCAGGGCAGGAATCTGCTCCACGAGGTGACATCCCGGTAGGTCATGCACCTCAGGGCGATCTCGAGGGCTTGATTCTTCCTCTCCGTCTGCCCATTGGATTGAGGGTGGAAACCTGATGACAGGCTTGGGGTGGCTCCAATGAGCTTACAAAATGCCTTCCAGAACTGAGAAGTGAACTGTGGGCCCCGATCAGACACAATGTCCTTGGGCAGGCCGTGGAGCTTAAATACGTGATTAATCATGAGCTCTGCAGTCTCCTTGGCGGACGGAAGTTTTGGTAGGGGGATAAAGTGAGCAGCTTTAGAGAACCGATCAACCACGGTCATGATGCAGGTGTGGCCGGTGGAGGGGGGTAGACCGGTGACGAAGTCCAGGGCGATGTTGGACCAGGGGCGATGAGGGATGGGCAGGGGTCTGAGGAGGCCAGCTGGGGCAGTGTTGACATGTTTGGATCTTATGCAGACATTGCATGCTGCAACAAAGCGGGAGGCGTCATCCTTGAGGGTGGGCCACCAAAACCGCTGCTGGGCTAGTGCCAGAGTTCTGGCGGTGCCTGGGTGGCAAGCGAGCTTGGAACTGTGGGCCCACTCCAGGACCTGAGAGCGCAGAGCGAGGGGAACGAAGAGACGGTTAGGAGGCACATTGCTTGGGCTTGGTCCATGGGATAGGGCTTCCTTGACGCTGGTTTCGATATCGAGCTCGGCCACGGCGAGGAGGCAGGGGGGTGGCAAAATAGTCTCACATGGGGCAGGGTCTTGGGTGGTCGAAAATATTCGTGAAAGCGCATCCGGCTTGGTGTTCTTAGACCCTGGTCGATAGGAGGGGGTAAAGTTGAAACTGGCAAAGAACAGGGACCACCGGGCCTGACGAGAGTTGAGCCTCTTGGCGCTCCGTAGATACTCGAGGTTCTTGTGATCGGTCCATACCAGGAATGGGGCCTCCGTTCCCTCCAGCCAGTGTCTCCATTCCTCCAGTGCTAACTTGATGGCTAAGAGTTCACGATCTCCGATGCCGTAGTTGCTCTCAGCAGGGGTTAGGCGGTGGGAGAAGAAGGAGCAGGGGTGCAGCTTATTATCTCTGTTGGATCTTTGTGAGAGGATGCCTCCTACTCCGGTGCTGGAGGCGTCGACTTCTACGATGAACTGCCGTGACGGATCTGGGATGGTGAGGATAGGGGCGGAGGTGAACCGTTTCTTCAGCTCGCTGAAGGCTTTTTCGGATTCCAAGTTCCAGCAGAATTGGGTTTTGGTAGAGGTTAGAGCTGTTAGAGGGGCGGCGATGGAGCTGTAGCCTCGGATAAACCGACGATAAAAGTTAGCAAAGCCTAAGAACCTCTGGAGTTCATGTCGAGAAGTAGGGGTGGGCCACCAAGTGACCGCTTCGAGTTTAGCAGGTTCCATCTCGATGCCCTTGGGGCTGATGGTGAATCCGAGGAACGTGGTGGCTGTGGTGTGGAACTCGCACTTCTCAGCCTTGATGAACAAGTTGTTCTCCAGGAGTCTCTGCAGTACCTGCCTGACATGATGTTGGTGTTCTTCTGGGTTGTGAGAAAAGATCAGGATGTCGTCGAGATAGACGAATACGAATGAGTTAAGGAAATCCCTGAGGACGTCATTGATTAAGGCTTGAAACACTCCGGGGGCATTAGTAAGTCCAAAGGGAACCACAAGATACTCATAATGTCCAGTTGGCGTATTAAAAGCTGTTTTCCACTCATCCCCTTCCCGAATGCGAACAAGGTGATAGGCGTTGCGCAGATCTAGCTTAGTGAAGGTGCTGGCCCCCTGAAGGAGTTCGAAGGCGGTAGACATTAGAGGAAGGGGGTATCGGTTCTTAATGGTGATGTTGTTAAGGCCCCTATAATCAATGCACGGACGAAGGGAACCATCTTTCTTGCCTACGAAGAAGAATCCCGCCCCTGCCGGGGAGGAAGAGGGGCGGATGATTCCTGCGGCCAGCGATTCCGTGATGTACTGGTCCATGGCTTGGCGTTCTTTGGGCGACAGTGAGTAAAGACGGCCCTTGGGGGGGGAGGTGCCTGGGAGGAGGTCAATGGCGCAGTCATATGGTCGATGGGGGGGAAGAGAGACTGCACGTGATTTACTGAACACAGTCCTGAGGTCATGGTATTCTGGGGGAACACGGGTGAGGTCCGATGGCTCCTTTGTGGGGACTGGGTCGAGGCAGGGCGTAGTGGCGGCGCGTAAACATGACGTGGAGCATGATGGACTCCAGGCTACAATCGAGTTCCTGACCCAATCAATGTGCGGATTGTGTTGGGTTAACCAGGGGAGGCCTAGGACGACCGTGGCATGTGACCCCTCCATGATGAACAGCGACGTTTGTTCTGAGTGATTGCCGGACACCTTTAGGCCAATGAGAGGGGTTCTGTGGGTGATGGATGGGAGTGGACTCCCGTCGAGGGCCTGGACTTTGAGGTGGTTCTCCAAGGGCAGCGCAGGAATACCCAGGGTCTCGGCTGAAGCCGCATTCAGCAGGTTACGATCCGAACCCGAGTCGACCAGTGCCTGCACTAGGTGGGTCTGTCGCTCATGGATGAGGAAGATGGGAAGCAGGTGACGTTGGTCTGGGGGCCTTCTTGGAGTCTCGCCCTCTAGTGCTCCCAGCTGAACTAGAGGGCGCCCCCCTTTTACTGGACAGTTCTTCAGCAGGTGTCCTGATTTCCCACAGTAGAAGCAGGCCGAACGCGAGCCCTGGCGAAGATTCAGCAGTTTTTGGCCCGCCTCCCTGCCATGGCATGAGCGGTCAAACACCCTCTTCATCTCTCTGGCGAAGTCTCCGTAATTGGAACAGCATGGGTCGTGTGCATCCCAAAGCGCGGTGCTCCATTCACGGGCGCGTCCTGACAGGAGTGTGATGACGTAAGCCACCTTAGATCGTTCGGTGGAAAAGGCGGAGGCTTGGAGCTCGAAGATCAGGGAACACTGAGATAAGAAGGAGCGACAGGTGCCTGGATCTCTCTCGTAGGTGGGAGGAGCGGGGAGGCGTGGTTCCTGTGGCGCATGTGAGCTTGCTCCTTGCGGTAGGGAGAGTTGGAGTCTCTGAAGCTGAGACGTGACGTCGGCGAGAGACTGCTTGGTGCTGAGCAGTTCCTGTTGGTGAGTCCCGAGTAGGGCACCTTGACTTTCCAATGCCGCTCTCATATGGTCAGAAGCCGCTGGATCCATAGCTGGCTGGATTATTCTGTCACGAACGCAGGCAGAACGATATGAATCCAAGTGCGGATACTGACTATATAGAGATGTGGGGGGCGTGGTCGGGGGCGTGAGCAAGGGTCGAATGCCGTGAGTCCGTCAGCGAAGCGTCCAAAGCAAAAACACGAGACGAGAGCCGTAGTCAAAAAGAGGAAGCGTAAGGTCAAAACCGGGAAATCAAAAAGGCAGGCGAACAATCCAAATCGGCAAGCAGAAAATCAAAAACGAGAAAAAACAAAGCGAGGTCGTAACATGAAAGCAGAGAAAAGAAAACGCGAGAGAATCGAGGTATAACACACACAATAATCCAGCGATCTGAGCAGCGCGCCGCGCATGCTTAAATCGCTGGAGTAATCAGTCATGGAATGAGAAACAGCTGAGCAGACGGGGCGGAAACGGGGGCGTGAGAGCGCACGTGACGGCTAGACAAAAACATGAGCGCGTGGAGGAGTGACAGCGTGGGAAAAAAAACGGCCGACAGACCGTGACTCGTGACAACAATAAAAAAAATGCTATGTACACTTTTATGTACTCAATATCTATAGACATTGCCTGGCAATAAAAAACCTTGGAGACAAATTTCATTCAGTCACCTTTAGTTTTAATTACAGCACACAGTGTGGTGTCCAGTCCATGTGTGTCCAGCTGACTTCATTTTATTGCCCCATAACGTTACTGAGTCTTGACCTGAGTAACTGATCCGCCCCAGATCACTCTGGAATCAATCTGGACTCATCAGGTCACATGATTTTTATCTTTCTATCTTTATCTTTATATTGAACTTAGAGTTTATACATTAAACACACTAAACATAAAATGACTTGTGGACCTTTAATAATATTTTGTGTACAATAATAAATGGTTTCATGTATATTTCTGTTTAAGAAACAACACTGTGTGGATCTTCTTGAGATTTCTTGGACAACATTCAAAAAGCTATTTATTTTTCTCCATTGGTTTTGCACAGTAACACTTCTAACACTGACATGGCCAGGAAGGAGACGTGCCCTTATGACCTCCATACCAATAGGACAGCTTTATAAATATCCTCTTGAGGGTTTTCTTGAGGAGTAAATAAGTCTTTTCTTTTAGCCTTTTTACAGATCAGTATGGAAAATGTTTAAGGGTTGGTGCTTAGAAAAACTTTTTTTTTTTTTTTTTTTACAATGCATTGATAGTCAACCAACTGATTAATAGTCTGGAAGTTAAATCATGTCAACTGGACTTCTGTCTTGTTCAGTAGATATGTAACAGTAATTGTCATCCAATTAACATCTTTAGTCTATCTACTGAACAAGAAAAAGTCCAATTAACATGACTCAACTTCTAGATAACCTCACCTGAATGATAGAAGCTTCAAAGACACATTAATAGTGAGATCTAAAATTTTAGAGATTATACATACTGACTACATTAAATATTATGGTTCATTATTTAATGGTTCTTGAGCACATGCTGAACAGCCTCAGACATGCAAAGCTTCAGAGAGACAAGCAGACAGACAGACAGACAGACAGACAGACAGACAGACATATACAGGCTTGAACACATATATTTAACGTAGGGAAGATGAAAGAAGTCTACTTTTCCCTGGCACTTGGCCCCATTGTTAAGCCAAATAATTGCTGATTAAATGCGAAAGACAGAAAGGAGGAACAGAGGAAGAGTTCGACAGGTGAAATGAAAGAACATACACTGAGATTATTCCCTCGATGCCTTCCTCTCCTCCTCGGCTGCTGCTAAAGCCACAAGCACACAGAGCCACATTGGCAGTGCACAGATGGGACACACACGCACACGCACACACACACGCACACACAAATACAGTCAACAAGACAAAGAGATGCAGGATTAGAGTGAAGGATTCCACTCAAGGATAAAGGGGTGAAGAAAAGGGGGGAGAGACAGAAAGAGAGAGAGAAACATGAGTTAGAGACAGAAGCAGTTGTAAAAGGGAGAGACACTTACCACAATAACAAATACACAAAACGGGGGCCAGAAGTGTTGTTAGAAACACCACGATCACATTAACACAATAAAACACAACATGGTACAGAGTTTACATTTAATAGCCTGACATCTGAACTTCCACACCCAACTTATATAACAACTACACTTCACATCTGTCACAAACACCATGGAAATTCATCACACACACACACACACACACACACACACACACACACACACACACAATGTAGTGCTGCACAGTGACCTGATAAGCATGTCTTTCTTTATATTGGAGGTGTTCAGGTCAAAGCGGGACTTTTGATTGTGCAGAATTACAATGAGAGCAAAAACTCCCTTTATTTCTCTATATAATCCCCTGTTACACTAATGCACTTACCCCAGTGTTTCACTAGTGCTTGGACACCATTAAGATACTGTAGAAGGTTTTATTTGTATGCCAGAGCCAGTCTGTAACACTGGCATCCCAAGGACTCCTTTAATGTCTCAAACATGTGAAAATGGCTTGGAGCGGGGTCAGGACCTGTATGGGGGATGTGGCGATAACTCCCGGAGTTCCTGTAATGCAGTGGTTCTCAAACTTTTTCTGTCATTCCCCACTTAAGGGGGTGAGCGAATTTTCAAGCCCCACTTGTCAACTAAATAATAACGAAATCGGCCAAGTTTACTGTTTATTGAAATATCAATTTCTAAACCAATAAGATCAAACAACACCAAGTTAAAAACATATAAAATACACGTGCAATTGTTACAAGGCTTACGTTGTCACTTATCTTTGCATAATTGACCCCATGTTTATTAGCTGCTCAGCAATCGTTTGTAGTTTTTTTGCACTGGCCAATTCTGTATGTAACTTTGAATGAAGCCATTTGTGCTTTGCTGTCCACTGATTCAGATGTTACCATGCGATTCTCCTGCTGTCTGTATTCTGCCAGCTTTCTTTCAAAGACGTCCAGTGGTTTATTAACGTGACTGGAGTGTGTTGTCTCCAAGTGTCTTCCTAATTTGTTGGGTCTCATGCGGTCTGCTGCCAGCGGTTTAAGACACAAAACACACACGGGTCTCTCTCCTGCCCCCACCATCACCACCATGAACCCAAGCTCAAGATAGGCTTCATTAGTGGTGGGTGATATAACCAAAATCCAAAATATCACGGTAGAAGCAATTTTCTAACTCAATAACGATATATATCACAATATAGCAATTTGTATCTGAAAATGCATAAATAAAAATGAAAACACAAAGAAATTGTTTTACATAATTTCATTTTTTATGTAATTTTATTTAAACTGTGAATTGCTGAGGTTTGCCGCATTTTTTTTACTTTGGCCATATTCGTTTGGATGTTTGGATTTCAGATGATAGAAAAGGTTTGAAGTGTTTCCACCACTTGTTAAAACAGTGCATTTGCGTACCTTCCAAATCACGTTCATCTCATTCGTATCACTTTTCTTATACACAAACCAATTCCACACCACAGACGAGGCAGCTTTTTTCTTTACAATCTCCTCGTTGTTGGTTTCGTCACATGTAAGTAAACTCACTGCTGCTGCACCGTCTTCTTCCATTGTCGAAGTGTATGTGAAGCCAAACACATCAAAAGTGGGACGAAACCGCGGCACCCGATTGAACCAAATATCTGCGCAAATACAGCGCAGCGCGACTATTTGGATAGCGCAGTAATGATCTGGTTTATTCGCGCAGCCCAGTGGATCAGCGCCGCTCGAATCACAAACCTGCGCGACCCACTGTGTTTTATTTAAAAACAATTTATTTAAAATGTCAGGACTGTTTAATATTGTTTCCGCCTTGCCATGCCTGGTTTGTACGCGCATCCCAGCGGGGAAAATGTATTTTGATGGTCGGCGCGGTCTATTTCTGTCAGAGTCGCGCAGCGCTGCCCAGTGGGTCGCGCAGGTTTGTGATTCGAGCAGCGCTGCTCAAGTTTGTCCGATGTTAAACCATTATTGCTCCACTATGGTTCCACTTTTTCTCCCGGCCCCCAACTGATGTTATTTAAAATTTACTTGTATTAATGATGGCGGCGCGGTGGTGTAGTGGTTAGCACTGTCGCCTTGCACCTCCAGGGTCTGGGTTCGATTCCCCGGCCAGGCTCGATTCCCGTCTCTGTGTGCATGGAGTTTGCATGTTCTCCCCGTGCTTGGTGGGTTTCCTCCGGGTACTCCGGTTTCCTCCCACAGTCCAAAGATATGCAGGTTAGGCTAATTGGCGTTCCTAAATTGCCCGTAGTGTGTGATTGGGTGTGTGAGTGTGTGTATGTGTGTGTGTGCCCTGCGATGGATTGGCACCCTGTCCAGGGTGTACCCCGCCTAGTGCCCGAAGTCTCCTGGGATAGGCTCCAGGTCCCCCGCAACCCTGAACACAGGATTAAGCGGTATAGAAAATGAATGAATGAATGAATGAATGTATTAATGATCCATTTATTTGTGTGTGATTGTTTTGTTTTGAGCGTACGCTCTTCATTATCAATAAAGAAAAGCATGAATTAGAATAGGTACTTTCCTATTATTTTCCACTAATTTCCTCCCGTTCATTGCGCCCCACCTGTCATGTCTGTATTCTCCACTAGTGGGGCGTCACACACTTTGAGAACCACTGCTGTAATGTATGAGTTATGTGTATGAGGTTGGGCATTGTCCAAAAAAACAGAGCATCTTTACTAATCAAACCAGGCTGTTTTTAGCATTAAAGGAAAGGGCCATTAACAAGTTACTGATGCAGCTTTATCCCCATCATGACATCGAGGCATACCTACAAACGTTCGAGCACACCACCAAATAAGAAAGCTGGCTGTTACAGGACTGGAGCTCTATCTTAATTCCACTATTATATGGTGAGGCGCTACATGCGTATTGCTGGCTTCAGTCAGATAAACTCAGTGTGCACAAGATCACAGAGACGCTAGTAGTTGATAAGGTGCTCCGCTCCCTCCTACAAGAGGAAAGAAAGGCGATGGGCATGTGGGCCAACATCACCACAGGATGCTACAGAAGCATTGGAATGCATGGTATCCACACTCTCTCTGAGCCCAGAGAGGCAAAGAATTCCTAAAGAATTCCTGAAGACATATAAGGTGAACATAGAGACCTCCTAGTGGTTACTCAATGGCCATCTCATAGCGAATAACACAATATAAACGATCCAAGACTGTTTCCATTGACCTGGGCTGGACATAAAGGTAAAAAAACATCTGCCAGAGGTGCCCCGAGTGCCAAAGGACTTTGCCATGGGTTAGAAACCCCGCCCCCTGCCCCCTCATCATACTGCAGATCATATGTGTGACATTTCAGCAGAATTCATTGGTCTGCTTACCAAGTCTGCATGAATATATTTTTATAATCATGAATTATGCCACAAGATATCCAGAAGCCATCCTGCTACTAAAAGCCAACTCCTGGAATATGGCACATGTGCTCCTCTTCAGTTGTGTGGGGCTATCAAAAGAACTCCTTCTTGACCAAGGTACGCCCTTTGTTTCTAAGTTAATGTGCCTGCTGTGTTGTAGGTAAAGCAGCTCCGTTCCTCTGTATACCATACTCAACAGTTCAACCAGACATTAAAGATGAAGTTACGGAGATTGGCAGATGAGAACGGTTGAAACTGGGATCAACTTCTACCTATGTTTCTTTGTTGTCCGAAAAATACCCAACGGATTCACCCCATTTAAACTCATGTTTGGGAGGAGACTGTGTTGAACAACCCTCACCCTTTGTGCAGGACATGCAGACAAAAATCCAGAACATGCTCCCAATCGTCCAACAACATATGAAAACAGCTTAAGCTGAACAAATGAAATTTTATGAACTACCTGCATACTCTCATCCCCGGCAAACGAGTATTCCTCTTAGTACTGAGCACCAAATGTTTACCATCACAGAGCAAGTCAGAACAGTACTGCAGAGGACATTAGCTGGAACTTAAGAAGTTTATCATGTTAATTTATGAAAAATATAGAACGAATTCCAAAAGCTTGTACAGCAAGGAGAGAAACTGATCCTAAGGTACAAGGAAGAACTGATCAAACAGCACCAGGACGTATTCTCCCTGGAACTAGGATTCATGTATGTGATCCAACACAATCAAAACCCCACTAGTCATGAGCACCTCTACACCCTACAGTGTCCGGTTCATGTCCACACTGGACTTAATAAGGATATTGGCAAGTGGCACTCACCCTGGACGCATGAGAAAAAAAAAAACTGCCTTTAGTACAGAGCGCGGCAACTGGCATTTTTGAGTCTTCCATTTCACGCTACACAAATTCCCTGCCACCTTTCAGCAGCTGACGGATATCTGCATCGGCAAACATCACCCCTATGCCACTGTGTATCTAAACAATGTCATCATGCACTTGTTCAGCTAGGACAACCACATCTTTCACTTTCAGTAGGTGCTGAGGGAACTTAGAAAAGTCAGTTTACCCAAACAAGTGCCACCTTGGCTTAACCCCGTGGTTGTCAAAGTGAGGGCGCGCCCCACTAGTGGGGAATACAGACATAACAGGTGGGGCGCAATGAACGGGAGGGAAGTAGTGGAAAATAATAGGAAAGTACCTATTCTAACCTTACCGAGGACACAAACCGGGTCAGTAGCGTACTGTATGTAGTGAGCATAATAACGTCAATGGATACATTTGTTACATGGACCACAAAAAAGCAGGCGATTCAGCACGATCAGCCTAATCAACCAAAACACCAGCCGAAAGGATAATACTGTATGATGAAGCCTATGTTGCGCTTGGATTCATGGTGGTGATGGTGGGAGCAGAGGAGAGACACATGTGTGTTTTGTGTCTTAAACTGCTGGCAGCAAACAGCACGAGACCCAAATAATTTGGAAGACACTTAGAGACAACACACTCCAGTCACATTAATAAGCCACTCGACTTCTTTCAAAGAAAGCTCTAGATAAGTGACGAAGTAAGCCTGTTATAACAATTGCACGTGTATTATATCTGTTTCGAACTTGGTCTTATTTGATCTTATTGATTTAGAAATTGATATTTCAATAAATAGTAAACTTGGCCGATTTCGTTTTGATTTTGTTGACAAGTGGGGCTTGAAAATTCGCCCACCCCCTTAAGTGGGGAATGACAGAAAATGTTTGAGAACCACTGGCTTAACCAAGGGACAATACCTGGGATATAGAATCAGCTGGGGGCTACTTAATGAGAAAAGAAAAGGGTAGAAGCAGTACAAAACCAAACCTAAAACAAAGAAACAGGTGTGTGCATTCTTAGGTCTAGCTGGATATTACAGACACTTCATACCTTACTTTTCCTCTCTCTTAGCCCCTCTCTCAGAGCTATTACGGAAAGGACAGACAAGAAGGTGAAATGGACAGCAGAGATAGGATGTGCGTTCCAGCGATTAAAAACCCATCTTTCCAGCTCATCTGCCCTCCGCAAGCCAAATTTTAAAAGGCAATTTATTGTACATACAGTACAGTACAGACTCCTAGGAGACAGGGTTTTGATGAAAAAAAGCACCTGGTCCTGTACACTTTTAAAAGGGACGGGGCGCCATAATGCTGCACAGCCGGCTTCACATTTTCATTCACTGTCATGGAGTCAATATGCGACTATAAAAGGGTACCAAAATCCCAGTCTGGTGATTGTGATGTTCTGTGCAATGGAGACACTAAGATTGCCTCTCTGTTCATCTCTTACAGACTCCGAGAGCTCTGGGGAGCCCTGATTGCTGGAAAAAGTGCACCAGAGTCCACAACCTCGGCTTTCGCCTCTACCAGCCCAGCTTTTCTGAATCTCTCTGCCACCCACTGCTGCTGTCCAACCCTGTAAGACAACAACGCTTTACTCTCTTTAGACTCCTGCACAACTACACTCTGCACCTTTACTCACCTGTTCAAGCACCACAAAGCCCCATCTGTGTCAATGTCAGTGTCATAAAATTGTGTTCTTTTATTCAGCACATTTGAAAGTGCCGCTTTGACTTGAACGCCCCTCATTCATTATATGTGTGTGTGTGTGTGTGTGTGTGTGTGTGTGTGTGTGTGTGTGTGTGTGTGTGTGTGTGTGTGTGTGTGTAGGTGTGGTGATTTGACCACTGAGAAACCCATTTCTCTGCATTGTAATTCCATAAAAAACTCAGGAAGTGTAAATTAACAACTGGTTTTACTTCAGTGCTCCGATGTGAGAAAGATAGATCTGTCTCATTTTCAGACACTGTTCTCTCACATCTGTCTCATCTGAATAACCACACTGTAGTACCACACACACACACACACACACACACACACACACACACACACACACACACACACACACACACACACAATCAGACAGATAAAAGGGAGAAGAACTTTAGGCAAAAGTCAGAAATACGCTGAAAAGAAACTGCTGAGATACAAAACTTATTTCTGCCACAAACACTTCCCGTGAGTGTGTGTGTGCGTGTGTGTGTGCGTGTGCGTGTGTGCGCGCGCGTGCTGTGTAACGGAACAACATGGCAGTCATTGTGGCACAGGCTTTAATGATAATGGTGTTAAATGAAAAGAGACGAAAAGGACCCTTTAAAACCTTCTGGTGAAATGTGCATTTAGTAATGAATGCATTTTTGTTAGTCAGCAAGTTCTGCTCAAACTACCAAATTAACATAATGTTTTAAGATTATTTTTTATACTTGAATATAAACCCTGTGCCGTCACTGATGCCTGAAGTCTAGAGCCCTTGGACATCATCATACTCTTGAGCTGCTTTGCCTTTGCTTTACTGCAGACCCTTCAGTCTGGTCTTCAGCAGGGGGTGAAGTAGTTTAGTTGAGTTGATGTCAAGTGACTAACTGCAGAATTTGAGTGAATCTGAGCAAATAATAGAGCTCTATAGACTTCAGAGTTCAACCTGGTGCTTCTATCAGCAGTCACATCATTAGTGCAGTAGCATCTTACAGCAGCATGCTCCTATAAAGACCAGAAATGTCCCCGCCACTCACTCTTCTCCTTGGTAAACCCCTGAGCTCCATATTCTTAAGGCTACCGGCAGACGGCTTGAACGTCTTTACAGGAAAACCGGTCTTACTGTTCATTATTTGGCTTTTCTAGATCATCTTAAATGTTATAAATCCGCTCTCTTTTCAGCTCGCTCTAACTTTATCTCTGCCACAATTAATAAATCAAGCAACAGGCCAAAAGCATTATTTAACACGATAAATAAACTTACCAACTGCCCACCTCAGGATGCTCTAGTATCTAATGAGTCTTTCTTGGATTATTTGCTTGAGAAGACTAATGCTGTCCACCAATGTTTCAGCCATCCAACAACTTTATCCAATCAGCCTCTGTCTTGTTTCTCTCTGACAACCTCAGATTCTGTCTCTAAGCTAATCCTGAAATCCAACTCTTCATCCTGTCACCTTGATCCTGCTCCTCCTTCTCTTCTGAAACTTTGTCACTCTGCCATCTCTTCACCAATTTCTCATTTCATCAACGCATCTCTTACCTCTGCTTCTTTTCCTCTGCCACTAAAAACTGCTGCAGTTACACCTGTGCTCAAGAAACCCAACCTTGACTTATCCTTATTTAACTATCGTCCCATCTCTAATTTTCATTTCACCTGTGAGATTGCTGGCTCTCACATCAAAACATCTACTTCTGTCAAAAACGTAGGAGTAATCTTTGACTCCACACTCTCCTTCCAGCCTCACATTAAATCTGTCACTAAATCTTCTTTCTTTCATTTGCGCCGCATTGCCCAACTGTGTCCCTTCATCAGTACTAAAGATGCTGAAACTGTCATCCATGCATTCGTATCATCACGCATTGATTACTGTAATGCCCTTTTCATTGGTCTACCTGCCAGCTCCATCTCCAGATTACAATATATTCAAAAACTCCGCGGCTAGAATACTCACTCATACCAAACGTTCTGCTCATATAACCCCAATCTTGTCCGATCTACATTGGCTCCCAGTTGCCTACCGTATTAAATTCTAAATTCTTCTCCTTGTCTTTAAATCTATAAATGGCTTAGCTCCCAATTACCTTCTCAAACTGCTCTCCCTCTACATTCCGACTCGTTCACTACGTTCCTCCGATTCCGTTTTTTTTACTGTCCCTCGGCACCGCCTCTCTTCAATGGGTGGCAGATCATTCAGCGTCATTGCACCTAAACTCTGGAACTCTCTACCACACTCTCTCCGTTCTGTTAACAACGTCTCTGCATTTAAATCTTTACTCAAATCTTTACCTGTTCTCCGAATGTTACACCTGAATCCACCTGTCCTCTGCATTTTTTGTTGTTGACCTAATTGTTTTCTACTTTAGTACTTAAATATCTGTTTGTTTTATTCTTTTTTTGTTTGTTTTTGTTTTCACTCATTGTAAAGTGTCCTTGAGATCTGGAAAGTCGCTATATACATAAGAATTATTATTATTATTGTTATTATTATTATTATTATTATTATTATTAGTGAACACCAGCAAGCCAGTTGCACTTTAGCAATACACAACCATGCCATAACTCTGTTCTACTATGTCTAATGATGATGACCCCTTCTTTTCCTTCTCCATATTCTCCTCTTCTATTCACTCTGCTATAATTTAATCTTTTATCAGAACTGAGCAAGACATAATTGAGGGTTTTTGGCTCTACTGTGTTCTTTGTGATCCTGAGAGCTGCCAGTGGTTTGCATTTTGAGACTCTTGACTGGAGATGCTGCCAATTATACTCCTAATTCCTCTAGAGTGTTTCTGACTTGGCTAGATCCTTCAACAAGGAAAGAATTCAAAAATCATCCATTTCTGTTGTCTTCTGTGATCGCCCAGGTCTTTTGTCTGTTGCTGAGCCCACCAGTGCATTCCTACTTTTTAAGAATGTACCAGATTGTCGATTGAAGTTCCTGCACTCTCTCCGATAGGTCTGTTTGGTTTTTCAGGCTAATGATCAGCACCTCTCTGAACTGTATATTGAGAGATGCCATGAACAGATACACAATTCATATCCAACACTCAGAATCAACTCTAGACCTTTTATCTGCTTAATTTGTCAGAAAATAATCAAGAAGCAGACCCTAGAAGTTGCTCAGTGGTTAAGGCACTGGACGACAGATGAAAAGGTCCGAGATTCCAGAGTCACAAAGTTGCTGCTGTTGGGCCCTTACCCCTCAACTGGTCAAGTTGCTTTGGATAAGGGCTTCTGCTGTGAATGTATTGTAAGACACTGAATATATTTCTTGTACATCTATACAAGTTTGAAGATTTGGTATAGTATTCTTGGATTACTTGTGAAAAAGTCTCAAAAATGCTTTAAAGTGTATATATATATATATATATATATATATATATATATATATATATATATATATATATATATATATATATATATAATCATGTTGCACTAGCACTGTCTCACTGCATTATGGTGTTCTTTGTCTAGAATTATTTTAGAGAATGTTTTATTATCATTTGACAATGAATTTTCATTTTCATAGATGAAAGTAATGAAGAAAGGAGAAGTGTAATGAGAGACTGTGGAAAATAAAGACAAAAGGAACACTGATGAGAGACAGGCAAAAGCGAGAGGCTGACTTGACGAAGTGCTCACTTGGTTATCTGCTGGGAGTCGAGGCATGGAAGCTGCCCTGCTGTGGCCTTCCATTTGCAGGAAGGGCTCAGTGTCCGAGAACCCGTCCCGCCCCATCTCTCTCATCTCTACTGTCTGCAGAAAACAGAGTGAGAGAGAGCATGCGTGACCCCCGCAGACAGAACGACAGCTTACTAAGGAGATGTGTGATGGAACAGTCCCGCCTCAACTGCGTCTTTATGCCTGACTACTCATTGTAAATGGCCTTATAAATGTTTCATAAATCATTAGGAACGCCTGCACGCCTCCACATTTATGCAGTTATCCTTTGGCTAATCATGTATAAGCAGCACAATGCAGAACATCATGCAGAAAGAGATCTAGAGACTAATAAAAAAGTTGCACATTTAGTGCCATTAGTTTTGATTATACACACTCTGTGGAGTCCAGGTCATGTGTGAAAATGATTCCTCATGCTACCAGAGCCGGTCACACACACTCTCTTCCACTGAGTCCTGGAATACGGCGCGTGCCATCAGAGAAGAGAAGCTCCATAGATGTGATACCCTGGTGATTCAGTACATTCAGGTGGTCAGCTGACTTCATTTTATTGCCCCATAACATTACTGAGTCTCGACCTGATCACCTGATCAACCCCAGATCTGTCTCCAGAGGACGTGTACAGTGGACACTATGTATGATGAAGCATGACTTCATGCGCTTCCCTTCTTACCCTGACACGACCATCACTCTGGAATAGGGTCAGTCTGGGGTCATCAGGTCACATGACCTTTTCCCATCAAACTGAAGCCTTTTTTCTGATAAGTCTCAATAACAAGTGGTTATCTTATAGACACGCAGCTGTTTAGTCCTAATCCTGTGAGTTCTCCTTACATTGTGTGTGTGTGTGTGTGTGTGTGTGTGTGTGTGTGTGTGTGATCTCTGATCACACTCATTTACAATGTGTTTCTGACCACATTGTTTCTGTGAAGTTGGGGTTCATCACTATCCTCCCAGGGTTTAATTAATATGTTGGACAGTTCTTCAACTACAGTCATTTCAGCTCAATCTGCTTAGTTATTTTCTTTGCTACAAATAAAAAATTTGACATTTCTACATTCCAACTTTTTATGTTAGTTTGTTTTGGCTAGGCAGTGAAGTAATTCTCTTTAATCTCTCCTGTGAGCCAAGAACGTGAATCTGAGATATAATTGGGACAGATTCACCTATACTGGAGAGCTAAATGCTAGCTACCTTTTTTATCTCCAGCTGACCAGACAGATCAATCTCCTCTGACCTTAAATCACTGTTATTTGCAAGATTCTGTGTAAACCCTAGAGATTTTGGTGTGATATAATCCCAACATTCCACAGTGAAAGCTACAGAGATCACAAGAGACTTGACTTGACACATTGTTTGATGTTTGATGTGAACAGTGATTAAAGCTCTTGCCCTGTATCTGTATACATTGTGCTGCTGCTGCATGATTGGCTGATTCCCTATCAGAGCTGGACGGGAGTGTATTAATGCTTGACCATGTGGAAGACCAGAGAGGTTCAAACATCCCTGTGAGACAGCAATGAATGAGCACATAAGATGAAATGAGCTTTTACTATCAGACAGAGAAACTGGAAGTAAAACAGGAGAAACAATGAGTGTGCGCGAGTTTCAGAGAGCAGCTTGGATCACAGAATTGCGCGTATCTCATGTAAAATAAAGAACATTTTAAGGCTCTATAAAATCCTTCAGACAGATTAATCTTGGAGAGTACAGTAGATCAATAAAGTCCCAAAGTATTCCAACAAGAACTGTCACTTACTGTCACTCCTAAAAATATACACAAATTATAAAGTGTATACATAAGATTATAAACTCCACATAAAGCCACATAAAGCACAAAATCTCTGTGTGCATCTTTATTAGAATCACAAGTTCATGTTTGTCTGTATGGCAAGGTGTTGGAACTATTTCTGTGTGTATAAAAGTGCATATAAAGGTGTTGTGATTGTGCTGGGTGTGTGTATTCAGGTTACCTGCGATGTAGGTCGATTCTCAGACATGTCGCCTGATCCCTGTCCTTCCGGGCTCCAGCTCCCTGCTTTCTGAGACATCTCCTGAGCTCTGGCCGTCACCCATGACTGGCTCTCCGGGATGCCGCCATCCACAGCCCTAACCATATACACAGCTAGATTGCTTTTCTCTCTTAAACACTAATAACAATCATTACTGCTTCTGATGTTCAATCCCCAAAACTTCACTGTTATTTAGATTAACGCCCTATACCCACACACATTTGGCAAGAGTCTGTTGATTATCTAGATATTGGCAAATGAAAGATTAGCTGGACTTGCCACAGAGAGTACCACATCACTACTGTAGAAGGCATGTGACCTCCTATATGTTAATTCATATGTCCCATTCGATAAAGTGTAAATGATCAGAGACATAAGAAATATAATGTAAGAAGTAGTATCCATAAAATTTGGACAAAAGATCTTTAACATAAGGACATAAACATTTCACCACGTTCCAAATTATTACAGAAATGATATATTTCCCTGATTTCCATAACTAGTCAATGCAAATGACAGTCAGTATAATTTTCAAGTCATTAACCATTAGGGTATATTTCGAATTTTATTGAACCAACCTCCTAATGATATTTATTTCAAAAATAAAAAACTGAAAACACACTGTTCCAAATTATTATGCACAACAGAGTTCAAACATTTTATAGGTTTTAAAGAACTGAAAATAGGTTTTTGTTGAATTTGCAACATTATGAGGTCATATTTACTGAAATAAAAAACTATTTCAATCAAAAACATCCTAACAGGGCTACATGTTTCATCTTAACAGAGGCCCCTTCTTTGATATCACCTTCACAATGACCTTCGTCATTTTCACACCTTCACGGACGCTACAGGGGCCTACCGGCCCATGATTCCGGCCCAAAACATGACTCCAGCACCTCCTTGTTGACATTGCAGCCTTGTTGGGACACCCACCAACCATCCACTACTCCATCCATCTGGACCATCCAGGGTCGCACGACACTCATCAGTAAACAAGACTTTAAAACTTGTCTTCATGTATGCCTGGACCCACTGCAACCGGTTCTGCTTGTGAGCATTGATTAGGGGCCGAATAGTAGGTTTATGCACAACTGCAAGCCTTTAAAGGATCCTACACCTTGAGGTTCGCAGGACTCCAGAGGCACCAGCAGCTTCAAATACCTGTTTGCTGCTTTGTAATGGCATTTCAGCAGCTGCTCTCTTAATCTGATGAATTTGTCTTGCAGAAACCTTCTTCATTCTGCCTTTATCTGCACGAACCTGTCTGTGCGCTGAATCAGACACAAATGTCTTCACAGTACGATGATCACGCTTAAGTTTTCATGAAATATCTAATGTTTTTATACCTTGTCCAAGGCATTGCAATACTTGATGCTTTTCGGCAGCAGAGATCCTTTTTCTTTCCCATATTGCTTGAAACCTGCGACCTGTTTAATAATGTGGAACAACCTTCTTCAGTACTTTTCCTTTAATTGGGCTCATCTGGCAAACTAATTATCACACGTGTCTGAGATTCATTTCAGTGATCCAAAGAGCCCTGAGACACAACACCATCCATTAACTAAACAGTTAATGTTTATGGCACTTACATCCAATTTGCATAATAATTTGGAACGCAGTGTAGTGTAGAGAGACTTATTTTATAATTTAGAGAATGAGGACGCTGGCTGTATAGGAGGCTTAGTGATAAGTAGTCACATTACTTAGCCAACCACCTTAAACGTGTGCTTGGTAGGGATGGGCAGAATGTGCTGAAATCATGTCTCTGGGTTTGTATACCGTATTACCGCCACAATAAACAGATTACCTCAACTCAGAGCTCCAGGGTGAACTATATGGTGATGCAATTCATGATCAAGGGATTTGTGACAGCTTACATATACCCTGAATTTAAGGGAAACTACTAAAAGGACATTATGACAGTAAAGTGGGGTCTGTCAAACCCACAGGGAGCCTACTAACAGCTACTGACCACTAAAGGACCAGGAGTAAGACTGGAGGTAAGCAGAAAAAGCAATCTCTCTAATCCACAATGAAACATGTGTCATGGTAGTGTCAGTTTTCAAGGAATTATACACTATTTAAATATATATTTGCAACAAATTAATTATGAGAAGTACACTTATTCCTTTGTATTCTGATGTATATTTTCCCCTGTCTGTCCAATTTGAAAAGAAAGCAGAAGCACTGGGGCAAAACATGACAAAAAACATCTACTTACAAGTTATTAGGCTCCAGTCGTGGTGCAGAAAGGCCATTGAGTCCCTGACCAGCGTTCTGTGTTGGTGATGGTGCCTCCAGGCGCTGAAACATTAATGGCGTTCGATTCTGTGTAAGATACAACATGGCCTATAGCTGGTATCAGGCAAGCAGATGGAAAAATGGGGGGTGTTTGGGACTGTGGGGGGTAGTGGGGGGAGGGGGGTAGCGATAGAAGGCATCCCAGGTGCAAATAGGATTAGATCCAACACAAGGCAGTTAAATTGCTCAGCCAAGAGGAATTCTGGGATTTAGTGTCTGGTGAGTCAATGAAGTGAACCTGTGAGCCAAGCTGTAAGAAGAATGTTAATGGTAGGATGGTGAGAATTCATTTACTTTGATAAGGCTGGTAAATGAATGACACTGGCAACCAGGAAAAGAACCATGATGTCTCATTTATCTAATTACTCAGACAGGGTGCAACTGCATGTAGCATTATGGCTACAATATAACTTTAAAGCCATCTTCTGGAAGAATTTTATCAGCAGTGACCAGTAATTATCTGCCTTTGGCCAGTCAGGGACAAACACAAACTGTGAAATAACCTAATGAATGTAAATATAAAATCTAATTTTAGTGATATAGCAATAGATTTGTTTCCCCTCGGGTTGATTTTTTTTAATTTGAAGATTATATTTGATGTAATTTACGGTTTAATTCAAATTTTGTTTACTTCCTTTAGTAAGAAGCGAAACTGTTGACTTGACTAAAATCCTTAGAAGAGGCCTCATTTTTCCTCCGAGTGGTGCAGTGGTAAAGTGCTCACCCTATCATCCGGAAATCGCGAGTTCGATTCCCGGGTGATGCCGCCCAGCTGGTTCGGAGGAAACATGTGATAGTCTTCGGCCCCCCTGACTGAGTGGTAGTAGTAGCCTTAATGTGGGAGCCCCCTAGTGACGGGGAGGAATTGGACATGACTAAATTAGGGAGAAAATCGGGAAAACTATTTAAAAAAGAAGAGGCCTCATTTATTTATGTTTCTGTAAATGTCACAACACCAACCAGAACAAAAATCTTCCACTGAATCAACAGAAAGGGTGATTTTCTTTGTACTTGTATGTATGTATATAAATCTCATAAAAATGCACAGAAATGCAAAACATCTTCCATCAGCTGAGTTCCCTTTCAAAGGTTACACTCCATGCTGTGTGAAAACGCTATGGGAACATCTTGTCATGTTGCCAGTTGTGAAGCATGTGTGTATCATACACGCCACATTTTGGATTATATAACCTCAGTCGGGTGACGTTATCTGATGAGACGCACCTGCAGGTTATACAGGTCCTTCTAAAAAAATTTGCATATTTTGATAAAGTTCATTATTTTCTGTAATGTACTGATAAACATTAGACTTTCATATATTTTAGATTCATTACACACAACTGAAGTAGTTCAAGCCTTTTATTGTTTTAATATTGATGATTGTGGCATACAGCTCATGAAAACCCAAAATCCCTATCTCAAAAAATTAGCATATTTCATCCGACCAATAAAGGAAAAGTGTTTTTAATACAAAAAAAGTCAACCTTCAAATTATTATGTTCAGTTCTGCACTCAATACTTGGTCGGGAATCCTTTTGCAAATTCTTGTGTCTTGTGTCTCTCAACTTTCTCTTCACAATATCCCACAGATTCTCTATGGGGTTCAGGTCAGGAGAGTTGGCAGGCCAATTGAGCACAGTAATACCATGGTCAGTAAACCATTTACCAGTGGTTTTGGCACTGTGAGCAGGTGCCAGGTCGTGCTGAAAAATGAAATCTTCATCTCCATAAAGCTTTTCAGCAGATGGAGGCATGAAGTGCTCCAAAATCTCCTGATAGCTAGCTGCATTGACTCTGCCCTTGATAAAACACAGTGGACCAACACCAGCAGCTGACATGGCACCCCAGACCATCACTGACTGTGGGTACTTGACACTGGACTTCAGGCATTTTGGCATTTCCCTCTCCCCAGTCTTCCTCCAGACTCTGGCACCTTGATTTCCCAATGACATGCAAAATTTGCAACCTGTAGCCCATTTCCTGCACACGCCTGTACACGGTGGCTCTGGATGTTTCTACTCCAGACTCAGTCCACTGCTTCCGCAGGTCCCCCAAGGTCTGGAATCGGTCCTTCTCCACAATCTTCCTCAGGGCCCGGTCACCTCTTCTCGTTGTGCAGCGTTTTCTGCCACACTTTTTCCTTCCCACAGACTTCCCACTGAGGTGCCTTGATACAGCACTCTGGGAACAGCCTATTCGTTCAGAAATGTCTTTCTGTGTCTTACCCTCTTGCTTGAGGGTGTCAATGATGGCCTTCTGGACAGCAGTCAGGTCGGCAGTCTTACCCATGATTGCAGTTTTGAGTAATGAACCAGGCTGGGAGTTTTTAAAAGCCTCAGGAATCTTTTGCAGGTGTTTAGAGTTAATTAGTTGATTCAGATGATTAGGTTAATAGCTCGTTTAGAGAAACTTTTCATGATATGCTAATTTTTTGGGTTTTCATGAGCTGTATGCCACAATCATCAATATTAAAACAATAAAAGGCTTGAACTACTTCAGTTGTGTGTAATGAATCTAAAATATATGAAAGTCTAATGTTTATCAGTACATTACAGAAAATAATGAACTTCATAATAATAATAATAAAAATTTTATTTATAAGCGCCTTTCAAAACTCTCAAGGAAACTGTACAAAAAACAATCATTATACAAATTTTATCACAATATGCAAATTTTTTGAGAAGGACCTGTAAATAGGAGTGAACCAGAAGGGTTAGGGTTAGGAATAACACTGATATTGAAGTTATAACTGAAGTTATAACACATGCACATTGATTGCCCACAGGAGCAAGCTCACCCAGAACAATCAATATTAGACGACAGATTTCTGTCGGGTGGCCAGGAGAGGGCACCACAACGCCGCTCTCTCTCCTCTTTTTTGATGACCTCCATAACGAATTATCTCGTTCTTGGAATAAACCTCTCATCCCGTATTTTTGTACCATCGACTTCGTTCTATTCAAAAGCATGAGGTGATGTGTGGTGATGCCCCAGATAGAAGAGACGCTCGCGGGCTATCTCTCTCCTGGAACATCATCCTCATTAAAGAAGCCAACCCTTCCCTCCAAGCCGTGTAGAACTTCTTCTACCCTGGTAGGAAAGGCGTTCCAAGCAGCACGTCAGGCCGGCGATGACCATGGCGGTTTTGCAGGCGTACCAGGCTGATCTGCTGAATGATTTGAGCATGAGCGGCACTGTGAATCAGGAAGCATTCACAGAATTACGCCGGGCTACAGATTTGTCCCTGCGCGTGACTAAAGAAACAGCCCGTACTATCGGCCGTTCTATGGCCTCCTTGGTGTCCGCTGAGAGGCACCTATGGCTAAATCTGACAGGCATCAAGGATAAGGATCGAATATTCCTCCTTGAAGCCCTTGTCTCACCCTCCGGCCTATTTGGCGACGGAATTCCATCGCCACCAGGTTTCGAGAGGTTCCCAAGAGGAACGGGGGAGGGGGGGGAGGGGGGTGTCCAATTTTTACATTTCGCAGATTGTACCGCTATCTAAAATAAATAAATACAGCTTCAAAATGTTGAAATGTTGACTGTCAAAGTGACTGCTCTCAAATCCTACCAAATTCAAATTCAAATTTTATTTGTCACATACACAGTCATACAGTATGAAATGCAGTGAAATGCTTTTTTGCGACCACAGGGTCGCGACGGCAGCCACCTAGGCGCCATCATACCAAGCGATTGATTTGTGACAATCCAGTGAAGGACGCTTACTTTCATATAGAAATATTGCCACAACCAGAGGTGTCAAGTAACGAAGTACAAATACTTCATTACCTTACTTAAGTAGAAATTTTGCGTATCTATACTTTACTGGAGTAATTATTTTTCAGCCGACTTTTTACTTCTACTACTTACATTTTTAAGCAATTATCTGTACTTTCTACTCCTTACATTTTAAAAATAGCCTCGTTACTCTATTTTTATGATCAGAACGCGCAACCCCCCCCCCCCGCCCCCCGTCGCATGATCAGAACGCGCAACCCCCCCCGGTCGCATGATAAGACCGCGCACAACCCCCCCCCCTTTGCTTTTGTCACCCCTCACGGTACTTTTACTTTTATCCTTTAAGTAGTTTTGAAACCAGTACTTTTAAACTTTTACTTAGGTAAAAAGCTTGGGTTGATACTTCAACTTCTAAAGAAGTATTTTTGAACCCTAGTATCTATACTTCTACTCAAGTAATGAATGTGAATACTTTTGACACCACTGGCCACAACACAGGAGGTTCCTGAGGTTCACTTTCGGGAGCGAAGTTTACCAGTATCGGGTCCTTCCATTTGGACTTGCTCTCTCACCCGCACATATATAAAATGTACGGATGTAGTTCTGGCTCTTACGACTCCAGGGCATCCGTATTTGAATTACATAGACGACTGGCTAGCCCAGTCTCAGTAGGTAGCGCTTCGACATCAGCATGTCGTCCTAGCTCATCTTTGTTTCTAGGATTGAAACCCAAAAGTCGAATCCATTCTCTAGGAAATCAAGCTAGACCAGAAAGTGACCATCACTTTCAGATATCTTAGCTCTCATGGCAGCTGTATCCATGGTGACAACTTTGGGCCTCCTGCACATGAGAGCATTTCAGTTGTGTCTAAGTCAGGGGATTTCACTCTAGGGCCAACCCCCAATAAGGGTTACGCGCCAGATGCCTCGTACCCTTCCTACGTGGTTCAGACCCCAGTTTCTGACTCTGGGTCCCACTCTAAGTCTAAACGACAGACGCTTCCCTCACGGGCTGGGGTGCGGTCTTAGATGATCGTCCAGCCCAAGGGAGCTAGAGAGGCCTTCTTCTCGCGCGGCACACCAATTGCCTCGAAATGATGGCTCTATTTCTGGCCCTAAAGCACTTCCTCCAGCAGTTGAGAGGCTACCATGTCCTAGTGCGGGTGGACAACACTATGGCAATCTCATATATTAATCGCCAGGGCGGACTGTACTCGCGCCGCTAGTTATCTAGCGCACCAGGTTCCTCTCCTTCAGGGCGATTTACATTCCAGGGCATATGAATGTGGGAGCAGTTGTACAGTCCAGTCAATCTCTGACACATGGGGAATGGAAACCCCACCCCGAAGTAGTCAGTCAATTTGGGAGAGATTTCATGTAGCAGAGGTGGACCTCTTTGCCGCGTAAGATCAGCAAATGTTCCCTTTGCTACTCTCTGACTCTTCCAGCCCCCCAGGGTCTGGACACCTTGGCCCGTACGTGGCCCAGGTTACGTCTTTATGCGTTTTTCCTGATAGCTCTGCTCCCAGGAGTCTTGGCGCTAAGGCGCAGGGGATGATATTTCATCCCCGGCCTGATCTTTGGAACCTTCATGTTCGATCCCTGAACGGGACCAATTAAGTTGTAAGCTGGTCTTCCATCCAGCGTAATTAAGACTATTCTAAGTGCTAGGGCTCCCTCCCCTAGAAGAGCTTATGCCCTCAAATGGAATGTATTTGAAAGTTGGTGCATGACGAAGCAGATAGACCCAGTCCACTGCCAAATTGTTTCAGTGCTGGAGCTTCTGCAGGAAAAGTTGTCCTCAGGCTTGTGCCCTAGTACTCTCAGGACGTACGTAACTGCTATTTCAGCCTGCCACGTCCCGATCGATGGGGTTACTGTGGGAAAACAACCTTTTAGTTACCCGTTCCATTCATGGAGCTAAACGGTTGAGGCCACCCACTAGAGCCACGGTCCCTTTTGTGGTTTTTATCTATCTGTCACGGCACACCAGGTCACGCCCACCTGTCAAACCAAGCCATGATCTCCCACAAATCCATTCCATACTCCAGTTCACAGTTTCAATTTTGCCACCTCATTAACCGGCTCCAGCACAGCTGTTCCTCATTTCAATCACAACCCTGCTCTATTTAACTTGCTCACAAACAACCACCCCTTGCCAGATTATTGTGTGCCTTAATGCCCAATTCTCCAGCGATTTCACCTGCCTTGCTACTCGGATCTCGACTCACGCTTTGTTTTACAGATCACGGCTTTGCTTCTTGTATTGGATTGTTGTTTGTTTGGATTTCTGGATAACGAACCCCGCTCTCGCATCTCGACCACGAATTCGGATCACGGACCCTGTTTGTCTTCTCGGCTTTGACCCACGCATGCTCACCACCGCGACTCTTCTCCACGAAGCAAGCACAGCACCCCTGCTTGCACCGCGGCCAACGCACGCCTCATCTTCACAAGGTAATCAGTGCATTTAACAACACGCGCTCTGCACTTGGATCCACCACGCCCGTCCGGACCGTAACAGTATAATCTGGCCAGTAATGGATCCAGCGGAGATTGCATGGCTGGGGGCGGCGCTGCAGAGCCAAGGCGCCCTTCTAGGATCTCATCAGCAGGATATTCAGCAAATCATGACCACGCTCCACACCGTCACGCAGACACTGACCTCCATCACTGATCAGATCCAGCAACTGCACCTTATTACATCTCCTGCTTCTCAGCCACCACCGCCACCACTGGCACCCATTACCCGCCATGAACCACGCCTCCCTGCACCACCCACATACGATGGCGACCCACTTACCTGCCGTTCCTTCCTCTCTCAGTGTTCTCTCGTGCTTGAGCTCCAAGCCTCATCCTTCCCCACGGAACGTTCAAAGGTAGCCTACATCATTACTCTTCTTTCTGGCAGAGCAAGGGAATGGGGAACATCCCTATGGGATGCCCAAGTCGACTGCTGCGCCACCTTCATGGCGTTCACCAACGAAATGAGGCGAGTGTTTGATCGTTCTTTTTCTGGACGACAGGCGGCGGGTCAACTTCTCAACTTATGTCAAGTAACTCGTTCAGTTCACAATTATGCCATTGATTTCAGGACTCTGGCACCCTCTTGTGGTTGGGATCGTCAAGCACTTTACGACACTTTCCTTCATGGACTGGCTGACTCCATCAAGGATGAACTGGCTGCTCGAGACCTCCCTTCCACTCTTCAAGAGCTCATGGATCTCGCTACCCGCATTGATGCCCGTAAGTGCGATCACCTTGCCAAAGCCCACCAGTTGCCCTATACTCCGGCTTTTGCTCAAGTCACCATCCCAGACTTTACCAAGGCTGAAATACCACATGAACCCATGCAAATTGGCCGTACACGACTTTCACCAAAGGAACGCCAACGCCGTCGTGATGAAGGTTCCTGCTTCTACTGTGGCCAGGCGGGCCACTTGGTGCAATCCTGCCCGTTAAAAGCCCGGGCCCCCAGGTAATTCTGGGAGTACAAGGGGGCCCCACGCTCAACCATCTCCCAGATGCGCGACCACTATTCTCGATAATCTTAACCTACAACAATCAGTCTCATGTCATGAAAGCCCTCATAGACTCTGGAGCCGACCAAAACTTAATAGCAGCATCCACCATCAGCCGCCTCAAAATCCAATCCTATTCACTCAGCCAGCCATTTCGCGTTCAGGCACTAGATGGGAGCAAACTTCCACCAATCACTCATCGATCTGCTCCACTCACCTTACAGTTCTCTGGTAATCATTCGGAAACCATCTCTCTCATGATTATCCAAAGCCCCCATGCACCAGTAGTTTTGGGTCTCCCATGGCTCAAGAAGCACAATCCCCATATCAACTGGACTAGGAACAGTATCCTTGAATGGAGCCCTGCCTGTCTATCCTCTTGTCTTCAGTCCGCCCCCCTCAGGAGCAAACCCACCTCAGAAGAGGAGATTCCTTGTCTTTCTCAGGTTCCTGTTGAATACCACGACCTCAAGCAAGTATTCAGCAAATCACGTGCCATCTCTCTTCCTCCCCATCGCCCTTACGACTGCACCATTAACCTCCTTCCCGGCACCACCCCCCCACGAGGTCGTCTCTACTCATTGTCACGTCCTGAAAGGGAGGCCATGGAACAGTATATCTCTGAGTCCTTAGTCGCAGGGATCATCCGCCCCTCCTCCTCCCCAGCTGGTGCCGGATTTTTCTTTGTGGAGAAGAAGGACAAATCTCTTCGCCCATGCATAGATTATAGGGGGCTAAATGACATCACAGTCAAGAACCACTACCCACTTCCATTGATGTCGACAGCTTTCGAATTACTCCAGGATGCTAACGTTTTCACAAAACTCGACCTCAGAAACGCTTACCACCTAGTCAGGATAAGAGAAGGTGACGAATGGAAAACAGCCTTTAACACCCCCACTGGCCACTATGAGTACTTGGTGGTTCCATTCGGCCTAACCAATGCCCCAGCTGTGTTTCAGGCCCTCATGAATGATGTTCTCCGTGATTTTCTCAACACCTTTGTTTTCGCCTATCTTGACGATATCCTGATCTTCTCCCGCTCTCTGAAGGAACACAAGATCCACGTACGCCAAGTCTTGCAACGCTTAATGGAGAATAAACTCTATGTCAAAGCAGAAAAATGTCAGTTCCACCAAGAATCCACCTCCTTTCTGGGCTACCTCATCTCCCCGTCAGGAATCCAGATGGACCCAGCCAAGATAAAGGCAGTCACTGAATGGCCTACCCCATCGTCCAGACGTGAGCTCCAACGCTTCCTGGGCTTTGCCAATTTCTATTGACGTTTCATCAGAAACTACAGTTCTGTGGCTACGCCACTCACCACTCTCACCTCCACCAAGATCCCCTTTCACTGGAACCCTCAAGCCCAGGAAGCATTCAACCAGCTTAAACACTTATTAACCACAGCACCTATTCTGGTGTTCCCCGTCTCTTCACTTCAGTTCATTGTTGAGGTGGACGCTTCCGAAACAGGCGTTGGAGCAGTCATCTCCCAGAGATCTCCACAAGATAACAAACTTCACCCATGCTCGTTCTTCTCTCGCCGGCTGACACCCCCTGAACGTAATTATGACATTGGAGATCGTGAGCTCTTGGCAGTTAAGCTTGCTTTAGAAGAGTGGAGACACTGGCGGGAGGGAGCCGAACACCCCTTTCTCGTCTGGACAGATCATAGAAACCTCGAATATCTCAAGTCGGCGAAGAGACTGAACGCACGTCAGGCACGCTGGTCGCTGTTCTTTTCCCGGTTTAATTTCACGTTGTCTTACCGTCCGGGCTCTAAGAACACTAAACCCGATGCCCTGTCTCGACAATTCACCACCCCTCGGGACAAACTGACTACAGAAACCATCCTATCGCCCCAATGCCTGGTGGCTGCTACTCGGCTAGAAGTAGAAAACCAAGTCCTGCAGTCACTAGAGCATGAGCCTGGTCCTAGTAACGTCCCTCTCGGGAAGCTCTTCGTCCCAGCCTCAGTCCGTCCCTCAGTATTAGGGTGGGGCCACAACTCAAAGTTAGCATGCCATCCAGGGGCTACCCGCACTCTTGCCCTACTAAAGCAACGATTCTGGTGGCCATCCATCACAGAAGATGTAAAAAACTTTGTGGCTGCATGCGACATATGCACCAGAAACAAAGCACCCAATCGTCCACCCGAGGGTCTACTCAAACCTCTCCCCATCCCCCACCGCCCATGGTCCCATATCGCTCTTGACTTTGTCACTGGACTACCCTCCTCCAACAATAACACATGTATACTCACCATAGTTGACCGTTTCTCCAAAGCCGCTCACTTTGTTCCTCTACCCAAACTCCCTTCCGCCAAAGAAACCGCAAAGCTCATGGTTAACCATGTATTTCGTCTCCATGGCCTCCCTTTAGACATAGTCTCCGACAGGGGCCCCCAATTCTCAGCCCAATTCTGGAAGGCTTTCTGTAGCCTCATTGGCGCAACACCTAGCCTCTCGTCCGGTTTTCACCCTCAGAGCAACGGCCAGACCGAACGCGCCAATCAGGAGCTTGAGAAGATCCTGAGATGCATGACCGCTCGGGACGCATCTTCGTGGAGCCATTTTCTCCCCTGGGTGGAGTATGCACATAACTCACTCCCCACCTCTGCGACTGGAATGTCCCCATTTCAATGCTGTTTAGGCTACCAGCCACCGCTTTTCCCCACCCAGGAAGAGGAAACCGCCGTCCCTTCAGCTCAAGCTTTTGTGCGCCGTTGTAGAAACACATGGAGACGTGCCCGTGTTCAGCTTTTACGCACCGTGAGCACTTTCCAACGTAAAGCCAACCAGCACCGATGTGCAGCCCCAAAGTATCGCGTTGGTCAAAGGGTCATGCTCTCCACTCGCGATATACCACTCAAGACCACATCCAGGAAACTCTCGCCAAGATTCATAGGTCCCTTCACAATCTCACGTATCATCAACCCCTCCTCTGTCAGGCTGGCTCTCCCTCTCTCCATGCGCCGAGTTCACCCCACATTCCATGTCTCCCAGATCCGCAGATTGGTGCCATGCCCTCTGGCTTCTCCCCCTCCCCCACCGCCTCGGCTCATAGACGGGGGCGAAGCCTTCACTGTCCGTAAGCTGCTCAAGTCTCGCCGCATAGGGCGAGGCCTACAGTATCTTGTGGACTGGGAAGGTTACGGACCAGAGGAGAGGAGCTGGGTTCCAGCCAGATTTATTCTGGATCGCTCTCTGATCATGGATTTTCACCAACTTCACCCTGAAGCCCCCTCAAGAACGCCAGGTGGCATTCGTAGGGCGGGGGGTACTGTCACGGCACACCAGGTCACGCCCACCTGTCAAACCAAGCCATGATCTCCCACAAATCCATTCCATACTCCAGTTCACAGTTTCAATTTTGCCACCTCATTAACCGGCTCCAGCACAGCTGTTCCTCATTTCAATCACAACCCTGCTCTATTTAACTTGCTCACAAACAACCACCCCTTGCCAGATTATTGTGTGCCTTAATGCCCAATTCTCCAGCGATTTCACCTGCCTTGCCACTCGGATCTCGACTCACGCTTTGTTTTACGGATCACGGCTTTGCTTCTTGTATTGGATTGTTGTTTGTTTGGATTTCTGGATAACGAACCCCACTCTCGCATCTCGACCACGAATTCGGATCACGGACCCTGTTTGTCTTCTCGGCTTTGACCCACGCATGCTCACCACCGCGACTCTTCTCCACGAAGCAAGCACAGCACCCCTGCTTTGCACCGCGGCCAACGCACGCCTCATCTTCACAAGGTAATCAGTGCATTTAACAACACGCGCTCTGCACTTGGATCCACCACGCCCGTCCGGACCGTAACACTATCGTGCTCAAAGGTCCAATTAAGACCCCTTTTGAACCACTAGAGTCAGCGCCTCAGGTTTCTGACCCTTAAGATGGTTTTTCTAATGGCCGTTACCTCTCTAAGAGGATTGGTGATGTGTCAGTCTCCCCATCCTGCCTAGACTTCGCCCCTGGGTTAGTCAGGGCCATTTTGCATCCTCACTGAACTATCTTCCAAAAGTTCTATTCTCAACATGCACCCTATTGTGCACCCTTCTGTCCTCCGCCTTTTACAGCTTCGGAGCAGGAGAGACTTCACTTACTGTGTCCAGTACGTGATCTTCAGATTTATGTCCACCGCATCAGCCAGTGGCTTAAGTCAGAGCAGCTTTTACATGTTTTGGGGCTACACTACACTGGGTGAGAGTTGCTATTGCCCTCTCCTACGAGGCGCGTGGGCTCACTTTGCCTCTAGGAATCAGGGCTCATTCAACCAGGGGGATCGCCTTATCTATTGCACTAGCAAGAGGTATTCCCCTGCAGCAAGTGTGTGGCGCGGAGGGTTGGTCCTCTCCGCACACATTTGTTACATTTATAGTCTGGATGTTCATGCTACTCTGGGCTCACTGGTCCCAGAGTTAGCTGCCCAGGCATAATTCTGAGACCTTCTCAGCCTTGTGCGCACACGCTACACAACCTTGGGCGTATTCACACAGCATCTCGTTCCCGCCTTTTCAGGGAACAGCTTTACAGCAAAGTAACCCAAGACGTTCTGTGTTTACGGCTTATGGCTCTGCACAGACAGACTATTGCATCCTCCATTTCTTTTTTGTCATTTCATTTGTTTCAATGTATGATTTTGAATTGGTTTGCTTTCTTTTGTTCTTTTTTCTTTCTTTCTTTCTTTTTCTTCTTCTTATTGTTGTTATTAATTGTTATAATATTTCTTTAAAAGAAAACAGCTGGTTTTCACTAGATAAAAGACACATATTACATGTTAAACAGTACCATTAATGGATTTAAACAGGTTATGCATTGTGTTAGTGATGTACATTTACACTGGTCTTGGCAAAATTATACAATTTTGTACAATTACACAATACACAAAATTTAAGCCACTTTACCACACAGAAGCACAAAGTGCTGTGACGAGTCAAAAATTCAAAACTGGACAATGGACAGCATCAGCACACAAATGCGCACAAGGCTGAAAATATGCAATACACTTATTATTCAGCTATTTAACAAACATAGACAATTTATTGTTGTGTGTGTGTGTATGTTTCTATTCTGTAAGCATCTGTTCATCATTTATGGCATTTCTTATTAAATGAATAATATGACATTAAACGTATGTTAGTTACAGCAGTAGGAGACATGAACAAAGAAAACATTCTCAGAAAATTGTAACTTCACTTTATGAAGTAAATATATAATTATTAAAAATATATGTCTTAAGGAATAAAACATCATGATTCATTCAAATAAGTCATGAAATATTTATATGGTAACAAAAAAATATCGCAGTCAGGGTTTCCCCTTAGTGCCATACGATAGCTGTAGCATGCTCAGACTTTTGGGTTTTAAGGACTCTTGTTTTACATTGCCTTCTATTCCCATCATTTGCTTTTTGTGTAATTCCCATTTAGTGTCAGTTGCACTTCCTGTTTTATATTAAGTCACTTGTTGTTTTGAGTTTATGTTATTTATTATGCTAATACTGTATAAGCTCCATGTTTCTCAGGTGTTGAATTTTAAATGTGGTCGTGCTTTATACCCCTTTACCTTTACAAGGTGCTCAGCTCACTGAATGATGATAAATATTTGCTTGCTCCTGCATCTTCAACTCATGACACTATTATTTAGTATAAAAGGAATAAATGAAGAGACAATCACAATGTACTCTCCTTACAATTTGGATTAAGTGGAAAAAAAAATGAAAACTGTACAATTCAACCAAAACTGACTTGTCGAAAGTTTAGTTTGTGTTTTTGATAAAGAATTTAAATAATAAATCCTTTAGAAGCAGAAACAGAATCTAAAACGTCACAATCATAGCGCATGGCACAAAAAAAGAGACAAATCTCCTGGAGATGACCTTCAGAGACTTTAGGAGTGCATTTAACTGTACAAGTCAAAATACATTAAGGCAGATTTTATTTTAAGGCAAAACGGTATTTAAGATGTTTTTGTAAACATTATCAGGAATATGATCAGAAGTGTAAGTTCTTGGAAGCTGGTAGAACATCAGAAAGGTGTAAGAATGAGGATGTGTGAAATCAGGAATCATATTGGTCATCGTGGTTGATGGGATAATTCCCTCATCAGGAAAAAGGGAATCAGAACTTATTGTACTAGAAGACCTTAATAATCACAGAAGCCTAAAGACACTGAGGGCACAAAATTATCTGTATCTCAGATACAAACATCTGCTAAATACAACACCTCATGATCTTCAGCAGCAATGTTGTATCTGTTCTGCTTTATAGAACCAGAATGTACAGTGCCGTGAAAAAGTCCCCTTCCTGATTATTTTATTTATTCAATATTTGTCACACATTAATGATGCTGATCAAAATATTTAAATATTTTAATATATTAAAAGATAACTGGAGTAAATACAAAATGCAGTTTTTAAATGATAATTTAATCTACTAAGGGGAAAAAAGCTGTCAAACCCACATGGCCCTATGTAAAAAAGTGACTGCCCCCTAACCCTAATAACTGGTTGTGCTGACCTTGGCAGCAACAACTTTGATCAAGAGTTTGCGATAAGGAGTCTTTCACATCGGTGTGTTGACCAGGCCATTTCAAAACCTAAATGTTGCTTTTTAACCCATTCAGAGGTGCTGCATAACCCGAGTGTGCTTGCACTTGGGGTCAGAAACTGATGACCAGACATTCTCTTTCATGATTTTTTTTGGTAGAGTGCAGAATTCATTGTTGCATCAATTATGGTAAGGTGCCCAGGTTCTGAAGCTGCAAAGCCCCAGACCATCACACTACACCACCATGTTTGACTGTTGGTATGGTGTTCTTTTTATGAAATGCTGTGTTAGTGTTACGCCAGTAAAATGGAACATACAACCATTCAACTTTACACATGTCTACACATGTCTCTCCTGAGCTGCCAGTGATCCAGACTCCCTCTGCCCTCCGGACCTGTCTGACCCATCCTGGTGCCCTGCTTCTGGTTGGAGATGTCGTCACATGGATGCCCCGTGTGTCTCGTCACACATTGCTGCAGTCATCTTTCCCTTTATCCTGACTAGTCTCTCAGTTCCTGCCGCTGAAAAACATCCCCACAGTATGATGCTGCCACCACCATGATTCACTGTAGGGATGGTATTGGTCTGGTTTCCACAAATGTGACGCCTGGTTTTGGCAAACTCCAGACTAGCTGCCATGTGCCTTTTACTAAGGAGTGGCTTCCGTCTGGCCACTTTACCATATAGGCCTGATTGGTGGATTGCTACAGAGATGGTTGTCCTTCTGGAAGGTTCTCCTCTCTCCACAGAGGACCTCCAGAGCTCTAACAGAGTGACCATCGGGTTCTTGGTCACCTCCCTAACTAAGGCCCTTCTCCCCCGATCACTCAGTTTAGATGGCCTGGTGGTTTCGAATGTCTTCCACTTACGGATGATGGAGGCCACTGTGCTCATTGGGACCTTCAAAGCAGCAGAAATTTTTCTGCAACCTTGACAATGCTGTCTCGGAGGTCTACAGACGATTCCTTTAACTTAATGCTTGGTTTGTGCTCTGACATGAACTGTCAACTGTGGGACCTTATAGAGACAGGTGTGTGCCTTTCCAAATCATATCCAATCAACTGAATTTACCACAGGTGGACTCCAATTAAGCTGTAGAAACATCTCAAGGATGATCAGGGAAACAGGATGATCAGGGGGAACATGATGCGTCTGAGCTCAATTTTGATATTCATTGCAAAGGCTGTGAATACTTATGTACATGTGCTTTCTCAATTTTTTTATTTGTAATAAATTTGCAAAAATCTCAAGTAACCTTTTTTCATGTTGTCATTATGGAGTGTTGTGTGTAGAATTCTGAGGGGGAAAATTAATTTAATACATCTTAGAAAGGCTGTGACATAACAACATGTGGGAAAAGTGATGCGCTGTGAATACTTTCCGGATGCACTGTAGCTTTCTAAAATATTTTGCTAATCACAATTCATGAACGATTTAGCAAGGGAGGGGGCAATTACTTTTTCATATAGGACCAGGTAGGCACAGGTAAATAAATGAATTAATTATTTAAAATGTATCTTTTAAAATTTATCACCCTTAATAAATGAATTAATTACTAAATGAATACGTTAGCAAATACGTTTTCATGGCAATGTAGAGGGTTACTGGCATGGCAGACCTCAAAAGTCTGGATGTCTTTCACAGAAAGTGGTTGGAGAGCAGAGCTCTTCAACTCCAATCCTGGGGGGCCAGTTTTCAGCAGAGATGTTTTGCCCAGCACAGCTTGGTGATTTTTTTTTTGTTTTGTTTTGTGTTTTGTTTTGCTCAGCCGATTCAACCAATCTGTTGATTACCAGGTTCAATGGGTGTGTAAGTGTTGATGAATTACAAACTGTGTGGGACTCCAATCCTCCAGGACTGAATTTAAAGAGCCCGGTTGTAGAAAATCCCAAAACTTCCATTTAGTGGCAACCAGACTTACTTCAAGTCCCTGAAGAAATTTCACCTCTCATCCACTCTCATGGGTTCTAACTGGAGCTTGGGGTGGCAGATATGAACTCTGTGGAGTTGTTAACGTAGATAGAGAATCTGAGAAGCTCCACAGACCTGTAGAGGATCCAACTGGCCAAACAAGATATCTAATGATTGTCTGTGTGAGGCCACGTGAACAATGCCCTTCTGTCAACCCTTTCAAGCCAGATGATGAAAGTACATAGGACATGTACTCAGGAGGGATAACAACAACTACACAAAGATCACTTTTATCTGGGCAGTGAAGGAAGATGGCTTATCTAAGGTCCTGGACTACCTGAAGAAAGATTGTGAAGAATGAAAAACACGAATTTGGGAAGGATTCTTCAAAAAAGGATTAAGGCAGGAACTAAAAGTGGCAAGGGAAGGAAAACCACACAGATTGTTAGATGTCTTTAAGGGCACTGAAGTAGTTCTGCAGCTGAAATTAGATGAGAAACATGGCAGCCCAGTGATTGTGCTAAGTTTACACTCAAGACTTAAAATTTGTAATAATATCCAAAATTACTCTGATGCTTCTTCAAGAGACAGATCACTGCTTGACTCCACAGACTCTACTGTACAGGAGTAATGAGTCCTAATCATCCTGTCTGGTGTCACCCAGAATAGAAGAACGTCCCTTTTGAGTCTGGTTCCTTTTAAGTTTTTTTTCCATCTCAGGGAGTCACCACTGTCACCTTTGGCTTTGTCACCAGAGTTATACCTACATCTGGATTTGTGCAATGCTGCTTCATGACAACCATTTAAACTGAGATTCATACACAGAAAGCAAGAGTGAGACAGCAGGAGTGATCTATAGAGAAAGGATGAAAAAGTGAGAGAGCAGAAGAGTGAGAAAGCAAAGCTGTGTGTGCGACTGTACCTGTTCATCTCGGAGAGCCTGAGTGCGCTTGGCTTTGCTCTGTCTGTAATACTCCATGATCATCATGGCTGCGTAAATCTTCCCCACTGTCAGGTCTGTTGCTGCTGAGAGAAGGAAAAGTTACCCTGCACGATTAGACATGGGGAGGTGGACCCTGAGCGGGGGTGGGGGGGCATTCACTCTCTCACTCTCTCTCTCACACACACACACAAACACACACACAGAGACACACACACACACACACACACAGCATATAGTCTTTTCACAAACAGACTTGTTGGAATAATAAAATAGTTAATCTGTAATATGCTTCTTATATGTTCGCAGATTATTTTGGAGTAATGTCTGATTATTTTATTGATGTCCTAATAAATAAGAACACAAACTTCTGTCTGAGAGCCTGTTTTCATGCTATTTCACCTTCTGATGCTGAATTTGAGGTGTTAGACCAACAATCCCCAAGCAGCCAATCAGTTGTTAAACACAAACTCCCCTTTTCTTTTTCACTTCATTATTACGTTACTAAATGTATGTATATAGTAGAAAATCCATATACTTTAGCAGAATGTGTATAGCAAATTCTTCACATCTCTTTGGATCTTACTGAAACATTTTAGATTTCCAGATTCCTCAGAGAATACGTTTCTCTTTTTCGGGCCTGGATCGTTCTACTGGTGGCTTTTCTGTTCCGGCACTGGGATGGATGAGCCTGTTGAGTTCCCGCTTAATACTGACTATTATTTAAATGCTGTTATCTTTTGACTGAACATCACTCAGAGGGACCAGGACTGCTGTAACAATCATCATAGAATATGGAACGTGTTCTCATTAAATCGCCACTAAACTGTGAAACACTCATTACATTCACATGTACAGTTCAGAGGCGTCGTGGTTAGATCTCGCTCGTCCACTTATTTGGACTACTGCCCTTGTCTCAGTGTACAAACACAGCAGGGGAATTGATCTATTGACTGAAGCATGTCAGACTCCGCCACAATAATGATAGGTGGTGATGTAGTGCAATGAAAAAGTGTTCGCCCCTTCCTGATTTATTTTTTTTTGCATATTTGTCACACTTAAAAGATTCAGATCATCAAACTCATTTTAAGATAACCCAAGTAATTAAAATACAAATGCAGTTTTTAAACGATGATTTAATTTATTAAGGGAAAAAGCTGTCCAAAGCTGCCTAGCCCTGCCTAGTATGTAAAAAAGTAATTGCCCCTAACCCTAATAACTGGTTGTCCCGGCTTGGCAGCAGCAACTTCGTTCAAGAGTTTGCGATGGCGGTCTTTCACATCACGTCAAAGGAATTTCAGCCACATTGGAGGGTTTTCAATCATGAATGGCCTCTTTAAGCATCTTAATCAGATTTAAGTCTGACTAGGCCACTCCAAAACCTAAATTTTTTTTTTTTTAAAGCCAATCAGAGGTGGACTTGCTGGTGTCTTTTAGCTTCATAACCAAAGTGCACCTGAGTTTTAGGAAAAGGGCAAATACTTATACATGGCACTGTATGCCTTCTTTCAGTTTGTTATTATTGTATTCCTGAACAGTCTTTCACAGCACACGCCAAAACAATCGGCAATCAAGTAAACTGCTAGCAAACATGGACAATTTTACAGTGCTGTACATTTTGTACATGCGATATACAACTGCCATGTAGACTGTCGCTTGTGGTTTATGGTGTTATTTGAAGGCATCACCATATCATTAGTGGCTTCTGCTGTTCCACTTCTGGGTCTCATGTGCGGAGCGTCTTGACCGATTCCTGTGTCTGATTGAGGCATACGTCCAGAAGAAGCTCCTACTGCGAGGTTTTTACAATTAGTATGATTTATATTACACTAACATGTTTACATTTATGTTACAATTTTGGTAATAGTTGAACTAACACAATGTCATGTAAACGTACTGAATGTTATAAAACTTCTGTTTTCATTCTAAATTAAAATGTAGCTTTTTAATATGGATTCTTCCTTTTTATAGGTCTTTTAAATTGACTTTTAATTCGTTTTTTAATTAAGATTCCACATAATCTCAACTAAAATATTAATTATTGATCTGCCTTAGACATCAATATATCTTGTTTCAATCTTTTCTTCTATAAGTCTGTCTGTAGAAACTTTTCATTATACATATTAAAATAAATTACAATTCAAAAAGTGCAATATAGATTTTATTATCAACCTGACATGAGGGTTGATAATAAAATGGTCTAGTAGCTTGTTGACTAAAGCTGACATTCCAGTGACATTAAGATGTAATTTATGATCAAATGCAACTGAGCTTCAGAATGTGTAAAAGCTGAAAAACAGTCCATCAGGGCAAAGTGTTTGGAGCATACTAGAGGATCTGCTTCATTTGAAACTTATCCATGCAGAGTTTAAGAAATTTTCATACATTTATAAAAGCAACAAATTATACACCTCATTAAAGGAGCAAAAATTTTGCACTCAATCCTACTGCATTTCATGCTTTAAAACTTTAATGAAGACCGATATCTTCATCGTGCCTTAGGTGCACTGGCACCATGCATTCAACTCTTTCATTTTCTGGCATGCTTTTGTGCAAAACAAACTAACTGTAATAATCAAAATTACTTTGCAAAATGTGTTTTATTCTTGTGAATAAACTGCTGCAAAGTCTCATGCTTGTTAGGAATTTTATTTGTACAAGCTTCATCATATGTTCTTTAATTCTCTGTGGCAAGACTATTGCACATACTGTATGTATTCCCCAAAAAAATAAATAAAAAACAAACTGGAGTGAAAAGACATCTATAGTGTTTAAGTCTATAGTCACACACCCTCTGATACGAGGCACAGAAATTTGAGAACCAGCACGAAATCTTCTGTGGAGTCCTGTGTGTGTGTGTGTGTGTGTGTGTGTGTGTGTGTGTGTGTGTGTGTGTGTGTGTGTGTGTGTGTGTGTGTGTGTGTGTGTGTGTGTGTTTGTGCATATTAGCAGGGATGTATATTAGCAAGTGGACTCCATCATTTCATTATTCAATACTGCATTCTATTCATGGTGTTATAAAACAGATCTTGGTATTAAACTCTTTGAAATTTCAGTATGTGATTCTCTTCATGTCCTTCCTATATCTATTAAAATGTGTTTGAAGGTGGAGTTGTGTGTGACCCGAGTGCACCATGGAAGTGTAGAACATATGCAGATTTTTGGAAGAACGTCATGCTGAAGTTCGTGGCTCATCAGAGGGTGCAGAGCAGTGGACCGAGCAGGCGGAGGGGAAGCGATCCTCAGGGGCAAAAGGGTGAAAGAAGCCCAGACGCACAAACCTCTCTCTTTTTGACTTACCCTTGTGAGGTGTGACCAGCAGGTCCAGAGTCTTCTGTGAGAGATTGGGCCAAATTGCCATCATCTCTTTTCTCAACTCAGCATCCATTTGGTGCTTATCAACACCCCCTAAACACAGAGTCATGGGGACAAACCGCCATTCATAAACACATACACCCTGTACAATCAAACTGATCTAAGTATCCACACCAAAATGCAAAAGTACACTTGAGACACATTGTATATATATATATATATATATATATGCATGAAGAACAAATTCTATTCTGAGATCAAAAGTGCTAGTCTTGTGAGATCGTCCTTAAGGCTGCTCCCACATTCTGTCTATTACAGAAGCTACATCAGGATAAAATGTAGGCGAGATGGACAGGAGGTAAAAAAGAGACGCCAAACCTTCCCCACCCTTGGCGATCTTGATGTCCAGAGCAGTGCGGATTAAGGCCATGAGAGTAGAGTTGAAGTGCACCGTGTTGTCATCTGCAACTGGCAAATCCATTCGCAGGAGTCTCTGCAGGGGGCCAATCAGAACAGGTTATTCTTTGGGAGCGTGAGAGAATTCTTACCCGCCCCAAGTAGTGTGTGTGTGTGTGTGTGTGTGTGTGTGTGTGTGTCTGTGTTGTGTGTGCATATAAGTGAGATACATTGTACTGAAACTGGAAGGCAAGTTGGTATGAGATAGTGGTAGGATAAGCTCAGTGGCTCTCTGTGCTTCCTTGGATTCCTCCCTCAGAGTGCAGAGTGTAACTTTACCAGCGTGCACTCTGACCTTCATCGAAAAGCAGAACTCTCTGTCTCTTTTACGTGTCTTTGATGTACAAGAAATAATTGATTTGATTCAGATTGCTATGTCTGTGAGAGTACCAGTGTAGCCATTAGACATTTTATATATTTACTCCACTCCAGTAACTGTGAGCTGCTCACCTTTACTAGCTCTTTATTTAATAATTAATAATGAGAATCTTTCAGCTTTCTGGTTGCACTAAGCTTTTGATGAGAAAGAGCCTAAACCAGCTGGAGTACTTTCACCCTCACAGGCTCATTGATTGCACAGTCAGTCAAAGAGCTTTCCTTTAATGAGTTTCTCCAGATCAAGTCAGAGTTATGGATGAATGAACAAATTAAAACAGAACAAGCTCCTGCTGCTTTAATGTTCAGTCCATTCAGCTCTGGTCTGGAACGTTCCTGCTTTTGGATACATATGCGTATCTGAACGTTTGTGCGACGAGTGTGACAATACCAGAGGACGTCCTTTGGCATGCAATACCTACCACCACCCATTAAAAATACATACATGCATAGAAACACACATCAGCATGCAACATCTCATGCATCCACATGCATAACAGCAAGCAGCAGTGCAGCCCAATACAGAAAGCAGTGTTTGTTCACTTGATTCTAGCTCCTTGATTCATCATAGTGGTAGTTGTCATTATTGAGGACTAAATGAGTAAAATAACTCGACCCAGACACTCTGGTCTCAGTGCAAAAATAGGTGCAGAATGTTGGATGAGACCAGAGCAGCATTCTCCAGGGAATAAAAAAAACAAGAAAACAAATGAAAAGAGTCATTCGAGTCATTCTGTGAGGAAGGGGATCTGCCAAGCCTGAGGATCCATCTATCTTTAGATTAACAGAACAGAATTGACTGCCTGAGGAATAGAGCTGGGAAATGTGCACAGGGAAGAAAAGTATTGTGGAGGAAAGTGGAGAAGTAATGCTAAAGACTTGAGAAAGAGAGGGATGAGAGACAGCAGTGACGTGAAACCTTAGATCTGTTGGAACAGGCTGACAATTATAACGACACAGCCTCAAGAAATTTGGTGAAAAGGCTAAGACATTTGAGTAACGCTATGGGCTGTTCATTGGCAGTTAAGATGAGTCCACCATCATACAGCACAGTCTAGCTGCAAAATTTCAAGTGGTTTTAAACGGGTATCTTTAAACAAGTTTAACACGTTTCAGCAAAATGTTCAGTCCAAAGCCACACTACCTAAAAAAAAAATCCAAGCATGACTTCCAAGGATGATGTGTGTCTCCTGCAGACTGAATGTGCTACTTCTAAAAATGAAATAGTGTGTGCACAGCTACTCTTCCTAATGAAGGTTTTGTCAAATTCCCATGAATAGGTTTTAGGAATTCCATATAGAAGAAAGGTGTGAAGAGTGACAGGGATCCCCGTGTGTTGTCTATGCTTAGCAGCATTTAAAAATCAGAGAAAGGACGTGTTTCTGGTTTTTCTCAGCCTTTGACGGGGAAACTGGTATTTCACATGTACTGATGTACTGTTTCCCTTTGTGAAACAATTTCCCTCTGGAAATAATAAAGTTCTTCACAGCTTGAATCTTGAATTGAATTAAAGACACACCACTTGTGCTGCATTACATTTAATTCAGATTATTTGCTACAAAATAAGTTACTGGTGGCTGTAGTGTAATTAAAGTCCTTGTCATTACTGCCCTGTGAACTTCAACTCCGCTAAAAATGTTGAAATTGTGAGCGTGGGGAAGAAAGACTTTTACCCCATGAATGTCTAGTACCACTTGCTTTGGTTCCTATTTTTGATACTAGGTGTAATAATAACTCTATGGAGGTTAAGTTGGTCAAGCATGCACTGCCCTGAAATTGCATAACATTGAGGAACATCAGCTAATCGATGAAAAAGAGGCATTTCAAAAATGTATTGATGTTTTATGTACAGTTTAATTGGATTTAAAATGTGTGGTTTTGAATCAGAACTTTATGAAGATTAATAGTTGTTGAATGAGAGACATATAGATGAGGCACCACGGATCATAAAAACAGAAATATACAGTAAAAGTTGGTATGAAACAAGAGGGAAGAAAACGAGTGAGAGACGATTATCTGTGTATCTATTACCACAAACTGCAACCGCAAATTCTTAAAGTTAATGAAGGTATTACGAGTGCATAATACGAGTGCATCCTGAGTTTGTGCCAATAATTCATAATGCTATAAGTGTAATTGTTAACTATGTGGTATATTATGTACACAATGTCTGTTTCCAGTGAAGCTCTCTTTATCTAAATGTTATTATTCTGTTTATTTATCTAAATGTTATTATTCTGTTTATTACACCCAACTGCCTAACCCTTACTCAGTCTAATGCTCTTTACTGGGTAATAGATTAGGAGGTCACTTCCACTATTTTATGTGCCTAAGGAGCAATTATGTATTTTACATATGCATTTATGTATTATTTTGTAATGAAAAAAATAATGACCTCAGTTTTGTAAAAAAGAAATGTAGCTAATAACAGTTTCTTCATAATTTAAAGCGGGGAGGTAATTACTTTTTCACATAAGGTCAGGGAGGTTTGGAATGATTTTTCCCTTAATAAGTGAAATCATCATTTAAAAACTCCTTTTTACATTTAGTAGAGTTATCTTTGTTTAATATTTAAATTAATATTTTTTAAAAATCTGATCTTTTGCATGGCAGTGTGTGTACGAATCTCCAAACACACAATCAATAAAGGCAGAATTTTAATCTGCTATAAAGAAAAACTGACAACCGAAAACGGACAGCTGTACTGATGAACGCTGCGCAGGAAAGGGACATGCGGCAGCAAGATGTCTACCAGTTGGTCGAACCTTATGGCCCATGATGATGATTTAGTAATTTATTGATTTATTTATTTGATTGACATATCTAATAGAATGAAATGAGATACGGTTGAGGGTTAAGAAGCTCACTGAAGGACGCACCAGAGGAGCTCAGATTTAAACATTCTGATCAGTTGCACAAAGCTTTAAACACTGCAAATGTTTTAGTCCATAAACTGATTTTAAAATAGTTTAAAATTAAGCTTTAAAAGATTACGATTAAATTCCATTTTGATTAAGAAACATACAAAGCTAGTGAAAGAAATAAATTAACTTTAAGAAATAAACAGCTTTAAGACAATATGACAAAGAGCCAAAACAGGAGGAAGAAGAGATGAAAGTAGCATTTTTGTCCAAAATCCATAATTTAACATTAACACTGTGACTGTGATGGAAAATGATCACGGAAGTGGAGTCAAGATTCTCATCTATTCTGTAACTGGAAACATGCAGGACACAATCTACAGCTTGTCAGTGATGTGCTTTCAGAAAATGGTGAGATGAAGGAAAAATGTTTCCTCTTGTATTATTATTATTATTATTATTATTATTATTATTATTATTACTACATCTCATTAACGTTACACTATAGAACTACTTACAGTTTTAAATGTTTCTACTTTTCTGTTATGATAAGCTAATGCCTGCTGTTTTATTACAGACAGAATTCATAACTACAACTGGATTCAATTAAATTATGGAATATGGGTTTGAATTTATTTTTTTTTAATAACAGATTTAAAGAGTCGTGTCTTCTGAGAACTTGGACTCTGAGTGTTTGTGTGTGAAAGAGAGAGAGAGCGAGAGACAGACAGAGACAGAGAGAGAGAGATGGAGGGCAGAGGGGTATGGCAGTGTCCCAGTAGGCTGGCCATGCACAGGGCGAGACTGAATGCCAAGAGGAGGGGCCAGAAACACAGGAGAACTGCATTGACAGAGGAAATAAAGTGGAAATTGTTGACTTATTGTTGAATAATGTTGGACTTTTGCCATGAAACAATGTTTTTACTCCACAGTGACTCCAAGTACAAGATTGTCCTACATAAGCGTAATATTGCTGTCACTATGACTTACCTCTGTCCAGTACAGTGTGTGTGGGTGTGTGTGTGTGTGTGTGTGTGTCTGAGCATGAAAGAAAGGGAGAGAGAAAGAGATATGAAGAGAGAGAGCTAGTCCACACAAAGATTTTGAGGAAGTGCCACATCCACAGGACTGAGGGATTCGGGGGACTGAAGTCCGTTAGACCTTTTCAGCACTGCTACACACGCACATGCCTGTATCTGAAGATGTGTGTGCTGTGTGGAGTGTGTGTCATGCACATGATGATTCCAATGATGTATAAATAGGTTTATATTTATTTCCAAGGTTTAGTGGAAATAACAGTTTTTTATCTAAATTAACATTAAAGCACTGCAGCTGCTTTAATGTACTGAACTACGACATCATTTCAGTAATTATATTATTTCATTCTTCCACCAGTCTGAAGTTTTTTCCTACAATTCCATGAGATGTTCTAGACCGTGTGAGGACATGCATGTTCTGTGTGTGTGTGTGTGTGTGTGTGTGCGTGTATGTGCGCGTGTGTGTGTACGCATGTGTGTGGGGGTACAGTATGTTTGTGTGTATTCCCTATGCGGTGCAAAAGCACTGAGAAGGTCCTTCCGTTCCCGCTTCCCTGTGGATTGGTCTAGCTAACACGGAATGCCCCACCACCACGACCCCCCCAAGCCAAAGAATCACAACAGCATTTGCCTCACATCAGAGAACAAAGGAGGGCAAAAAAGAGAGGGAGACAAAGGAAAAGTAAACACCAACAGGTACGACACACAGCTTGTGGCCACTCGGAGTCAGTTCCCTCTACCTTGTATGCAACCCGTGCAGGGCACTTCTTCCCCAGGCCTAACGGTGGAGACATTTGCCTGAGCATGTCATACATATCCCTGTAACTGATCCTGCCACTGGGATGACCAAAAAAACCAAAAAAAAGCATGACCGCACCAGGGTGCATGGGGTACAGAGGGAGAAAATCCAAAAGGAAAGAGAAAAAGAAGGTGGGGGAGGAGAACAAAACAAAAAAAGAAGGTTACTAGTTTAGACTGGTGAAGGAGAAAGATTCCATAATCTCCCTCACTGGTTTATCTGCTGCGACAAGAGGAAAGAAGACAAGAAAGAAGAGGAGTAGGAGAGCGGGTGGATTGAATATCTCATCCTTCTGAAATGTTCTATGTAAAGCATCATAGAACAGGCATAAAGTCCCGCTGCAGACATGCGAGTATAATGGCACTTTAATGTCAATGCAGTTTCTGCCCCCCCCCCCCCCCTCCCCAGAACAATGCACGCTATCACGTCAACTAAGCCTAGCAAGCGGAAAAAAGATGCCTTTTTCATTTTAACTAAGTGTTACATCTATTTTAATATTTTCATTTAAAGTGGGGCATTTCATGCGTCTGAGAGTGTCTGCATTGTCCTGCACATTCTCTTTTTCATATCAGAATGCAAGTTGAAATGGTGAAATGTATTCAAAAAGTCAAACAAAAAGAAAAAAACAGAAGATAAGCAAGAGTCATTCCATTTTGGATGCTAGCAGGTGCTATTAGTTTTTTAGCGGAAATCAAACCTTGCAGGCCACCCTATGAGGGCATTTCTTTCCTAAGCCCAGTGGGGGGTCGATAACTCGCAATAAACTGTACATATCCTTATAATGAATGCGCCCGCTGCAAGAAGAATACAGGGAGGTTAGAGTAAAAACACACAACAGAGACAGGTACAGGAAGAAGAAACAGATTACACACAGAAATACAACAGGAATACAAACTGTTACACTTATCATCCATTGGAATGTTACTATAATTGGGGAAAACTAGGATCATTCATTCAGTTATTCATTCATTAAGTCATTCATTTACTCTGATTTTGCTTGTTTTCTCTTTCCCACAGTCTCCCTGACCACCAGAGCAGGGGACCAGTATCGCCCTTGGTGTTGGGGAATTAGTGATGTTCATATACTGTAGTCACTGGAATGCAGATACTCAGAAACTTAGTGTGTCCTGTAGTGAGTACTGGGACAGTAAGTTTGGGTAAATGTATCCCATATTCCAGAGACAGGGGACGGGGACACATGAGGAGAGCCACAAATTCACAGGACAGGAGATGGAGAGAGAAGGGAATAGATGAATATTGGCAATCCATCATCCCCTCTGTGTGGTGGAGGCACCGCTGCATGTGTGGGAAACAATGCACTTGGAGCTGCTGCTCCTTTAGAGACCCCACCTGCACATTTCATATTCCTCGTTAAATCGAAGAATAACATCTGTGGGTGGGGGGCTGGTGTAGGTGTCAGTCTAGGTGGAGATGATGGTGTAGATGTAGCCGATTATGTTATTGTAGAAGTAGATGATAGTGTACCTGCCAGTGTAGGTGTCAGTGTATGTGATGGAGTAGTTGTCAGTGAAGGTGTAGGTTATGGTTTACTTGTCACTGTAGGTGTAGATGATGGTGTAGGTGATGAAGTTGGTGTAGGTTGTGATGGTAGTGAAGTTACCAGTGTAGGTGTATGTGATGGGGGACATGATACTGTACCTGCCAGTGTGGGTATAAGTGATGATGCATGTGTTGGTCTACATGCAGTGTAGGTGATTGTTTCATGTATTATGCGTCAGCGTACGTGTACAGTATGTACTGGTGATGGCGTTGGTGATGGTGTAGATGGTGTAGCTGGTGGTGTATGTGGTGTAGTTTATTGTCATGGTGTAGGTTGTGGTGTGGGTGTTTCTGAGGGTGTAAATGATGGTGTAGGTAGTGGTGATGCTGTAGGTGATGGTTAAGGTTGTGGTGGTCAAGGTGATGGTGTAAATAATGGTGTAGGTGGTGTGTAGGTAGTGAAGGCGATGCATGTGTCAGTGAAGGGTGATGGTGTACATACAGTGGCTTGCAAAAGTATTCGGCCCCCTTGAACTTTTCCACATTTTGTCACATTACAGCCACAAACATGAATCAATTTTATTGGAATTCCACGTGAAAGACCAATACAAAGTGTGTACACGTGAGAAGTGGAACGAAAATCATACATGATTCCAAACATTTTTTACAAATAAATAACTGCAAAGTGGGGTGTGAGTAATTATTCAGCCCCCTGAGTCAATACTTTGTAGAACCACCTTTTGCTGCAATTCCAGCTGCCAGTCTTTTAGGGTATGTCTCTACCAGCTTTGCACATCTAGAGACTGAAATCCTCGCCATTTGCAAAACAGCTCCAGCTCAGTCAGATTAGATGGACAGCGTTTGTGAACAGCAGTTTTCAGATCTTGCCACAGATTCTCGATTGGATTTAGATCTGGACTTTGACTGGGCCATTCTAACACATGGATATGTTTTGTTTTAAACCATTCCATTGTTGCCCTGGCTTTATGTTGAGGGTCGTTGTCCTGCTGGAAGGTGAACCTCCGCCCCAGTCTCAAGTCTTCTGCAGACTCCAAGAGGTTTTCTTCCAAGGTTGCCCTGTATTTGGCTCCATCCATCTTCCCATCAACTCTGACCAGCTTCCCTGTCCCTGCTGAAGAGAAGCACCCCAGAGCATGATGCTGCCACCACCATATTTGACAGTGGGGATGGTGTGTTCAGAGTGATGTGCAGTGTTAGTTTTCCGCCACACATAGCGTTTTGCATTTTGGCCAAAAAGTTCCATTTTGACCAGAGCACCTTCTTCCACATGTTTGCTGTGCAAACGGGACTTCTTATGGTTTTCTGTTAACAATGGCTTTCTTCTTGCCACTCTTCCATAAAGGCCAACTTGTGCAGTGCACGACTAATAGTTGTCCTGTGGACAGATTCCCCCACCTGAGCCGTAGATCTCTGCAGCTCGTCCAGAGTCACCATGGGCCTCTCGGCTGCATTTCTGATCAGCGCTCTCCTTGTTCGGCCTGTGAGTTTAGGTGGACGGCCTTGTCTCGGTAGGTTTACAGTTGTGCCATACTCCTTCCATTTCTGAATGATCGCTTGAACAGTGGCTCCGTGGGATGTTCAAGGCTTTGGAAATCTTTTTGTAGCCTAAGCCTGCTTTAAATTTCTCAATAACTTTATCCCTGACCTGTCTGGTGTGTTCTTTGGACTTCATGGTGTTGTTGCTCCCAATATCCTCTTAGACAACCTCTGAGGCCGTCACAGAGCAGCTGTATTTGTACTGACATTAGATTACACACAGGTGCACTCTATTTAGTCATTAGCACTCATCAGGCAATGTCTATGGGCAACTGACTGCACTCAGACCAAAGGGGGCTGAATAATTACGCACACCCCACTTTGCAGTTATTTATTTGTAAAAAATGTTTGGAATCATGTATGATTTTCGTTCCACTTCTCACGTGTACACCACTTTGTATTGGTCTTTCACGTGGAATTCCAATAAAATTGATTCATGTTTGTGGCTGTAATGTGACAAAATGTGGAAAAGTTCAAGGGGGCGAATACTTTTGCAAGCCACTGTAATGGCGTGGTAATGATGTAGGTGCTGGTGATGTTATAGGTGTACGTGATGGTATTGGTGATGGTGTAGGTGATTGTGTGGGTAGTGGTGATGGTGCAGGATAGTTGGTGGAGTAATTGATGGTGTAAGTGATAGTGATGGTATAGTCGATGGTGTAGGTGATGGTGTGCATTCTGGTGCACTTGTTGGTGTTGGTGTGATGACAATGTAATGTATAATTAAATTTACCACTTAAGGAAGCACATTAGCATAACCCTTTACTCTTTGAATGTATTATTAGTGCTGTCAATTGATTAAAAAATGCAATCTAGTTTATCACAGTCATAGCCTGATTAATCACAATTAATCACAATTTTAAAATACGAAGTATTACTTGTATTATAAATGTGAAATTTTGGAATAGAAATGCATGACTGTTCGAGGTTAGAGGAAACAGATCATGAAGTTTTATAATATCTCAAACATTAACATTTAACAAATGTTAAATCAAAATCTCTCGAATAGGACCAGCGCAGCATGCAGACCTTATAATTATAATAATAATAATAATAATAATTACTATTATTATTATTATTATTATTATTATTATTACTACTATGAGCATCAGCTGCAGGCTGTTTAAGTGTGAATGTGTGTGCTGTAAGTTAATGAAGATGACGTTGTGTAAAGCTTCTCACCAGGCTGCAGGGTCATATTCTGCCCAGATCCTCACATACTCATCCAGGTGATGAGGCCCCAGAATGGAGGAGTCTCTTGTAAGGTACTCAAAATTATCCATTATAACAGCTACAAAGAGATTCAGCATCTACACACACACACACACACACACACATATGACAGGGTCATTGCTTTGTACATTTGACTCAAACCACACACAAATCAGTGTGTATTGTGTCATGAGCTTGATCTGGCTCCACCACCTGCTCGTTCTGATCACATGACTGTTTATGGGAATTAGAGGAAACTTCTCCAGACTATAGCAGCACTGCAATCAGCTCTCTCTACACTTACTACCACTTAGCTCAGGGACTAACATCTACATGTGAAGTGTTTATTAACCTGCAAACTTCACTTCCTTCCTTCCTGTCTCTCCCCAGATAAGAAACAGTTATCTGTATTTATGGTAGGAGTGACGAGCGGTCTTCAGCTCGAGTACTTAGCATTCAGACTGTAACATCCTCCAGGACAGAGCTCTCCCTTTAACACTTTATTAACATTATTATTATTATTATGATTATTATTATACATTTTTCCTGATCTTTATAAGACAAGCAACATTTCATATTTTGTGTATAGATATCCTTAATTTGAAACCAGGTGTGTTGTGAAACTCCACAACACAACATTTAAAGCATGCACTCCGCACAATTGTAGTGGAAAAAAAAAAAAGAAAACTCGGTAACGACTTATTATAAATCTTTTTTTTAGCATTAAATGCTTTATGAGGATTTTTAGAATGACCACTGAAAAGAGTGGGAGGGGAACAACGTGACAGATCATGGACATGGACACATGAACACAACTCTCACTATTCGATTTCAATATTCACATGTCGGTTTACAAAGTTCTAGAATCCAGGAAGAGAAAACCAGCACCTGGTCACAATCTACTTGTTATCAATATATTTTCCCTTTAAAGCCAGTGATTAGTTAACCCCCCCCCCCCCCATCAAACCCCAAGCGCTTGTCCTGACATCCAGCTGATGGTCAAGCTTTATTATGAAAAAGAAGGCTTCTAACATAAACACCGTTCAAATTCTATCATCAAGCAACAAAATTAAACACAAAAAGTCTTTAGAGGAATGTGGACAGAGAAGCATTCTCACCAGGAAGGAACAGAGGAAGATGAAGGAGACAAAGTAAAGGTATGCAAACTCGCTTCCACACTCCGGCTCGGTGTTCCCAGAAAGGGGGTCACACTCCTTCCCTCCCAAACACGATAGCATGATATCATGCCACGCCTCTCCGGTGGCACTTCTGCATACAGAGAGAGAGAGAGAGAGAGAGAGAGAGAGAGAGAGAGCTGGGCTGGAGTACACTTCATACCGCATTAGTGTCATACCTAACACTAAGACGTGACTCACCTGAAAAGCAGAATAAGAGCCTGGAAAAAAGTCCTGAAGTTGTTGTGCTGGTTGATTGAGCTCTCTTTGTCTTCCTCGAGTGCAATGTTCCCAAACAGCTATAAAGCACAGCATCATCCTTAATGTTTCATTTCACTTCAGGTTGCTCAAAATTCCCTACATACTTTTTTAAAACAAAAAAAGCGTTTGGAATTGACACGGAGGAAGCGCCTGCTCCCATCTCACCTGCATGCCGATGATGGCGTAGATGAAGAACAGCATAGCGATGAGTAGGCACACATATGGCAAGGCCTGCACACACACACACACACACACAGGTAGGATTTAGCAAACAATATCATGAAGGTTTATTAGAAGGATGCTTGGAGATGTTAAATCACTAGGAGGTCTGGGTCCAATGACTCCTCAGACCATCTCATTAAAACAGGTTCATCAGCAGAGCACTGTTTCTTTCCATGTGTGTGTGTGTGTGTGTGTGTGTGTGTGTGTGTGTGTGTGTATACCTTAAAAGACTGAACAAAAGTCCAGAGAAGGATGCGAATAGTTTCGCCCTGCCTCAGGAGCTTGATGAGACGAGCAGCCCTGAAGAGTCTCAGAAAACTCAGATTGATGAAGTTATTCTACAAAAAGAAAGACAGACAGATGGACAGACAGATTAGGTATGATGTCTTTTTTTGGTGTGAAATCTTAATTTGTGTATTAGGAGGCAAAATAAAAGGGGATGTGACAAACTGAGGAAGGTACAGAGACGTTAAAGAGACTGAACCTGACAGCACCGAGCAGACCCAGCATGTCCAAGAGAAGGAGAGCAGCAAAACGAGAAAGAAAAGGAGGAAGGAGGGAGTGCAATTCAGACAGAAAGGATAGAACCCAAATATCTTCATCCAGTTTGGGGGGGAATGGTGCAAAACCGCGAAATTCAAGCTTCCATCAACCAAATGCACTGACCAGGAAGGTCGGGGCTCAGCGCTGACGGCTAGACCATAGCATGCTCGTCTCATACACGGCTAACAGCAACTCACACAAGCTCCACTCAAGTCAAAAGTGTTGGGTTTAAGGATAATCAGGAGAAACAGTAAAAACCTAAACTTGCAACCTAGAGTCTAAAAACAGGATCCCAAAAGCTAGAGTCCACATACATTCGTCAAACACTCATAAAAAGTGTGTGTACAGTACATGAGCTCTCTGCTCCATCCTGAGCTGGTGTAACTCTGTATATATAATAATTCCTCCATCTT
>CM060121.1:120000-232500 GCA_030522415.1 Channallabes apus
GTAGATTGTGGTATGGTGTGTTGCTTGAGATCTTTTGCCGAGATCTTTTCGCTTTGTCAGACAGGTTCTATTTCAGTGATTTCCTGATTCAACAGGTCTGCATTTTATTCATGATTTAGCAGAAGCATTTACTTTTTCACAGAGGTAGGTATGGAAATTTTTGGACATTTTTTTTCCTTTATAAATGAAAACATCTCCATCTGCAAAACTGCATTTTGTATTTCCTCCAGTTATCTTTGTGTAATATGAACATTTGTTTAAGGATCTCAATCTTTTAAGTGTAAAGGATTTCCAAAATGGTGCTAGTGAGGTTAGCTGTTGTCACGACTGCTCACAACTCAATAATTTTAGACATCCAAGCTGGCTAAGTAAGGAGTACAAATGATGTGATTTCCAGTCACTGGAAAACAAGCTTGATGACCTTAGGGCCAGGGTTAAGGTCCAGAGAGACATTCGGGATTGCAATCTCCACTGCGACACTGAGACATGGCTAAACCACGCCATCCAGCTGGCCTTGGGTTTACTGTATGAACAGAACTATGGTCAAAAGGGAGCAGCATATGTTGAATAACCCTCAAATGTCCTCAGGAGTTTACACTGGTTATAGTAAGTTGATATTCCGCCTCAGGAGGCGAACACCGACACTGCCTTATGTGACCTCCATGAGGCTTTTACACAGCACCAGACACAACACTGGTTGCGTAAATGAGCGCAGTGCCCACCTGAAACGCATAGCGCCAAACCTCTATCAACATATCATCTGCCACACCAGGGATTAAAAGGACCCTAGATCATTGTTACAATGATCAAAGACGGCTACAAGTCACAATCTCTCTTCCCGTTTGGGAAAGCCAATCATGATGCCATTTTCCTCATGCCAAAATATAAACAAAGGCTCAAACAGGAAGACTCAGCTCAGAGGGAGGTCACTTGCTGGAGAGACCAATTAGTGGCCATTCTACAGGACGCACCGGATGACGCAGACTGAGCAGCTCTGGTGACATTAATGTGTTTATGGAATCAGTTGTTGTATTCATCAAGAAACTAGATGCTGATATCATCCAAAAAATGATCAGCAGCATGTACATGGGTGGATAAAACCATCAACAATTAATGCTTTGAGATCTTGCACCACAGACTACATCATGAGACATGCGTTAATGCATAATATGGAATCGTTAGGCTTGTAAAGCTGCGACTGTCACGTTTCCCTAGATGTCTGTGTCGGCCGTGGATGCGAGGCATGAATGCGGATGCGAGCTGACGGTTAACAAAGTCCTTTATTTTCAATTCTCCACAAAACATAAACAAAACCAGATCACTCCAACACAAACTAAACGTATATTAACGGTTGCCAGACGCCTGACTGGAGTCCAGCCAGGCTATTTATAGAAGTAAACATAAACACACTAATCAAATTAACTTCCCTCGGTTCAGGTGATCTTCTACGTCACCTGACCGAGGTGCAAAACGGGAAATGAAGTCAAACTTTAACAAAACCCAAACTACAACACAAAAGACAACATAAATATAAATGGCGCTCTGGCGCCATCTAGGGGTTAACCGTTACATTACCCCCCCTCCCAAAAATGCTCCTCCGGAGCATCACCGGAGGCCCCGGACACCCAACCCAATGTTCTACCTCTAGCATCCTATCCAGGAGGCTGGGTGACGGGGCTGGAGGCATACTCTGCGGCTGCTGGGCTGGAAACGTGCTCGGCGGCTGCAGAGCTTGGAGCGTGCTCGGCGGCTGCAGAGCTGGAGAAGTGCTCGGCGGCTGCACTGCTGGAGAAGTGCTCGGCGGCTGCAGAGCTGGAGAAGTGCTCGGCGGCTGCAGAGCTGGAGAAGTGCTCGGCGGCTGCAGAGCTGGAGAAGTGCTCGGCGGCTGCAGTGCTGGAGAAGTGCTCGGCGGCTGCAGTGCTGGAGAAGTGCTCGGCGGCTGCAGAGCTGGAGAAGTGCTCGGCGGCTGCAGAGCTGGAGAAGTGCTCGGCGGCTGCAGTGCTGGAGAAGTGCTCGGCGGCTGCAGTGCTGGAGAAGTGCTCGGCGGCTGCAGAGCTGGAAGCGTGCTCGGCTGCTGCTGAGCTGGTATCGTGCTCGGCTGCTGCAGAGCTGGAGAAGCGCTCGACGCAGGCGTTGGAGCGGTCACTGCGCTCGACGCAGGCGTTGGAGCGGTCACTGCGCTCGAAGACGGCGTGGGAGCGGTCACTGCGCTCGAAGACGGCGTGGGAGCGGTCACTGCGCTCGAAGACGGCGTGGGAGCGGTCACTGCGCTCGAAGACGGCGTGGGAGCGGTCACTGCGCTCGAAGACAGCGTGGGAGCGGTCACTGCGCTCGTAGACGGCGTGGGAGCGGTCACTGCGCTCGTAGACGGCGTGGGAGCGGTCACTGCGCTCGACGCAGGCGTTGGAGCGTGCAGTGCGCTCGACGACGGCCCTGGAGCGTGCAGTGCGCTCGACGACGGCCCTGGAGCGTGCAGTGCGCTCGACGACGGCCCTGGAGCGTCCTCGAAGCCGGGAGGTGGCGTTGGAGCGTGCACGGCGCTCGCCTGCAGCGTTGGAGCGTGCACGGCGCTCGCCTGCAGCGTTGGAGCGTGCACGGCGCTCGACTGTAGCGTTGGAGCGTGCACGGCGCTCGCCTGCAGCGTGGGAGCGTGCACGGCGCTCGCCTGCAGCGTTGGAGCGTGCACGGCGCTCTCCTGCAGCGTTGGAGCGTGCACGGCGCTCGCCTGCAGCGTTGGAGCGTGCACGGTGCTCGCCTGCAGCGTTTGAGCGTGCACGGCGCTCAACGACGGCTCAACGTCGTTCTCAAAGCCGGGAGGCGGTGGTAAAACGGGTGCGTCGGACAGCAGCTGTAGACACGCTGGCTCGCTGTCCTCAAAGCCGAAAGGCGGCGGTAAGACGGGTGCGTCGGACAGCAGCTGTAGACACGCTGGCTCGCTGTCCTCAAAGCCGAAAGGCGGCGGTAAGACGGGTGCGTCGGACAGCAGCTGTTGACACGCTGGCTCGCTGTCCTCGAAGCTGGAAGGCGGCGGAAAAACGGGTGCGTCGGACTGCAGCTGTTGACACGCTGGCTCGCTGTCCTCGAAGCTGGAAGGCGGCGGTGCGTCGGGCAGCGGCTGCTGACACGCTAGCTCGCTGCTGAGTGTTGGCGAGGGAGGAGAAAGCTCCGAGCCCGCTTCGCGGTTCTCCTGGAAGTGGAGGATCATCTGCTGGAGCTCCTTTACATGCTCCAGCATTTCACTCACCCGCTCCGGCTCCGGAATCCACCAGATGAGCTCCTCCTCTCTTTGCTGCTGCTCTGCCTGGGGTTTTCTTTCCCCCTCGTCACCGCCGTACTTGGGCTTCCTCGCCCTTCTCTTCCGGCCAGTGCGGGGAACCACGTGACCCCGTGCCGCGTCGCCCCTGAATGGCGTCCGCCGAATGGCGAGCCTGCAGCCCTCCCAGCTTTGTGGTGTCTCTCTGTCTCTCTCCTCGCTGCTCTCTCGCAGGTGCTCCTGCTCCTCCAGCAATCTGTATTCACAGCTGCGGTACATCTCCTCCTCGTCCTCAACCAGCCCGATGTAATTCCAGCCGTAGCACTCCTCTTCGCTGTCCCGCCAGTTCGTCAGCTCGGGCGAGATGGCCACCGCGCCCCCCCCAAAAAACTTCAGGAGGGGATCCTCCGCCATGCCTCTTGGTAGGTCTGGCAATCTGTCACGTTTCCCTAGATGTCTGTGTCGGCCGTGGATGCGAGGCATGAATGCGGATGCGAGCTGACGGTTAACAAAGTCCTTTATTTTCAATTCTCCACAAAACATAAACAAAACCAGATCACTCCAACACAAACTAAACGTATATTAACGGTTGCCAGACGCCTGACTGGAGTCCAGCCAGGCTATTTATAGAAGTAAACATAAACACACTAATCAAATTAACTTCCCTCGGTTCAGGTGATCTTCTACGTCACCTGACCGAGGTGCAAAACGGGAAATGAAGTCAAACTTTAACAAAACCCAAACTACAACACAAAAGACAACATAAATATAAATGGCGCTCTGGCGCCATCTAGGGGTTAACCGTTACAGCGACATACAACTTTTCCAAATCTGTGAAGAAGGCGAAGCAGTGCTACGGCAGGAAACTAGAGTCAATATGACAATAACAGACTATAAGGCACCAACATCCATTATGACGAACACAGATGTGTCTCTGGTAGACAAACTGAACACCTTCTATGCTCGTTACAATGCTAATAGTGCTAGCAATGCTAACAATGCTAGCGGTGCTAATGGCTGTAGACAGGAAGAGAATGCCAATGCCGGAAACACGTTCATCATCTTTGAGCCTGACATAAGGAGAGCCTTCAGAGCCCTGACCTGTCATGATGAAGTGCTTTGAAAGACGGGTCAGAGATTTCATCATTTCTTCACTACCTGACACACATTATTCATTTCAGTTTGCATATCATCCAAACCAATCAAATTATTATGCCATATAACACCTCTTTCTCACATCACTCACTCACCTGGACACTAGGAAGGACAATTATGTTAAAATGCTCTTTGTTGACCACAGTTCAGCTTTTAATAATATAATTCCCTCCACAGTCACAACCAAGCTGGAGGACCTGGAACTTGGGAGCCCATCTCTGTGTCAGTGGATCTCTAATTTCCTGACTGGCAGACCACAGGCATTGGGGATGGACAGAGATGTGTCAGCCTCCCTCACCCTGTGTTCTGAGCCCCCTGCTGTACTCACTGTACACATATGACTGTGTGGCCACTACCAACTCCACCATCATCATCAACTTTGCTACCAACACCATTGTGGGGGGCCTGATCTCTGACAACAATGAGACGGCCTACTGTACCTGGAGGAGATTCGAAATCTGGAGAACTCGTCCCAGAGGCCCAACATCCTCTTGAAATCAGCAATAAAAAGGAGGTGATAGTCAACTCCAGTACAAAGCAGGAGAGGAAACTACCAGACTCCCATCATCAGCAAGAGTCAAGAGGAGAGAGTAGACAGCTCCCAATACCTCAGTGTTCACATCACACAGGACCTGTCATGGTCCTGTCGCATCAACACCATGGTGAAGAATGCCCAGCCGCATCAATATCACCTTTAGGAACTTTTACTCCTGCAACATAGAGAGCATCCTGATGGGAATCATCACCACCTGGTTTGGGAACAGCACCATGCAAGACAGACGGGCTATACAGAGGTAAGCTCAGCTCATAATCCGCACCGAGCTCCCTGACATGCACTCAATCTACAGCAAGAGGCGCTGGCCAGGAAGACATTGTGAATTATCTCAGCTACCACAAAAATGAACTGTTTTCTCTCTTGCAGTGAGAAAAGTGTTTTCGCTCCCTGAAGGCTAACACAAGAAAACTAAGGAGAAGCTTCTTCCCACAGTCTATTCAGGCCCTCAGCCAGAACACCACAAAGAATTAAACAATCTGATCTGTCGTCTTCGTTCGCTCACACAATAAACACTCTCCCTACATTGCTGCTAACACATCAAAAGTCAGGATGTAGCACATTAATCAAGTTGCACATTTGCGCATTGCTAAATGTTTATGCACATTTTTATGATTGCACATTGCTCATTTTCCATGCAAATAATGACTAACTGCACTCAGATGTAATTTAACTTATCCTGTATAATTTATACACTTACAGTAATACCTCATGTATTTCTATTTTAATTCTATTCTATAACAACCTTGTACATTATGTAAATTTTTCCAGTTGAAAGTCTTTATATTTCTAAATTTTTCTTTTATATTCTTATTTCTCTATTTGATATTTAATATCCTTTTTTTTTCATTTAAATGTGCAGGCAGCATGGTGGCTCAGTGGTTAGCCTCGTCGCCTTGCACCTCCAGTATGCAGGTTCGATTCCCACCTCTGTGTGTAAACAGGAACATAGACAATGAGTGAGTAATTTAATTAAACTCTAGTGAAATTTATTTCTTGTGGAGAAACCCTTCTTTTTAGGTCACATGCATAGTATAAGCGTATAACTATGTACATATCATATTGTGTTTATGTGACAAATAAAATTTTAATTGGATTTGAATTTTGAAAAATGTGCCAAAAACATCAGGAAAAAGGCAAATACTTTATCACAGTCTTATATTTCATTATTGCAGGAGGTTTAAAAACAATCTAGAAGATTTACCTGAAAAATCCACTCAGTGCATTAATAAGCGCTTGCTGTCACTTACCTCATTCTTCTCCAGGCTGTAGTCCTCCATCATCTTATCTCCTTGTTCCTGGAAGGTAATGATGATCAGGGCAACAAAGATATTGACAAAAAAGAAGGGGAAGACCACGAAGTAGACGACGTAGAAGATGGACATCTCCATGCGGTAGCCAGGACTGGGACCCTGGTTCTCATACGTCGCATCCACAGAGTGTTTAAGAACTCTGATGAAGAACAGCAGATGAAGTCTCTCATGCAATAACTTACATTTACTTCGATAAAAAATGTGTTGTGTTACTTACTGCGGCCAGCCTTCTCCTGTGGAAACTGTGAAGAGTGTAAGCAAAGCCCAGAGCACATTGTCGTAGTGGAATTCATATTTCTTCCATTCTCGTTTCTGCGCCTTCACTTCATTATCTCGCTCATACACCAGGTATTCACCCCTGAAACAAAACCAAACCTTACAGCATGCTCGGTCCAGTTCTGCTCCTGTCCAGCTTGGTTCTCCATCACTCCTCTTGTACACTGAAGCACCCAGCACCCTCACACCTGACTGTGACCTACTTCTCCTTTATGCTATATAATACCATTACATCAGATATCGTGCATGCATTTCAGAAGTGTTTCATGTAAAGGTCTTATTTTTTTACTATTTCTTTAACAAGTGAACACAGGTCACAGGTCACTCCTCCCCTAGAGTGGGCGTGTTAATGCCCCAAGCAAAACAGCCCTTAGTGAGGCTTTTTTTTTACCTTAACCTCCTTCTGTTTCATTCCACCTCCAAGCACACTGTTTCAGTGTTTCAGTTTGAATGTGTGATGTTTGCATTTATTCATTCATTCATTTTCTGTACCGCTTTATCCTTATATACAGGGTCGCGGGGGCCTGGAGCCTATCCCAGGAAACTTAGGGCACAAGGCACCCTAGACAGGGTGCCAATCCATCGCAGGGCACACACATACTGTACACACACTCATTCACACACTATGGTCAATTTAGGAACGCCAATTAGCCTAACCTGCATATCTTTGGACTGTGGGAGGAAACCGGAGTACCCGGAGGAAACCCACCAAGCACGGGGAGAACATGCAAACTCCATGCACACAGAGATGGGAATCAAGCCTGCCCCGGGAATCGAACCCGGACCCTGGCGGTATAAGGCGACAGTGCTAACCACTACACCACCGTGCCGCTTTGTTTGTATTTAATATGGTTTAATTCTGGGTGTGTTGCGGCGTCCTGACATGCAGCATGAGCTGGAGTTCAGATAAATGCAAAAATGCCAAAATTATCATTTTGTGGAGAAAATTGAGCATAATGGTAACAATGATCATCTGTTTAATTTTATTACTTTCCATGTGTGTGTGTGTGTGTGTGTGTGTGTGTGTGTGTGTGTGTGTGTGTATGAAATCTGACCTGCAGTCACGTTCAAATTCCTTGGATTCGTCAGTGCAGTAGAAGAACTTGCCCTTGAAGAGCTGCACAGCCACAACAGCAAAGATGAACATGAAGAGCATGTAGACAATCAGGATGTTCAGCACGTTCTTCAGAGAGTTCACTACGCAGTCAAACACAGCCTGAGGAAACACATCACAAATCTCAATACGACAAGAAAGAAACAAAGAACTACAGCAGAAGAAGAAAGACAGAGAGAAACATGCAGCCTGCCTGAGAACACGGTCGTACATTTCAAACCCATTCTCAGAAAATAAACACATCATCAAGGAGCAGAAACCTGTAGCACACTGAACTCCAAACCTCCATTGAAAATACAATAAAGAAAGAATAAAATATTTGTACAAAACAAAATGTACAATATATGAAAAATATAAAAAAAAATAAGAAAAACCTAGCTGTACCATATAGAAAATATAGAATTATGGAATTTCTCTATGGGAATGAAGTTGTATATGAATAGAATTTGTATATAAATAGAAATGTCCAGGGGTGTGCAAATATGCCTGAAAGAATTTAAAGTGCATCAGAGATGTCCATGAATGTGCTGGTGTGGTGGAACACGTAGGTCTTAAGTCGTCATTTGAAGATTGCCAGAGACTCAGCTGTGCGGACGTACAGTATAGAGGAAAGTCAGAACAAAAAACAGTCTTTATGCACGTCTTCCTCAACTATCTGAGAGCTGGTTGGACCAGGCGAGCAGCGCTGGAGGATCGGGGGGACGTGGTGCAGTGCATGGTGTGATTAGAGCTGCGCTGTGTGTAGTTTTGTAGATGAGCATCAGGGTTTTGAATTTAACGTGGACAGCTACAGCAAGCCGGTGCAGAGAGCAGAGAAGTGGGGTGGTGTGTTAATAATATGTAATCTCACTCACAAACTGGCCAACAGGGGGCACTACATGTGTTATGCACACAAAATCACACAAATTAAGCCAAACATTAAAGCTTCCTTTATAACTTGATTTGTTTAGCACACACAACTGTTCTGTAAGACGTTTAGCTCTGTCCACTCAAATTGAAAACATGACATGCATGAAAACGTCTCGGGTTACTTTGCTGTAACCCTGTTCCCTGAAAAGGCGGGAACAAGATGCTGCATGAAAACGCTATGGTAACATCTTGTCATGTTGCCGGTTGTGAAGCATGTGTGTATCAAACAGGCCAAATTTTGGCTTATATAACCTCGGTCGGGTGATGTCATCTGATGAGACGCACCTGCAGGTTATAAATAGGGGTGAACCGGAAACATACCTCAGATTGATTTGTCTGAACAGACGTCTGGTCACATAGGCAGTGCGGCATTGGGACACAGCATCCTATTCCCGCCTATTCAGGGAACAGGGTTACAGCAAAGTAACCCGAGACGTTTCCTTTCAAAGGCTACACTCGATGCTGCGTGAAAACACTATGGGAACGAGAGTACCAACATCACCGCACTGCAAGTGTCTGGACCCCCAAGGTTGTGTAGCGTGTGCGCAGAAGGCCGAGAAGGTCTCAGAACTATGTCTGGGCAGCTGACTCGAGTATCCGTGAGCCCGGAGTAGCATGAACATCCAGACTAAAATCTAACAAATGTGTGCGGAGAGGACCGACCCTACACGTCACACACTTGCTGCAGGGGAATACCTCTTGCTAGTGCAATAGATGAGGTGATCCCCTTGGTTGAATGAGCCCTGATTCCTAGAGGCGAAGTGAGCCCACGCGCCTCATAGGAGAGGGCAATAGCATCTCTCATCCAGTGTAGTGGCGGCCGCCCCCGGCCCCAAAACATGTAAAGCTGCTCTGACTTACGCCACTGGCTGATGCGGTGGACGTAAATATGAAGAGAACGTTCTGGACACAGTAAGTGAAGTATCTCCTGCTCCGAAGCTGTAAAGGCGGAGGACAGAAGGCTTCAAAAACAATAGGGTGCATGTGGGGTTTATGGAACTTTCAGAAGATAGTTGAGTGAGGATGCAGTTACGTAAGTCCTGAGAGTACTAGGGCAAAAGCCCGAGGACAACTTTTCCTGCAGAAACTGAAACAATTCGGCAGTGGACTGGGTCTACCTGCTTCGCACACACTTGCCGCAGGGGAATGCCTCTTGCTAGTGCAATAGGTGAGGCGATCCCCCTGGTTGAATGAGACCTGATTCCTAGAGGCGAAGTGAGACCACACGCCTCATAGGAGAGGGCAATAGCATCTCTCACCCAGTGTAGTGGCGGCTTGCTTTGTCGTGCACCAGCTTTAAATACATTCCATTTGAGGGCATAGGCTCTTTGAAGCTCGGGCCGGGGATGAAATATCGTCCCCAGCGCCTGAGACAGAAGATTGCACCTCATTGGAATCACCCATGGTAATCCGTTGAAGAGGGATACTAGATCCAGCGTCAGAGAGTAGCCAAGGGGACAATTACTGATCTTGCGAGGCAACGAGGTCCACCTCTGCTACATGCTTTAGGGCCAGAAATAGAGCCATCAATTGATGTGCCGCGCGAGAAGAAGGCCTCTCCAGCTCCCTTGGGCTGGACAGTGATCTAAGACCTCACCCCAGCCCGTAAGTGAAGCGTCTGTCGTTAGCATCTGCGACGACAAGACGAACTTAGAGTGGGACCCAGAGTCAGAAACCGGGGTCTGAACCACATAGGAAGGGTACGAAGCACTTGGCGCGTAACCCTTATTGGGCCCTAGAGTGAAACCCCCTGTCTTAGCCACAACTGGAATGCTCTCATGTGCAGGAGGCCCAAAGGTGTCACCATGGATACAGCTGCCATGAGAGCTAAGATCTCTGAAAGTAATGGTCACTTTCTGGTCTAGCTTGATTTCTTTGAGGGTGTTGAGAATGGATTCCACATGAGCAGGAGACAAATGTGCACGCTTACGATCGAATCCCATGTGACACCCAAATCCTCAGAACAGGAAAGAGCATGCTTTCGTGGCGTTGGGTCTCAATCCTCAGAAACAAAGATGAGCTAGGATGACAAGCTGATGTCGAAGCGTTAGCTAATGAGACTGGGCCAGCCAGTCGTCTATGTAATTCAAATGCGGATGCCCTGGAGTCGTAAGAGCCAGGACTATATCCAAGCATTTTATATATGTGCAGGTGAAGAAGATGGCGGCACTGCAGTAGCACGCAGCGGCCGCTCCGGAGCCAAAATGGTGCTACATTGTTTATGTTTTGTGTGTAGCACATTTATTTTACCCTGTGTATGGATATCGTCGCAACTGGGCACTCTGCCTGGGATGTTGTCTGGTCCAGCAGCTTTACGTGGGTTGACTCTGCAAAGAATTTTCCTCACATCAGCTGTAGTGAGACACAGCACCTGATCGTTCGGAGGAAGGGTGGTCTTCCTCGCCGCCACGTCGTTCTGCCTGTCAAACCGAGCGTAGAAGTTGTTCAGCGCATCTGGGATGGAGCCGTCCTCAAGCATCAGGCAAGGCCAAGGCTTCGAGGCCTGGTTCGCGGAGCAAGCCGAGTTCGCGTACCTTTTCCTGCAGCTCATCTTGCATGTCGTTAACCCGGTTATTTAGGTTGAAAAGTGTCTGGCTGTTGTATGTACGGAAACCAGTTGCGATGATATCCATACAATAGCATAAACAAGCATAAACAAGCTTCAGCTAGTCCAGAATGCAGCAGTGAGAGTCCTCACTAGAACCAGAAGATATGAGCACATCACCCCTATCCTATCTTCACTGCATTGGCTCCCTGTGAAATTTCGCATTGATTTTAAAATACTACTCTTGACATATAAAGCATTAAATGGTCTCGCGCTGCAGTATCTGAGCGAACTGCTAGTGTCTTACGATCCGCCACGCCTACTTCGATCAAAGGATGCAGGCTGCTTGTCAGTACAGCGTATTATGAAAACTACAGCTGGGGGCGGAGCTTTTTTTTTACAAAGCCCCAAAATTATGGAATAGTCTTCCAAATAGTGTTCGGGACTCAGACACAGTCGCAGTGTTTAAGTCTAGGCTAAAAACCTATTTATTTAGCCAAGCATTTTTATAAATAGATTTGCCTTAGGTAAAGGAGCAGATCTGGGGGACTCATGGACGTAGAGTATTACGGTGAACTGGTATGTTTAGATGCTGTCTTCCTCACTCTCATTTGATCACTCAGGTTTGTTGACGGTGAGGTGATTGTTTGCTTTACATCTCAGGGAGCCCTCATGTTTGTGTTTCCTACTGGCTCTCCCTTTTAGTTGTGCTGTCATAGTTAGTCCTGCCCGAGTCCCTGCTTGCACTCTACAGTAAATATACATTCACATTATACATTATGTGACTGTGACCATACCTAACTGCCATCTCTCCTCTTCTTCTCTTTCTCCCTCTCTTTCTCTTTCCTCTCTCCCCCTGTCTCCCCCTTTCACTCTTTCTCTCTCTCTCTCTGTCGAGCTACACATGTGGTTCCTGAGCTGCCAGTGATCCAGACTACCTCTGCCCTCCGGTCCTGTCTGATCCATCCTGGTGCCCCGCTTCTGGTTGGAGGTCTCGTCACATGGATGCCATGTGTGTCTCTTTGGGATGCGTCTGGTGTCTGGGGATGATTCTCTCTACTTATTACTCTCAGTAAATCCTAAGGATTACTCTCAGGATGGCGCCGCGGATGGCTGCCTCAGTGTGGAGCTCTCCATTAGTCTTACTGTTTTTGTTAGTTTGTCCTGTTTTTTGTTTCTCAAACGTAATAACTTATACCAGGGATGAACTGCTGAACGTTCAGCAGGACACATCACACAATTTTCAACCACTTTTTGATTTTTCAAACGTTTTACTGAACATTGTAACCGGCGGAGCAGCTGCGCTGTTTAAATGCTTTAAGAAGCGCAGGCGGGGGAAGAGAGCCGGTGCGCTCGTCAAGCTCCGACAGCGCGGCTTTAGAACTGCGCTGCCGAGTATACATCTGGCGAATCTCCGCTCTCTACCCAACAAAATGGACGAACTTTTCCTGCTCTCCAGGAAAAATAAGGACTTTTCAAACTCTGCCGCGCTGTGTTTCACGGAAACCTGGCTGAATGAAGCCATCCCGGACAACGCGCTACACATGCCGGGCTTCCAGCTGTTCAGAGCGGATCGCGACACAGAATCAACGGGGAAATCGCGAGGCGGCGGGACATGCTTTTACATCAACGAAAGTTGGTGTACAAATGTGACACCATTGAAGAAGATGTGCTGTCCTGATCTAGAGGCATATTTCATCAACTGCAAGCCTTTCTATTCGCCGCGCGAGTTCACCTCGTTCATTCTTGTGAGTGTGTACATCCCTCCACAAGCGTGTGTGAACGCAGCATTGCAACAGCTGGCTGCTCAGATCACAGACACGGAGCAACAACACCCGAACTCTCTTATAATTATACTTGGGGATTTTAACAAAGCAAACCTCAAACGTGAACTGCCTAAATACAAACAGCACATCACATGCCCCACCAGAGACAAAAATACTTTGGATCACTGCTACACCACAATAAAGGATGCATATCGCTCCGTTCCCAGAGCAGCTTTAGGACTTTCTGACCACTGCCTGGTTCATCTTCTCCCAACCTATAGGCAAAAACTTAAATCTGCTAAGCCTGTAGTAAGGACAGTAAAGAGATGGACCAGTGAAGCAGAACAGGAATTACAGGCCTGTTTTGACTGCACTGATTGGAGTGTTTTTGAAGCTGCTGCCACCAATCTGGACGAGCTCACAGATTCTGTAACATCCTACATCAGTTTCTGTGAGGACATGTGCATCCCTACCAGGACACTTTTAACATATAACAATGACAAACCATGGTTTACAGCAAAGCTCAGACAGCTTCGTCAGGCCAAAGAGGATGCCTACAGGAGTGGGGACAGGATCTTGTACAACCAGGCCAGGAACACACTAACAAGGGCGATCAGAGCAGCTAAGAGGAGCTACTCTAAAAAACTGGAAAACCAGTTTTCGGCAAACGACCCTGCTTCAGTGTGGAAAGGCCTGAAAACCATCACTAACTACAAGACGCCATCCCCCAACTCTGTAGGGAATCAACAACTGGTTGATGACCTGAATGAGTTCTATTGTAGATTTGAAACTCCCAGTCTCACACCACACTCCTGTCCTAACCCTCTTTCTACACCACCATTATCACCTCTGACAACCACCCTCTCTTCCCCCCCTGCACTCCAGGTCTGTGAAAAGGATGTTCGCCAGATCTTTCTGAAACAAAAGAGAAGGAAAGCTCCAGGCCCAGACGGCGTGACACCAGCCTGTCTGAAATCCTGTGCTGACCAGCTGGCGCCCATTTTCACACAGATCTTCAACAGATCACTGGAACAATGTGAAGTGCCTTTGTGCTTTAAACGTTCCACAATCATCCCCATTCCAAAAAAAACTAAAATCACAGGACTTAATGACTACAGACCAGTCGCCCTAACATCTGTGGTCATGAAGTCATTTGAAAGACTGGTGTTGGCCTATCTGAGGGACATCACAGGACCCTTACTGGACCCCCTGCAGTTTGCTTATAGAGCAAACAGGTCTGTTGATGATGCAGTTAATATGGGACTGCACTTCATCCTTCAACATCTGGACAAACCAGGGGCTTATGCAAGGGTCTTGTTCATAGACTTTTCATCAGCTTTTAATACGATCATCCCAGCACTGCTTCAGACCAAATTAAACCAGCTCTCTGTTCCTAGCTCTATCTGTCACTGGATCACCAGCTTTCTGACAGACAGGCAGCAGCTAGTGAAACTGGGAAAATTCATATCCAACAGTCACACCACCAATACTGGAGCCCCTCAGGGATGCGTTCTCTCCCCACTGCTCTTCTCCATCTACACCAACGACTGCACCTCCACAGACCCCACTGTCAAGCTCCTGAAATTTGCAGATGACACTACAATCATCGGCCTCATCCAGGACGGTGACGAGTCTGCATACAGAAGGGAGGTCAAGCAGTTGGCTGTCTGGTGCAGTCACAACAACCTGGAGCTAAACACGCTCAAAACAGTGGAGATGATCGTGGACTTCAGGAGAAACCCACCTGCACTTCCCCCACTCACCATCATGAACAGCACTGTGACGGCAGTGGAGTCATTCCGGTTCCTGGGCACGACCATCTCTCAGGACCTGAAGTGGGACATTCACATTGACTCCATTGTTAAAAAGGCCCACCAGAGGTTGTATTTCCTTCGCCAGCTGAAGAAATTCAACCTGCCACAGGAGCTGCTCACACAGTTCTACTCAGCCGTCATTGAATCCGTCCTGTGCACTTCAATAACTGTCTGGTTTGGCTCAGCTACGAAAGCAGACATCAGAAGACTACAAAGGACGGTTCGGACTGCTGAAAGAATTATTGGCACTCCCCTGCCCACGCTGCAAGAACTGTATATATCCAGAGTGAAGAAAAGGGCACGGAATATCACTTTGGACCCCTCACACCCAAGCCACCTTCTTTTTGAACTTTTGCCATCAGGTCGACGCTACAGAGCACCGAACACCAGGACAGTCAGGCATAAGAACAGTTTTTTCCCCCAGGCAATCTACCTCCTTAACAGATAAACATCATTCAAACGGTCAATAAATATATGTGCAATATTGTGTACAACACCACTGTGCAATATACTGTATAATACCACAGACTTCAGATATTGATGTAACTTATTTAAAAGTATCTCACATCGTACTCCATTTGATGTCAACCATTTAAAAATTTTTTTTTTTTTTTTTTTTTTTTTTTTTTTTTGCGTCATGCTGTTTTTGTCTTGTCATTTGTATTTTTTGTTCTGGAAGGTCCGTCACTAAAACAAATTCCTTGTACGTGCAAGCGTACTTGGCAATAAAACTCTTTCTGATTCTGATTCTGATTCTGATTCTTAGAAGACGGTTCTGGCCTCGACTGGTGTTAGTAGCTGTTTCTCTGAGGACTTGACAATTCAATAGTTCAGGCCTGGAACTTTCTACAAGTCTATCTGGGTCTCCAATAACTACCTGTACTCCATTTTAACATCAATTAACATCAACTATTATAGCTGAACTGCCTGTCACCTAACACACTGTATAAATGCAGATCATTTCCTGCTATCTGTTTCACCCAGATGAGGATGGGTTCCCTGTTGAGTCTGGTTCCTCTCAAGGTTTCTTCCTATTACCATCTCAGGGAGTTTTTCCTTGCCACTGTCGCCCTCGGCTTGCTCACCAGGGACTATCTGACCATTTTGATTCATACACATTCACATTCCATACAAACTTAAATAATTCTTTTGATTGTGTAAAGCTGTTTTGAGACAATGTCAATTATTAAAAGCGCTATACAAATAAAATTGAATTGAATTGAATACACAGGGTAAAATATATGCGCTACACACAAAAACGTAAACAACGTAGCACCATTTTGGCTCCGGAGCGGCCGGATTGTCAGGGAGAACACTTCGTTCTTGAAAGGAATTCTGCGTGCCTCTCCCCATTGATGGGCCACCCCCATGGTCCTGGGCACATGAACCTCAGGGCTTCTTTGTAAAGAAGACAATATGCCAGTCTAACCTCTTTTGAGGCGGATTGTGAGGCGCGTGGCACCCCAATATTTACGAGGGGTGGGCGGCTCAAGAACACTCTCCTTGTGTTTCACGCCTCGCAAGAGTCAGACCCGGTCGAGACTGGGTGGCCGACAGTTCCGACTCTTGAGCATGGCGGGGAAGGAATTTCCCGAAGGCTTGTTCATATAACTTCGCCTCATGAACCTAGTGGCAAACAGGCCGGAAGGCGAGATAGGGGCATCAAGGAGGAATGTCACGATCCTTGTCCTTGATTCGGCCGAGATTCAGCTACAGTACAAGTGCATCCCCGGGAAAACCATTGCAGCCATAAAACGGCCGAGAACACGAGCTGTCTGCTTTGTTGAACGCAGAGACAAGTCTGTGGCCCGGCGTAATTCCAATACGCCCTACCTGAAGAGCCCCGCCAGTGCTCAAGTCTCTCAGCAGGTCAGCCTGGTAGGCCTGCAAAACCGCCATGGTGTGCAAAGGAGCACCAACCTGACCTGCTGCCTGAAAAGCTTTTCCCTCCAGGGAAGATAGGAAGTATCTTGAAAGGAAGTATTAGCTTTTCAGGAAGGATGATGTCCCAGGAGAGAGATAGCCTGGAAGCCTCTCTTCTATCTGTGCGTCATCATATAACTCCGCACTTCCACATCAACTATGTTTAAATAAATAAATAAGTTGATGGCAGGAAAACACAGGATTAATACAGCTTACTCCATGAAAGGGTTAACTCATATAGAGATAGCTAAGGAGGGGGAGAGAGCATCATTGAGGCTCCGCCCCCAGCCACCCGACAGGAATTGCCGTGTAATGTTTTCCAAGTGCTTGGAGGCTATTTCCATCTCCGCGGAAGCAAGAGGGGATGTTTATCCTTGCCCATTCACAAGAAGCGCCGGGGAGCGCTTGAGAGCAGACAGAGGGATTTCCCGATCCAAGGAGGAAGTGAGAGATACAGTAGGAGGTTTAACTCCGTCTCTCACAGCTCTGCCGGATACATTTTAAGCCCCAAAAATGCGTCGCGGCCCGAAGCTTCTCTAGGATACGGGGCGCGAAGCAGTAAAGTCTAGAGATCACCCTCCGATATGGATTATCACACACGGAGGGAAATCTCGTTTAAAACTATGCCATGTCAGTGAGTTAAACACTTCTTATTTTGCTGGTTTAAACACAGACACGCTCAACACAACTAGATGAAGACAAAGAATCTGAGGAATGTTTCCGGTTCACCCCCATTTATAACCTGCAGGTGCGTCTCATCAGATGACGTCACCCGACCGAGGTTATATAAGCCAAAATTTGGCATGTTTGATACATACATGCTTCAAAACCGGCAACATGAGAAGATGTTCCCATAGCGTTTTCACAGAGCATTGAGTGTAGCCTTTGAAAAGGAACTGGACCATGGGGTGTTGCCAATTCTCAAGTTTGGTGTCAAATTAAGAATAAGAGTGGGAATCTCACTAAGCATCAAAAGAGTGACATCTGGTTTAGTTAAACAGCTCTCATGACTGCAGATCAACCTCAGATATTTCCAACACCAACTGAGAAGCTTTCACTCCATCAGCTGAAGACTACAAGTTCACATCTCAGCATGACACATCAGCAGCAGTTCGCAAAGATCAGCCCACCTGTCACAGCTTTAGGGAAAGGTGGGTGACAGACTCCGCCCACTCTGGGTGGTGAAAGTTTATAAAATATTTAGGTCTCGTGTCAATTGTGATCAGAATTGATGAATCTCAAATTCAAATTAAAATTGTATTTGTCACATACACAGTCATACACAGTACGATATGCAGTGAAATGCTTACACGACCGCTAGTGACCTTAAAAAGAAAATAAAAGCTTATACGTAAAATAAATATCAATAAAAAGAAATACTAAAGAAATACATTTAATTAGTAAAATAAACTGTACAAATAAGGGCATAATAAAATATTGCAAAATATAGAAATATGGGGGGGAAAGTATATATATATATATATATATATATATATATATATATATATATATATATATATACAATTTAAAGTGTCAGTGGTTGTGTATAAATATATGTATAAATATTTAGTGCAAGTGTGTATGAATGTGTCCATGATTGTCCAGTCAATGTCAATGTTGTGAGCTTAAAAGATTATTATTATTAAGGTTATTAGTCGTGTGTGGTGTTGTGATGATTAAGAGACCTTATCGCCTGCGGGAAGAAGCTCCTCCTCAGTCTCTCTGTGTTGGCCTTCAGGGAGCGGAATCGCTTGCCAGACCGCAACAGAGAGAACAGTCCATTACTGGGGTGTCTGAGGTCCTTCACAATCTTCCTGGCCTTGGTCCAGCACCGCTTGCTGTAGATCGAGTGCAGGTCAGGGAGCTCAGTGTGGATGATGCGCTCAGCTGATCGCACCACCCTCTGTAGAGCTCGTCTGTCCTGCATGGTGCTGTTCCTGAACCAGGTCATGATGTTTCCCGTCAGGATGCTCTCTATGGTGCAGGAGTAGAAATTCCTGAGCACCTTGGAGGGCAGTCTAAAGTCTCTCAAGCGTCTGAGGTGGTACAGACGCTGCTGGGCCTTTTTCACTACGGTGTTGATGTGACAGGACAATGACAGGTCCTGCGGGATGTGAACACCGATGTATCGGAAGCTCCTTTGTCTTGCTGACGTTCAGGAGGAGATTGTTCCTCTGGCACCTGTTCTCCAGATTTCCAATCTCCTCTAGGTAGGCTGACTCATCATTGTTGGTTATCAGTCCGACCACGACAGTGTCGTCAGCAAACTTGATGATGGTGGTGGAGTTGGTAGTGGCCCCGCAGTCGTGGGTGTACAAAGAGTACAGCAGGGGGCTCAGAACACAATCCTGGGGTGCTCCAGTGCTGAGAGTGAGTGAGGCTGAGACATGTCCGGCCATCCTTACTGCCTGTGGTCTGTAGGGCTGCACGATATATCGAAAAAATATCGTAATCGCGATAATGGCATGCGCGATAACCATATCGCAAGGAGTTGCGATAAATACTTTATTTGCCAAGCATTTGTGTGTCCAAATTTGACCAGTCAGATGGGCCCTTACTATGTTTATACCCGCTTATATCTTTATATATATATATATATATATATATATATATATATATATATATATATATATATATATATATATAAAATATGTATATTATTTATATCTTTATACTTCATTCTGTCGCGAACTAACCCCGGATGATCAGAAGACTTAGCGATTAGCCATTAGCCGCGATTAGCCGTTAGCCGCGATTAGCCGTTAGCCCTTTATAGACGGTAAACCCAAACGCGGAAGCAAGCGAGTAGGCAGGATAACCACGTGAATTAGTTTAAGGACTCTCACAGAAGGGGAGCAACGGAAAAACACACATTTAACCCGCGTCCTATAAACACACACTCGAATCAGAAAGTAAACAATCTGAACCGACATGGCGGACACAGTGACTGAGCTGTATGCAATGGCTTGTTTACTCCTCTTATACTTCCGGGTTCGCGCCCGCATTACTTCCGGGTCCTAGTGCCGGTCGCGGAGCGAGTGCGTGTGTGTGTGCATGTGTGTGTGCGTGCGTGCGTGTGCGTGCGTGCGTGACAAATAGTATTTTTTTATTTAATTTTTGTTTAATAATATTTATTTTTATTTAAAAAAAACAGGCAAGCCAAAGAGAATATTTAGTTTAAAAGATGCTCTTGTTTTAAGACACTATTGATGAGTGAATGGTTACATGTAAATAAACAGTCATGTTTGAAAGTAATTCATATTGTGTTGGCAGGTTTATAGTAACAGCAAACCAGAAGTCAGAATATCTGCTGAGGGGTTTAAGTCATTCATAGTGTTTTGAAGTCTAAATATTTGCAACTTCCTTGACATATAGTTTCTTTTTAGCCTGAATTAGATTTAATTACATCAGACGAATATCTATTACCTGTTTATTTTAGTATGATCATTACATAAAAAAAGGCAATAATAATAATTAAAAAATGCATTTCTCTAGGGAAATGTTATATCGCAAGAAATATCGTTATCGCAGTATTCAACAACAATATCGCATATCGCATATTTTCCTAATATCGTGCAGCCCTAGTGGTCTGCCAGTCAGAAAATTGGAGATCCACTGACACATGAGCTAAGTCCCTGGTGCTCCAGCTTGGTGGTGAGTGTGGAGGGAATTATGGTATTAAATGCAGAGCTGTAGTCGATGAAGAGCATTTAAACATAATTCCCCCTCCATGTGTCCAGGTGAATGAGCGATCTCTAATGTAAACTGAGCTGAAATGTCTTTTCAGGAACAGGTTCTGAGGAGTTCTAGTCACTGATAAGGGGCGGAGTTAAGGAAGTCCACCTGAGCCGTGTGACTCAGGTGTAAATGGATTAATTATCCTGAATAAATGACTCACATGTCCACTTTCATCAGAAAGGTCACACAGTCAGCACTGAGCTTCTGTCACAAACCTGATGAGTCTAATGTCTCTTACCTTCAGCTTGGGCAGCCGCTTGATGGTTTTCAATGGTCTTAAGACTCGTAGCACACGCAGGGACTTGATGGTGCTGATGTCCTTCCCCTTACTGCTCCCCCTGCAAGTCACACACACACACACACACACACACACACACAACCACACACACACACATAGTTAGAGTGTGACCAGCGCAGTGTAAGTGATTTACAGTACATGGTGTTAGTAGCTCACATGCCAGCTGTGCAGTTGTCCACAGTCCAGTTACAAAATGATGCAATGCGTCTTCACACAGCTCTCACTGAGAATGTAATCTAACCTAGCAAGCTACCCCCAACACACACACACACACACACACACACACACACAGGCTCATGCTGTTTTAGGTACATTCACCGCTCAGCTCCATTCCATGCTGTACCTGTGACCAACACCTTTTTCCCCATAATCCTTTGCAGTTTCATGGCAGAGCCACAGCAGCAGTGTGAGAGCTGCATCCGCTGTCAGACATCCCCAAAGGATGGAATGTCCAGCCATGCCTCTTTTTCTTTTCTGCTTTTTTCCTGATGTTATTCTGTTTGTCATGAGCTCGTTTCTGAATCCATGAACAGAACACAATAACCACGTGGTCGTGTGATGGAAAATCTCTAAAAACATGTTCACTTTCTCAAGAGAAGAGTTTTTAGAAGTGTGTTATGATGGAGAGTTTCATCTCATGCACAATGATCACACAGCTGCGAGCAAAACCCAACACAACCGAAACCGACACACTGCTGGTTCGATCATCGCACTGCAAAGCTCCAGGACGTCATAAACTCATCAACTGTTTCTCAGACAATCTTCTGGAGTAACAGGTCTGATGTCGATAAAAAACACAAAGAAAAGATCATTTTCAGGATTGAGAGATATTGTGTTTGAGTTTAACCTGCTGCTTGTGTTAATCAGAGTAAATGCAGAAATCAGGGACTCGTTAATGGACTGCAGTGTGATGTGGGAACGGAAACCTCGCCGCCTCCACAGGACAGAGCTCGAGCCTCGACCTCATCGTTCCCTCTGAGAGTGCACCTGCTTACAAGCTCAACTCTACCTGGATCCTTCACACCACTGGGTTTAACAGTGAAGGTGTGTGTGTGTGTGTGTGTGTGTGTGTGTGTGTGTGTGTGTGTGTGTCAAAAATCCTGAATCTTGTTACAGCTCGTTCATCAGCAGAGAAACAGTCACAGAGAGGAGATGCATGAACCACAGACACACAAGCAGATGGATGAATTTAATAAAGAAAGAGAGGAAAGCTATGTAACTGGCAGGACAAGCAATAATAGCAAAGCAGAAAGAGAGAGAGAGAGAGAGAGTGAGAGAGACAGAGAGAGAGAGAGAGAGTGAGAGAGACAGAGAGAGAGAGAGAGAGAGAGAGAGATCATTACCCACTGCCGCCGCTGGAGGAGGAGCCGATTGGAGAGATGAGACAGGATCAGAGACAGCAAGAGACAGAAAGACACACCCATACACAAATACACCAATTTACCTAACCACCCACACACACACACACACACACACACACACGTGCGTGCATACGCACAGCCATAAGAGGAGAAAGGAGGAGTTTGACGAAGGACAAAAAACATCAACATGTGAGGAAGGAAGAGAGAAGGAAGAGAGAAAAAAGGAGTGCAAGACTGCATTTGATTAGAACTGACATGCACAAACACACACACACACACACACACACACAGGCAGGGAGAAAGTAGAATACATACACTGTATATTTTTATCATAGGGGACAAACACATGATCATCCCAGGAATGCAGCACATGATCATGGCTTTTGATATCTGGATATCTGGAATACACCCCCCACAACACCAACACCCCCCCAACACAAACCCCCCCTCAATGGTATCGTTGCCGAGAAAGTTTCACGTTTGTACCAGCGTTTAAATTACATCGCTTTAAATTCAAATTCAAATTCAAATTTTATTAGTCACATACACAATCATACACAGTATAATATGCAGTGAAATGCTTTTATACGACCGCCAGTGACCTTAAAAAAAAAAAAAGTAAATAAGAAAATAAAATCTTGTACGTAAAATAAATAATCAATAAAAAGGAAATACTAAAGAAATAGTTTTAACTAGTAAAATTTGTAAAATTAACTGTGCATAAGGGCATAATAAAATATTGCAAAAATATAGAAATACGGTATACAATATAGAAATGGTTTATACAATAACAATATTAATAGCAACTAGCTTTTACATCTCCATACTATTCGGATTCGCCTTTTTTCTGCAATTTTTGGAGAACGCGCGAGTTTCCTCGTCTAAGAACAACAAACGGAATTCATCTCCAACAACTAAAACTCCGACACAGAGGTACGTTATAATGTCTACCGTTCAGCTTGTTCAGTGTGTAGAGTGCAGGATGTTTAGACATTCTTCCTCCGTCATTAGTGATAATTTTATTTGTGATAGGTGTGTGTTAGTGAGCACTCTGACGGAGAAGATATCAGCATTAGAGGAGCGCATCCAGACTTTAGAGAGGGTTAGAGAGTGTGAGAGCAGCGTTATTCCTGTAGCGGACAGTCTGGGTGCCACAGGTGGAGAAAAACAGCCCCCGACTCCGGCATTAGAGCCCTCACAGCGGGGCGAGTGGGTGACGACTCGGCGGCATACTCGTTCAGCCAAAGCTAACGCTAAGGCTAGCCCACCGGAGCACACCTCCTCTGTGCCTCACGTGTCCAACAGGTTTGCTCTCCTCAGTGCTGCACCCGCTGAGAAACCTGAAAGAGCTCTGGTTATAGGAGACTCTATACTGAGACACGTGACATTAGCTAGACCTTTAGGGGCGCCAGCGGCAGTGGTTAGGTGTATCCCGGGAGCCAGAGCACCGGACATAGCAGGTAATCTTAGGGCTCTAAGACAGCCCAGGTTCTCTAAGATAGTGGTACATGCTGGAGCTAACGATAAACGCCTTCGTCAGTCAGAGGTTAGTAAGAGTAACTTTACAGAGGTGTTTAAATTAGCGAAGGCGATGTCCGATGAAGTAGTATGCTCTGGTCCCATCCCAATGAGACGTGGTGACATAACTTACAGCAGGTTATGGTCGCTGAACCGCTGGATGTCCAGGTGGTGCTCCGAAAATAATGTGGGCTACATAGATAATTGGAAGACCTTTGAGGGCAAAGCTGGCCTGTTAGGGCGGGACGGTGTCCATCCCACTCGGGAAGGTGCTGCTCTCATTTCCTGTAGTATAGCTCATAGTCTCAGTAGAGGTCTAGTTAATCGGTGACAATCCAGAGCCCAGGCCAGGGAGCAGACAGACAGGCTAAACCAACCGTCTGCTAGCTGCATAGAGTCGTCACTCAGGGTTCACCATATTGACACTGTGTCTGTTCCCCGATCTAAGCAAAAATGTAGAATGACCCAGAAAGTCTGTTTCAATAATCTAATTAACATAAAGACCACAAACTCAGATCATACTGAATGCGCAGCCGGCACCTCTGATCTGAAGCTAGGATTGTTAAATATTAGATCTCTCGCATCAAAAGCGGTTATTGTTAATGAAATTATCACAGATCAGGCGTTTGATATACTCTGTTTAACTGAAACATGGGTTTAACAGGACGTGTATGTAGCTCTAAATGAAGCTAGTCCTCCTGGATACAGCTACATACACCAGCCTCGGTTAACTGGTAGAGGAGGAGGCGTCACAGTTATTCATAATGATAATCTGTCTATCGTACAAAAACACGGACACAAATTTAACTCATTTGAAATTCTTTATAGTAACATAAGTGTACTTAAGTATATGAAGTCAGCTCAGTCGATTCCACTAATTATAATTTACAGACCTCCAGGGCCGTATTCTGAATTTCTTAGTGAATTTGCGGATTTAATCTCAGACCTGGTCGTTTCTGTAGACAAAGTGTTAATTGCTGGAGATTTTAACGTTCATTTTGAGAATCCAGAAGACCCTCTGAGAACAGCATTAATGTCCATACTGGACTCCGTAGGTGTAAATCAGTGTGTAGTAGGACCCACTCATAAAGCAGGTCACACTTTAGACTTAATAATATTTTTCGGATTAATTATAAGAAATGTATTCACAATTCCACTGTCTGAAATTATCTCAGATCACTATCTTGTCTCCATTCAAGTGTGTCACAGTGATAAAGTACGCACAGCACCGCGCTACCGTATTAAACGTACTTTCACATCAACTACCACACAGAGTTTTATCAGTAATCTCCCAGAGTTACCAACTTCGATTAGGCCACCGTCTGACCCCACAGAACTCGATCAGGCGACTGAATATTTAGAGTCGACACTTCGTTGTACCTTAGATAATGTAGCTCCAGCTAAAAGAAAAATGATTAGAGATAAGAAACTCGCTCCCTGGTATAACGATCACACGCGCACTTTAAAACAGACTGCTCGGAAATTAGAGCGTAAATGGCGTCAAACTAAATTATTGGTATTTCAAATAGCATGGAAAGAGAGCATCCTGAACTATAGGAAAGCTCTTAGTGTAGCTAGATCAACGTTTCTCTCCACTCTTATAGAAGAAAATAAAAATAATCCTAGATTTTTATTTAATACCGTAGCCAAATTAACCAGAAATAAGACCACTACAGAAATCTCCACAACAACATCATGCAATAGTGAGGACTTCATGAACTTTTTTAATAGTAAAATTGTAAATATCAGGCATAAAATTGAGGCTTTGAAACCGAACAATGCAATTGATACAGATGTTAACCTAGCCATGTCAGATTCAAACCTAGAATACTTTACTCCTCTTGAAGAGAATGAACTAATTTCACTCATCTCTTCTGCAAATTCATCAACCTGTATATTAGATCCTATACCGACACATTTTCTTAAACAGATAGTACCAGTAATAACAGAACCGCTGTTGAGAATAATTAATTCCTCACTCAGCATTGGTTATGTTCCAAAATCTTTTAAATTAGCAGTTATCAAACCAATAATTAAGAAACCTGACCTCGACCCTGTCAGCTGTCCAATTACAGGCCAATATCAAACCTCCCCTTTATCTCTAAGATTCTGGAAAAGATAGTAGCAGAGCAGCTATGCTCATATCTACATAGAAATGGCATACATGAACTGTATCAGTCAGGATTTAGGCCTCATCACAGCACAGAAACAGCACTCGTTAAAGTAGTAAATGACCTCCTATTGGCCTCTGATCAGGGTTGTGTAACTATGCTTGTATTACTCGACCTCAGTGCAGCTTTTGACACCATTGATCATGCCATTCTTCTTCACAGATTAGAAAATGTAGTAAGAATTAAGGGTACAGCCCTCTCCTGGCTCAGATCCTATTTGACCGATCGTTATCAGTATGTAGACTTAAATGGTGATTATTCTGCATGTTCTCTAGTGGAGTTTGGCGTTCCGCAGGGTTCAGTTTTAGGCCCACTGCTTTTCTCCCTTTACATGCTTCCTCTGGGCAACATAATCCGTAAGCATGGTATTAGTTTTCATTGTTATGCTGACGACACACAGCTATACGTCTCAACAAAACCTGATGAGAAAAACCAGCTTACTAAAGTTGAGCAATGTGTGCAGGACATAAGAAATTGGATGCTAATTAACTTCCTTCTGCTTAATCCGGATAAGACAGAAGTTCTAGTCATAGGACCGCATACAGCTAGGAGTAAAATCTTAGATCACACCGTAACTTTAGATGGCCTTTCTGTTCCAACAAGTGCAACAGTAAAAGACCTCGGCGTGATTATAGATTCCAGCCTTTCATTTGAAGCTCATGTAGATAATATCACCAGGATAGCATTCTTTCACCTCAGAAATATTGCCAAGATAAGAAATATATTGTCGGTAAAAGATGCAGAGAAACTAGTTCATGCTTCTATCACTTCTAGGTTGGACTATTGTAATGCCTTACTGTCTGGTTGTTCTGTTAGGTGCATAAACAAGCTTCAGCTAGTCCAGAATGCAGCAGCGAGAGTCCTCACTAGAACCAGAAGATATGAGCACATCACCCCTATCCTATCTTCACTACATTGGCTCCCTGTGAAATTTCGCATTGATTTTAAAATACTACTCTTGACATATAAAGCATTAAATGGTCTCGCGCCGCAGTATCTGAGCGAACTGCTAGTGTCTTACGATCCGCCTCGCCTACTTCGGTCAAAGGATGCAGGCTGCTTGTCAGTACCGCGTATTATGAACATACTACAGCTGGGGTCAGAGCTTTTTCTTACAAAGCCCCAAAATTATGGAATAGTCTTCCAAATAGTGTTCGGGACTCAGACACAGTCTCAGTGTTTAAGTCTAGGCTCAAAACCTATTTATTTAGCCAAGCATTATTATAAATAGATTTGCCATAAGGTAAAGGAGCAGATCTGGGGGACTCATGGACATAGAGTATTATGGTGAACTGGTATGTTTAGATGCTGTCTTCCTCACTCTCATTTGATCACTCAGGTTTGTTGACTGTGAGATGATTGTTTGCTTTACATCTCAGTTCCCCCTCATGTTTGTGTTTCCTTCTGGCTCTCCCCTTTAGTTATGCTGTCATAGTTAGTTCTGCCGGAGTCCCTGCTTGCACTCAACAGTAAATATACATTCACATTAGACATTGTGACTGTGACCATACCTAATTGCAATCTCTCCTCCTCTTCTCTTCCTCCCCTCTTTCTCTTTCCTCTCTCCCCCTGTCTCCCCCTTTCACTCTTTCTCTCTCTCTCTCTGTCGAGCTACACATGTGGTTCCTGAGCTGCCAGTGATCCAGACTCCCTCTGCCCTCCAGACCTGTCTGACCCATCCTGGTGCCCCGTTTCTGGTTGGAGGTCTCGTCGCATGGATGCCCCGTGTGTCTCTTTGGGATGCACCTGGTGTCTGGGGATGATTCTCTCTACTTAGAAGATGGTTCTGGCCTCGACTGGTGTTGTCAGCTGTTTCTCTAAGGACTTGACAATTCGATAGTTCAGGACTGGAACTTTCTACAAGTCTATCTGAGTCTCCAATAACTACTGGACTCCATTTTAACATCAATTAACATCAACTATTATAGCTGAACCTAACACTTAACACTGTATAAATGCAGATCATTGCAGATCTGTTTCACCCAGATGAGGATGGGTTCCCTGTTGAGTCTGGTTCCTCTCAAGGTTTCTTCCTATTACCATCTCAGGGAGTTTTTCCTTGCCACTGTCGCCCTCGGGCTTGCTCACCAGGGACTATCTGAACATTTTTGATTCATACACATTCACATTCCATACATTCATTCATTCATTCATCTTCTATACCGCTTAATCCTGTGTTACATTCCATACAAACTTAAATAATTCTTTTGATTGTGTAAAGCTGTTTTGAGACAATGTCAATTGTTAAAAGCACTATACAAATAAAACTGAACACCAACACCCCACAACACCAACACCAAGCCCCCCTCAACACCAACACCCCCAACACCAACACCCCCCCAACACCAACCCCACCTCAACACCAACACCCCCCAACACCAACACCGCCAACACCCCCCAACACCAACACCCCCCCAACACCAACACCCCCCCAACACCAATACAAACCCCCCAACACCAACACCCCCCCAACACCAACACCCCCCCAACACCAACACAAACCCCCCAACACCAACACAAACCCCCCAACACCAACACCCCCCCAACACCAAGACCCCCCAACACCAACACCCCCAACACCAACACCCCCAACACCAACACCCCCCAACACCAACCCCCCCTCCACACCAACACCCCCTCCACACCAACACCCCCAACACCAACCCCCCCTCCACACCAACACCCCCCAACACCAACCCCCCAACACCCCCACAACACCAACACCCCCAATACCCTGCCAACACCCCAACACCAACACCCACCCAACAGCAACCCCCCCCTCAACACCAACACCGCCCCAACACCAACCCCACCAAAACACCACTCCCAAACACCAACACCAACACCAACCCCCCTCAACATCAACACCCCCAACACCAACACTAACACCCCCAACACTGACACCCCCTCAACACCAACCACCCCATCAACAGCCCCTCCAATAAATGTAGTATTAGTTATAATAAATAATTTTATAATAATAATTAGAATTTTAAAAATCCTACTTTTAATTAATAACTTAACAATTAACAATGTATTTATTAATAATTATTGTTAATGTTTTAATTATTTAATCATTGTTTGTTGATAAGTTATAAATTAAGTAACTCATAACTAATTGTTAAACATGAATTACTAATCTGAATTCGTATCCTATTTGCATATAATTGACAACATCAAAAAACACAAAGACAGGTCTGCATCAGAGGACAGTAGGAGGGTTTCGACAGGCCAGTTCCATCTGCAGACCTCAACTAACCTGAGCAGTATCTCACCTCCTCAAGAGGAGACTGAGGGAGGGAGACACACACACACACCCCAAAAGACACAACTACTACACGAAGCTGCGCTACAAGGCTGGAAAAGCATCACAAAAGAAGAGAATAGCAGTGTGGTGATGTCAGAGGATCAGGGTTCAGCGGTTCCATGTAGTTGGTGATAGATATTACATGATATTTACTTTCATTTACTTTGAGACTATTTGTTCCAACACTTTTGCTTATCTGAAACATTAGAAAGTCTGCTTCCAAAAAATAAGTTTAAATTTAGATATAATTAGCAAGAAGTGCAGTCTGAGCTACCGTCTCATATTTAACTTTAGGTCTTCGGTGTGTAAAACAGTACATGAAATGGTGTAATGTGCCGTCAATCACTTCTGCAGATATCTGGAGACACTAACACTGCAAGACATGCAGAATTCTGTATTTATTTACTCTTTACATTAAAATCGACTTGCTCTTTAGTGTACAGTAACATTATTTCTCCATGTCCGATTATAATACTCAACACATGGCAATATTAGTGGCTATATCTTTTATAAGCTCTACAATCACTAAACGTCTCGTCACTGGTTAGTACAAGTACAGCACGTAGATGTATATACAAATACAATGTACTGTAACATACATGTAATTTAATAAAGCATTAACCGTACTTTTTTACAACTAATGACCAAAAGGACAGAAAAGAGAACATGTCCATATTTTTGGCTCGGCCTGGTGTGTGTGTTTTGTGTGTTGTGTGATGGCAGTTGCTGTGCTGTGCAGTTATTTGCCCCAGCAGAGATCAGCTCCATCCAGTACTCCAATTCCAGACATTAAATAGCTCTCTAATTGGATTCTGTGCTCCTAAAAGTGACGATACACATCTACAAAGACAGGACAGCGAGATCGGGCAGGCTGTTCGATTGGCTATAATCGCGTTATCATGTTGTCTGTGTGAGTACAGGTTCAGGCCAGGTGAGAGTCATCTTAATGCAGTCTGGAGACTACAGAAACTATTAGTCAGTCTGTCTGTCTCCTTGTTTGTTGGTTGATGAGTCTGCCTTCTGATACGTTAGTCTCCAAATAAATCAATGCATTAGTCTGCTGGTCAGTCAGTGAGGCTGTCATGATTGCTTTTCAAACTAAGGACAATTTAAATGGGCTCATCATGATGTGATTCCAATATCCACTTTTAATCCTAAAACATGTAGAAAGTATTTCAGACAGTTTGTCATACAGATTTCAAACAAATGCACAGACACATACGAACACATAGACACAAATACGTATGTTAACACATTTAGGTGTCCACATACAGCAGGGTGTTCCAAGAGTTTATTAGCTTGATTGTTCGCCATCAACAAAGTTAAACTGCTTGGCCAGGCTTCGGCGAGTAATGTGATGCGCCAGACGCCAGCCTTGCCCTTGGTTTTGTGTTCTATGTGTGAGAAGGCATGGCAGTATGAATAAGGGAGATCATGTGAAGAGGAGAAGGAGGAGGATCTGGCTTGAGGCAGGCATGAGGAGCAATCAGAGAGACAGACAAAGAGAGAGAGAGAAAGAGACATTACCCCTCTCCTTCTCCATCCCCTCCTCCGCTGTGTGCAAACCAGAGATGATCAGAGACGGCCAGAGAGACAGACAGCACACACAGATAAACAAACACCAACACAGACAGAGCACAGGAAACACAGACATACTGAAACAGGAGAAGAATGCAGGAGGAGGAAAGACATCAATATGAGACAGTGAGAATATTTATAAAAGAATGAATGCATAGAGCGCAAGTTGTGTTATATGTGGACACCTAATCTAAACACAAACAGATACTGACACAGCATATAAATACACAACATCTACCAGTCTTACCAGTAACAACAGACACAGAACGGACATTACCACTCACAGCCAGAGGGCGCCAGAGACACCCCGGTGTACTTGAAGGTTACAACACATTCTCTGAGCAGGGATGGGGAGGATGGGTGGAGGAGAGGGAGAAAAAGACGACTGTTCCTTTAGGTCTGATTATGCCCACTAAAAACTAATTCATAAAGAGCTTTGAGGGAAAATCTAGAGGAACAAGGTGAAAGGACTCAGAATAATGAGGCCACTCAGATTTAATCTATTTAATTATCCACAATTTCTGAAATCTGTTAGGATATGAGGATTGGAAAACTAGTCCTACAGCTGAGCCTAAACGCACAGAAGGTAGAGACACGGTGGAGAATGAGAGCAGGTCTGGAGGACATTCTGAAGAGTTCTTCTCATCCCCTTCGCCATGTGATGTCCATAATAATCTTTATCAAGGCAGTCTTCCCAGTAACGTGCTTAAGGAATCATTACTGGGGATGTTTTTGTCCCCAGTGTGATCAGGTTCCACATTGTCTCCTCGCAGTGTGTTTGTTCTCCTGCCCGCTCAAGGACCATATCTAGCATCTTTTACTTATTGTACCCACGCATGCTAACAATGCTAATGGTTTCTATAGCAGCTATAACATGGATGGTATAATTTACAGAAAATCTCTAAATCCAGCTAAAATCCTCAGGTGCTAAATAATTTTCAAATGTTGCTTACATTTTGTCAACTCTTCAATTAGAAGTGCACATGGTTTAGAAAATGGAAACTAAAATGGGCATCTGCGAATTAGAGGGTTGCAAGTGTCCCAAAAACTAGCCTTATGGTACTTGGAAAGATGAGCCAGTTTCTGGGGTCGATAAGAGCTGAAACAGGTTTACTATTAAAGGACATGGGAAAGTCGGTGCAAAGTAGATTGGTGCTCTTGGGGGTCCAGGAACCATTTGGCTGCATTGTGGGTCTTTTTTACTGATAGAGGCACAAGAAGAATAAAGGACATGCAGCAGGCATGGGGAGGAACAAAAAACACTAGGGACACACAACCTCAATGACACAGCACAACATGGCTGTGGGTCCTGTGGACACTTACGTGAAGGCGAAGGCTACCAAAGCACCACTGACCACTATAAAGTCCAGAATGTTCCAGAGGTCACGGAAATATGAGCCCTGATGAAGTACCAAACCCAGATCCACCATCTGGGAGACAGAGGGAGCAAAAGGGAGAGAGAGATAAGGAAGATATCATGGCTTGGCTAGAAAGATCTAGGTTCATTGAAAGAAAGTGTTTAAGATTTTTAAGAATGTTTAAGGTGTTTACCTTTATGAGCATCTCGAAGGTGAACACACCTGTGAAGACGTAGTCAAAATAACGCAGAACCTACAGATTGAGACAAAGGGACATGGAGTTGGACTGTAGCACTGTGGGCAATGAGGCTGGACAGACCATTTCAGATTTGGTGTCCGTGCTGTTGGAAGGAGAATTCACAGCAGTGTAGCCAGAGAACAGATGGAGTGTGTTAAGCAGAAGAACTGACTCACGTTGTTCCGGGGGGAGTCAGGCCACACCGGGTCTTCAGCAGCAAGAGCAATACTGCTCATCGCAATGACCAGAAGAATACACATCTCAAAGTACCTCAGGGTCACAATATAGTGACACAACCTGCGAAACCTACAGACATGCACACACAGGTTTAAACATAAGATATGACTGTTTAATGCAATACTCATGCTGGAAAATCAATTGTGACCAGAAAACATGGCCATGAGCAGTGCAGACAAGCAACCAGTAACACCAGTTTCATCAGTCAAAGCCAGGATGCTCAATGATCACTAAATAGATTAGTCAAGCTTGAAGCAGCATGGAATTGATTCTGCTTTAAGTGTGTATGATGAAGCCAGGGACTGGCACAGGGTAGTATCCGGAAAGTTTAGTGCCAGGTTATTTTGTGTAATGGTAGATTTGTAGTTTTAGTCATGAGACGCTGTGTACACACCTTAGGTGTTTGACACAGATGATGCATATTCTCGTGTTGATGTAGTTTAAGAGCTACAGGTTATGTAGGCCTGCAATTACAGAGTGCTGAACTCACGGGTTAGTAGTGGAGAGGATGAACATAGAACTGTAAGGGGGCATTGGTTTAGGCCCTCCATCATCTTTGTCATCATCATCATCATCACCTTTCAAATCCTCCTTCTTGGGCAGCGGTTCTGTGTTGGCATTCTTATTAACTGTGGGAAAAAGATTAAAGAAGAGCTGAGACAGATATTTACAAATCAACTAACAGACAACAAACCTCTAGTTTAACTGTTCTCTGTTAAGTTTATCGACTGTTCCTGATGGTAACCACATCAGGACAATTTCACACCTTGCAGAATGGCATTGGCAGAAGGGAACATGGGTGGCATGTCTATGGCTGTGTAGTCTGGTTTGGCATCTAGATGAACAAGGTTAATGGTAGTAGAGGCAGGGTTGGTGAGAATAAAACTGCTCTCTGTGGTGGTAGGAGCCAGACAGGAACCACGTGTGCTGCTGACAAGGCTGAGGAGGCTGGAGTGAGGTGTGGAACGGCTGCTTGGCCCACGGGGGTCTGAGGGAACCAGTGGCTGGGTAGCAAGCTTACTGTTCATCACATTGTCCAGGTCCTCACTATACTGGCTGTCCTGCCTAGACAGAGTCTTCTGAATAGGACGAGTGGTGGACAAAGTAGGGCCATCCCTATAGAGAGAACGAGAAAGAAAAGAAGTAGACAGGAGAGCAGGTAAAGACAAAACAGAGCATAAAAATTTACTTATACTTTAAAATTTTGATGATGTACTGTAAACATAAACATACTTTCTGCGATGTCGGCCCCTCTCCCCCTGCTCTCCTCTTTCCCTCCGTCCCTCTTTTTCTCCATGTCGGTGACATCTCTGTCTCCGATCAGCTCCGTCTGCTTGCACACCTTCGATCCCACCCTCTGTACCCTTGTTTCGGTGTCTCCTGCCTCCCCCACCATTCTCAGCTTCTTCATCCAAAGCCTTGCGATGTTGGCGAGAGCGTCCGTTTCTTTGCCCACGATGTTCTCTCTTTCGGTGTGTATCTCTCATACCCAACTCAGTTCCCTCTGTGCCAGCATGGCTTTGATTCTCAGACTTCCTGCAACTTTGTTGAGACTCTATAGATTGTCCCCTCTCCAGAGTCCATGATGGAGCAGATCCTCCTCCTCCACCTCCTACTGTCGAATGCAACGGTGGCCGTTTGTGTAGAAGCTCCTCTCCTGGCCTGTTCTTGTTAGTGTTGTTATTTCGATTTTCTTGAGGGTCCACCACCAGCGGCCGGTCCAAGTGTGTCTTCATGTCGGGTCGGATGTGGCGAGAGTATGAGACCTGTGGGAAAAGACACAGTTTAAGGTAATCACAAACTCATTAATCAAATAGTTTTTTTTACACAGTTAAACCGTGGATTGCACGTATAATTTGTTCAGGAAGTGTGCTTATGTATCAAATCACTTGTAGTGACACACAAGTGAATTTCCTCCATAAGAAATAATGAAAACTCTGATAATTCGTTCCACAACCCAAAAATATTCATATAAAAATAAATAATACAAAATATAAAGTAAAAAAAAAAAAAAAGATTAACCTGCACTTTACATTTGAAAAGAATCATGACTGGTGTTAGACGAAAACAGGAGTGTGGGTGTAGAGGAGGGTGGGGTTAGGCTACTGTGTAACACACACACACACACACACACACACACACACGGAATCACCCCTCTCTGACAGAGACTCTGGTTACTGGAATCTTCTTTTTGCGTGAATCTAACGGTGAATCTCCCTAAGGTCACTCGCTTTTGCCTCCTTGTGGTGATTTGACAGAAATGCGACGCTGCGTTGTCTTTTCACAGATTGATCTCCCGCACTGTACACACTGTTTAACTTTCTTCTTCATGGAGGCCGTTGTTGCAGTACTAAAGAACAGTCACTACACAAAATTTTTAAAATACTTTATGCGCACACACACACACACACACACACACACACACACAAACACACAAACACACATGTGGTCACAGTGTTATAGTAAACATTACACACACACGGATGTTGACTATATGAGTGATGCACTAAGACTGCGCATGGGAGACGATAACCCACAATACCACAGTGTGAGAGAGAGAGAAGAACCATTAGCTCAGTTGTGATCACGTGACCTTGGCAGACAAAGTGCATGCGTACTACTTGTACTGTATATCAAGACCTCACGCGTTAGTTAAGTTAAAATTTATTAAAACATTTTGCTCGTCTTACAAGCAAAGTTACTTACAATCCAAGGTTTCGCTGTGTTTCATAAAGAGTTGTAACACTGCTGGTTCAAAGCAGAAACCAGATTATCACAACAGTGCAAATCTGATCAGATTTCCCAATAACAACTGATGCTGCAACATCCACATGTGACTAAATGACAATCTGTAAAGTTTGTAGGAATGTACTGCAAAATGTCACAAACAGTATTATTTCTTGTAGTGACTTCAGCTTCAGTTACGCCACTATTGCATAGTATTATGTCACAGCAATTCATCCAGAGTTGCATTAGTTTTCATAGATTATACATCATCAGTACAATCTAATCACTCCATAAAGTCTCCTTCTGTCCATCCCAAAGAATTCACAAGTGTTTCAGTGATCACGCTCATTCAGGATGTTTGTCTGACCACATTCTCACCACATTTCTTCTGTGAAGTTGAGGATTCAGCTCTATCCTTCCAATGATGTGTTGGACAGCTCCTAACCCAATTTCAGTCATTCCAGCTCAATCTCACTAGTTGTTGTCATTGCTTGATGCTGGACATTAATTTCACTCATCTGAAACACAGTAACTTCTTGACACACGTCTTCTCACAGTGCTGTATGACTCCAAACAGTGGCATGGTATGGTGAACGGACAGGGTATTTTAAGAACTTAGGACATGCATATTTTTGTTTAACATTAGCATTCAGTGTGGATAAAATCAGTAAACAACACTGTTAAAGAAAGTCGTGTCTCAGATATATTTTTTGTTTCCTTCATTTATTTTCATGACCCGTGCAATTCTTAATTAAACCCCACAACTTGCCTTCCAGCGAATGCAACCACGGGGGGGTTATACTGTGAATCCAGGAGACCAGGTGGAAAGGTTACAAGGCTAGAAGCTTAGGATCAGGGTGTAGCACAGCCACACAACAGGGACACCTTCAACAACAGGAAATTGGTCTTGGAGCTAATGCTGCTCACCTGTGGCCTAAGGCGTGCCCTAGCGGTTTCTTTTTCCCCATGGACAGTGGTTTGGTCACCGGGCAAGTTCCCGCGCATGCGCGATCGCAACGCATGGGAACCCGGAAGTGACGTGGGTCACATGATCCGGCATAAAGCCGGAACCGGCATTGAGGCCGGCACGGAGAGATGAAGACAGCGCGCTGCATGGTTTTTGAGACTGAGAGCCTGTTTGTGGATTATTGTGGATTAATTTCATTCAGTACCCAGCTCATTCCGTTTATCGATCTCCCAGACCTACCATCGTCATTTGGTGAGATCGATCCATCTCTCCAACTCACCATTTCACCCCAATTGCCATATTTCAGACACTGGACTATCATACACACACACTCACACACACACCCGCATACATCGCGCACACACTTTTTTCTATTTGTATTATATTTGTATATATTGGTTTGTGGTGCACCGTGTTTGTTTATTTCTTTATTCCGTCTGTTTAATACACTTGGTTTAATTTATTTTAATTGTTTTGTGTCGCGTCGTGTTTTGTACAGCTGTGGTTGCGCAATACCGGAAGTGTTGTTATCAAGCCCCTGTTTAGATTCCCGAATCCGTTTTCTTGTAACCAAGCGGTTAATAAAATCCAAGCGTTACAAGGGTTTAAATAGTTTTACCATGGTGTGGATAGGAAAAGAAATGGAGTAGGAGTTATCCTGAAAGAGGAGATTGTAAGGAATGTCCTAGAGGTGAAGAGAGTATTAGACAGGTTGATGAGTCTAAAGCTGGAAATTGAAGGGGTTATGTTCAATGTTGTTAGTGGTTATGCCCCACAGGTAGGATGTGAGTTAGAAGAGAAGGAGACATTCTGGAGTGAGTTAGATGAAGTGATGCAGAGCATCCCCAGAGGTGAGAGAGTGGTGATTGGTGCAGAACTTAATGGACATGTTGGGGAAGGGAACAGAAGTGATGAAAATGTGATGGGCAGGTTTGGTCTTCAGGACAGGAATGTAGAAGGCCAGATGGTGTTGGACTTTGCAAAGAGGATGGAAATGGCAGTAGTAAATACTTTCTTCCAGAAGAGGCAGGAACATAGGGTGAAATATAAGAGTGGAGGCAGAAGCACTCAGGTGGACCACATCTTGTGTCGACGTTGTAATCTGAAAGAGATTAGTGACTGCAAAGTGTTGGTAGGGGAGAGTGTAGCCAGACAACACAGAATGGTGGTGTGTAAAATAACCCTGGTGGTGAGGAAGGTGAAGAGGACAAAGAGCAGAGGACAAAGTGGTGGAAGCTGAGAAAGGAAGAATGTTGTGTAGTCTTCAGGGAGGAATTGAGACAGGCTATGGGTGGTCAGGAGGTGCTGACTGGACAACAACAGCCAATGTGATCAGGGAGACAGGTAGGAGGGTACTTGGTGTATCATCAGGTAAGGGAAAAGTGGACAAGGAGACTTGGTGGTGGAATGAGGAAGTCCAGGATTGTATACAGGGAAAGAGGCTAGCTAAGAAGAAGTGGGACTCTGAGAGGACTGAAGAAAGTAGACAGGAGTACAGGGAGATGCAGCATAAGGTGAAGGTAGAAGTGGCAAAGGCCAAACAAAGAGCATATGAGGACTTGTATGCTAGATTGGACAGTAAGGAGGGTGAGGTGGATTGTACTGACAGATGCCAGGAGGGTGATGGGAAGATGGAATGATTACTTTGAAAAGTTGATGAATGAGGAAAATGAAAGAGAATGAAGAGTAGAAGAGGTGACTGTTGTGGAGCAGGAAGTAGTAAATATTAGTAAAAGTGAGGTGAGAAGGGGGTTGAAGAGGATGAAGAGTGGAATGGCTGTTGGTCCTGATGACATACCTGTGGATGTCTGGAAGTGCTTAGGAGAGGTGGCAGTAGAGTTTCTGAGTAGTTTGTTTAACAAGATCTTGGAGAGTGAGAGGATTCCAGAGGAATGGAGGAGAAGTGTATTGGTGCCGATTTTTAAGAACAAGGGAGATGTGCAGAGGTGTGGCAACTACAGAGGTATAAAGCTAATGAGTCATATAATGAAGCTGTGGGAAAGAGTAGAGGAAGCTACAATAGGTTAAGGGCAGAGGTGAGCATTTGTAAGCAGCAATATGGTTTCATGCCTAGAAAGAGTACATCAGATGCAGTATTTGCTTTGAGGATGCTGGTGGAGAAGTACAGAGAAGGTAATAAAGAGTTGCATTGTGTCTTTGTAGATTTAGAGAAAGCGTACGACAGGGTGCCGAGAGAGGACCTGTGGTGTTGTATGAGGAAGTCTGAAGTGGCAGAGAAGTAAGTTAGAGTGGTGCAGGACATGTATGAGAGCGCTAAGACAGTGGTAAGATGTGCTGTAGGTGTGACAGAAGAGTTTAAGGTGGAGGTGAGTCTGCATCAAGGATCGGCTCTGAGCCCCTTTTTGTTTGCTTTGGTAATGGATAGGATGACAGATAAGGTTAGACAGGAGTCTCCATGGACTATGAGGTTAGCAGATGACATTGTGCTTTGTAGCGAGAGCAGGGAACTGGTGGAGAAAAATTTGGAGAGGTGGAGGTATGCTCTGGAAAGCAGAGGAATGCATTTGTGTGAATGAGAGGAACCCAAGAGGAACGGTGAGGCTTCAGGGATCAGAGGTAAAGAAGGTGCAGGACTTTAAGTACTTGGGGTCAACGGTCCAGAGCAATGGAGAGTGTTCAAAGGAGGTGAAGAGGTGGGTACAGGCAGGTTGGAATGGGTGGAGAAAAGTGTCGTGTGTTGTGCGATAAAAAAAGTATCAGCGAGAATGAAAGGAAAGGTGTACAGGACAGTGGTGAGACCAGTGATGCTCTACGGCTTAGAGACAGTGGCACTGAAGAAAAGACAGGAGGCAGAGTTGGAGGTAGCAGAGCTGAAGATGTTGAGGTTCTCTTTGGGAGTGACAAGGATGGATAGGATCAAGAATGAATTCATCAGAGGGACAACCCATGTTAGATGTTTTGGAGATAAAGTCAGAGAGGCCAGATTGAGGTGGTTTGGACATGTTCAGAGGATAGATGAATATATCGTTAGAAGGATGCTGAGGTTGGAACTGCCAGGCAGGAGTTCTAGAGGAAGACCAAAGAGGAGATTTATGGATGCAGTGAGAGAGGACATGAAGTTAGCTGGTGTGAGAGAAGAGGATGCACAGGATAGGGTTAGATGGAGGCAGATGATTCGCTGTGGCGACCCCTGAAAGGGAGCAGCCGAAAGACAAAGAAGAAGAACTTGCCTTCCAGCGATCCTCAGGGTCCAGCTCATTGTACAGCGCCTCCCTGCTGGTCATCAGGGTCTGCCTTCTGAGCTCGCTGGTGCGCTGCTCCCACACAGACTTAGAACCCTTATGGTTCTTCTGCTGCTCCTTACTGCAGAACATAAGACAGAAAGAGAAACAAGAAGATGAGAGACATTGCAGGTTTTAAAATCAACAGAAGGATTACCACCATCGCGTAACCTAATCTACTCACACAGCCACTGCGGAGCAGAAATTCACACACTGACAATACAGGGGTGCTAGTGTGGGAGAACACACACAAGCTTACAGCAAGTAATAGATGTTAACAGGAGTCTTTTTAAATGAAGAATGAGTAACAACTAGAAGAATAGTCGAGTGTGAGAAGTACAAAACTAAAAGCAACAAAAGAAGGAAAAGAGCCACTGAAGCACAAAGAAAACACAGAGTAGAAATAAATAAATACCGCTGCAGAAAGGGTTCAGAGGTGCTGAGACGCTCAGAGTGAACTGTCACGCTGAGGAGGGAAACACCAGGTGAGAGACAGGTCTCTAACACACACACACACTGCTCAGGCAGTCACTCACACACACACACACGCTTAGGCAGTCACTCACACACACACACACACACACACACACACATACACACACACACAGTCAGTCACTCACACACACTCAGGCAGTCAGTCACACACACACGCACACACACTCAGACAGTCAGGTCACACACACACACACATACACACACACACTCAGGCAATCAGTCACTCACACACACACACAGGCAGTCACTCACACACACACTCACACACACGCACACACACACACACACACACACACACACGCACACAGACAATCAGAATCAGCTTTATTGGCAATGTACCGCTCAGCATATAAGAAATGTGTTGCCATTAGGTTTGATTAATCTGTAGAATCTGTCAGAGAGTCTGAGTCTGAAGCAGATGTGTACAGGTGACAGGGGTGGTGTTCAGGTCCTGGAGGGAGGGCAGGTTGGTCCTGATGTTGTGCTCCCCTGACCTTACCCCTGAAGTCTACACTTGAAGAGTGAAAACGCTATTGGAAAATCTTTTCGTGTTGCCGGTTGTGAAGCATTTGTGTATCAAACATGCCAAATTTTGGCATATATAACCTCGGTCAGGAGATGTCATCTGATGAAGCGCACCTGCAGGTTATAAATAGGAGTGAACCACATGATAAATCCATCCCGGAGGGGTGATCTCCACACTTACTCTTTCAATTAAAGTGCTTCGCGTGCGGCTCGCATTCTTTACAGAGAAGCTATGAGCCACGGCGCATTCCTGGGGCTTAAAATGACGTACAGATCCGGCAGAGCTGCAGGAGACGGATTTTCCTCCTTTCTCTCGCGCTCTCGTCGGATCGGGATATTCCTCCGTCTGTTTCTCAAGCGCGCCCTGGCGCTTCTTGTGAAATGGGCAGGATAGACATTTTCTCTCGCTTCCACGGAGATGGAAATAGCCTGCAAGCCGGGGGGCGGGGGGCGAAGCCTCATTGACGCTTTCCTGAGTAATGACGCTTTCTCTCCCTTTCCTGAGTAACCTCCACGATGAGTTAACCCTTTCAAGCTTTATTCATCCCATGTTTTCATGCCATCGACTTATTTTATTTATTTATTTATTTAAATATAGTTGATATATATATTGCAGGGTTATATAATGATGCCCCAGATACACGCTACACAACCTTGGGGTCCAGACACTTGCAGTGCGGCGACGTTGGTATTCTCGTTCCCATAGCGTTTTCACGCAGCATTGAGTGTAGCTTTTGAAAGGGAACGTCTCGGGTTACTTTGCTGTAACCCTGTTCCTGAAAAAGCAGGAATGAGATGCTGTGCTCCAATGCCGCACTGCTTGTGTGACTGGACGTCCTTTCAGACAAAATTGATGAGGAATATTTCCGCTTCACTCCTATTTATAACCCGCAGGTGCGCTTCATCAGATAACGTCACCTGACCGAGGTTATATATGCCAAAATTTGGCGTGTTTGATACACACATGCTTCACACCCGGCAACACAGAAAGATGTTCCCCTAGCGTTTTCACGCAGCATCTCATTCCCGCTTTTTCAGGGAACAGGGTTACAGCAAAGTAACCAGAGACGTTCACTTGAGAATTCCAGAGTTTATGTGCAGAGTCCTACCACACATTTCCATCAACCCCGGCCTGTATCCTGATGACATTGTTCAGTGTGTTGGGCCCCTTGATCAAAACTCAATTTGTGCTCCTTGGTGATCTAAACTGGGATATGACTAAACCACCCGATAAAGTCATTCAACAATTTCATGTTCCTCCACTAGGTATGACAGCAAATTCATAGACAATGCTATGTTGATTGATATAATTTTAACAAACTGTCTGTTCTGATTTTTGTTCTGATATTAGTGATCACTGTTTTACTGCATGTGTTCGAAATGGCTGCTCCATCAAGAAACTGACTCGATTCTGTTGTAAACGTGCTTTTAAAAATTTTGATCACCAAGCTTCTACATGACATGGCAGATGTTAATTGGTCTAGAATCAGTCTGGTTCCAACTGTAGACGAGGTTTGGTAATTATTTTATACGTTTTTTAGGACTGTTCTTGATAAACATGCCCCGATGAAAAGACTCAGAGTAAAGGATCGACATAGTCCTTGGTTTACCCTGGAGCTTACTGTGCTTTTACAACAAAAAAAATACTCTTTGGCGCAAGGCTCGACACTCTAGATCACCAGCAGATATTTTGGTTTTCAAGCAACTTACAAATAAATCTTTACAAGCCGTTCGCAAGGCTAAAACAGACTATTTTAATAAGCAGTTTTGTCTTAGTAGCTCTGATCCTAAAAAATTTAAATACGATAAAGGAGATTGATAAAGAACACTGTAGTATCAGACAAGAAGCATATGTTGAAGCTTCTCAATAAGCATTTTATTACTTCTGGTTTAACCCTTGAATTCATCAGCTATAAATCCTATTAATTGCTCTACTGCACCTCCTCCAACTCTCCCTCATCCTACACTACTTCCGTCCTCCTCCCATAGTTTCATTTTGCGATCCTTTTCAGAGGAGGAGGTTCTGGATGAATTGCTCAGGCTAGATTCCAATAAATCTGCTGGGTCTGATGAGGTGGATCCTGTCTTTTATAAAATTGCTGCCTCTATTATTGCTGCTCCCATCACAGATATACAAACCGGATTCCAAAAAAGTTGGGACACTAAACAAATTGTGAATAAAAACTGAATACAATGATGTGGAGATGGCAAATGTCAATATTTTATTCAGAATAGAACATAGATGACAGATCAAAAGTTTAATCCGAGAAAATGTATCATTTTAAAGGAAAAATATGTTCATTCCAAATTTCACGGTGTCAACAAATCCCAAAAAAGTTGGGACAAGTAGCAATAAGAGGCTGGAAAAAGTAAATTTGAGCATAACGAAGAGCTGGAAGACCAATTAACAGTAATTAGGTTAATTGGCAACATGATTGGGTATAAAAAGAGCTTCTCAGAGTGGCAGTGTCTCTCGAAAGCCAAGATGGGTAGAGGATCACCAATTCCCACAATGTTGCGCAGAAAGATAGTGGAGCAATATCAGAAAGGTGTTACCCAGCGAAAAATTGCAAAGACATTGCAGTTATCATCATCAACTGTGTATAATATCATCCAAAGATTCAGAGAATCTGGAACAATCTCTGTGCGTAAGGGTCAAGGGCGTAAAACCATACTGGATGCCCGTGATCTCCGGGCCCTTAAACGACACTGCACCACAAACAGGAATGCTACTGCAAAGGAAATCACAGAATGGGCTCAGGAATACTTCCAGAAACCATTGTCAGTGAACACAATCCACCGTGCCATCCGTTGTTGCCAGCTGAAACTCTACAGTGCAAAGAAGAAGCCATTTCTAAGCAAGATCCACAAGTACAGGCGTTTTCATTGGGCTAGGGATCATTTAAAATGGAGTGTGGCAAAATGGAAGACTGTTCTGTGGTCAGACGAGTCACGAATCGAAGTTCTTGTTGGAAATGTGGGACGCCATGTCATCCGGACCAAAGAGGACAAGGACAACCCAAGTTGTTATCAGCGCTCAGTTCAGAAGCCTGCATCTCTGATGGTATGGGGTTGCATGAGTGCGTGTGGCATGGGCAGCTTGCATGTCTCGAAAGGCACCATCAATGCAGAAAAATATATTCAGGTTCTAGAACAACATATGCTCCCATCCAGACGTCATCTCTTTCAGGGAAGACCCTGCATTTTTCAACAAGATAATGCCAGACCACATTCTGCATCAATCACAACATCATGGCTGCATAGGAGAAGGATCCGGGTACTGGAATGGCCAGTCTGCAGTCCAGATCTTTCCCCTATAGAGAACATTTGGCGCATCATAAAGAGGAAGGTGCGACAAAGAAGGCCCAAGACGATTGAACAGTTAGAGGCCTGTATTAGACAAGAATGGGAGAGCATTCCTATTTCTAAACTTGAGAAACTGGTCTCCTCGGTCCCCAGACGTCTGCTGAGTGTTGTAAGAAGAAGGGGAGACGCCACACAGTGGTGAAAATGGCCTTGTCCGAACTTTTTTGGAATTTGTTGACACCATGACATTTTGATTCACCATATTTTTCCCTTAAAATGATACATTTTCTCAGTTTAAACTTTTGTTCCGTGATTTATGTTCTATTCTGAATAAAATATTGACATTTGCCATCTCCACATCATTGCATTCATTTTTATTCACAATTTGTTTAGTGTCCCAACTTTTTTGGAATCCGGTTTGTATTAAATTTATCTTTACACACAAATTCCTCATGCTTGGAAGTTAGCGTTAGTGTTCCCTCTTTTTAAGGGTGGTTATTGGTCAGATCCCAATTGTTACAGGCCTATTTATGTTTTGCCATGTATCTCTAAGGTTTTGGAAAAACTTGTAAATGGTCAACTCACTGAATACTTGGAAACATTTTATCACCCCCTCAATCAGGATTTAGAACTGGGTTTGGGTGTTTAATAGCAACACTTAAAGTCTTAAATGATATCTATTCTGCATTGGACTCTAAATTGTGCTGTTCTGATATTCTGTCTCAATCCTTTACCATAAACTTATGATAAAAAATTATAGACCCTTCATTTCTTTGTAAGTGGGCAAACTTAGAAAATCTGTAGGGGATCAAATACTGTACCACATTGACTTGGCCAAGGCCTTCACAAACTGTTAAAGAAAAGATGTCACAAACGTCTCATTGATACGCTTTATGATCCTGGCTTGGTTTTCTAATTATCTTAGTGATAGAGTGCAGTCTGTGAAATCTAAACAACTTCTTTCCCAGACTCTCCCAGTCATCAATGGCGTCCCACAGGGATCAATACTTGGACCTACACTCTTTTCTATTTATATTAATACTGTAGCTAATTTGGTCACAGATTCATTTATTCATCTTTACGCAGATGATACAATTCTTTACTCTACAGGTCCTTCCCCTGCTGCAGTTTTACAGCAACTTCAACTCAGTTTTAATAGATTGCAACAGACTTTTTCTAATTTGCATCTTCAGCTAAATACTTCCAAAACTAAAGTCATGTGGTTTGGAAAAAAAGGTCACGTTCCATCAAAGCTTTCCAAGTATCTGCTCCCTTGATGGGACCCCATTGGATCAGATTACTGAATATAAATATCTGGGTATTTGGCTAGATAACACTTTGTCTTTCTCAAAACACATTGATAATTTGAAGTCTAAGATCAAATTAAAACTTGGGTTCCTTTATAGAATGCGTTCTGCATTCACATTATCTGCTAGGAAAACTCTGGTGCAAATGACCATTCTCCCCATGTTTGATTACGGTGACGTTATTTACCTATCAGCATCCAAAGGCCTGCTTCAAAAGCTTGACGTTCTCTACCACTCTGCCATCCAGTTTATAACAAACGCTCCTTTCAAAACTCATCACTGTATCCTCTATTCTTCTCTCAACTGGTCTTCATTGTATACCTGCTGCAAAATCCATTGGTATATGGTCATTTACAAAACTCTCCTCGGTTTGACCCTTCCTTACTTACAAGAATTGTTACACTCTTTTTCTTCTGGGTATAATACTCTGCTTTAAAGATGAGTGTTGCTGTTATTTAGACTAGCTGCTCTTATTCATTGCTGCTCCACTGTTCACATTGTTCATATGTACTTGTATATACAGTGGTGTGAAAAACTATTTGCCCCCTTCCTGATTTCTTATTCTTTTGCATGTTTGTCACACTTAAATGTTTCTGCTCATCAAAAACCGTTAACTATTAGTCAAAGATAACATAATTGAACACAAAATGCAGTTTTTAAATGAAGGTTTACGTTATTAAGGGAGAAAAAAAACTCCAAATCTACATGGCCCTGTGTGAAAAAGTGATTGCCCCCCTTGTTAAAAAATAACTTAACTGTGGTTTATCACACCTGAGTTCAATTTCTGTAGTCACGCCCAGGCCTGATTACTGCCACACCTGTTTCAACCAAGAAATCACTTAAATAGGAGCTACCCGACACAGAGAAGTAGACCAAAAGCACCTCAAAAGCTAGACATCATGCCAAGATCCAAAGAAATTCAGGAACAAATGAGAACAAAAGTAATTGAGATCTATCAGTCTGGTAAAGGTTATAAAGCCATTTCTAAAGCTTTGGGACTCCAGCGAACCACAGTGAGAGCCATTATCCACAAATGGCAAAAACATGGAACAGTGGTGAACCTTCCCAGGAGTGGCCGGCCGACCAAAATTACCCCAAGAGCGCAGAGATGACTCATCCGAGAGGCCACAAAAGACCCCAGGACAACATCTAAAGAACTGCAGGCCTCACTTGCCTCAATTAAGGTCAGTGTTCACGACTCCACCATAAGAAAGAGACTGGGCAAAAATGGCCTGCAAGGCAGATTTCCAAGGCGCAAACCACTTTTAAGCAAAAAGAACATTAAGGCTCGTCTCAATTTTGCTAAAATACATCTCAATGATTGCCAAGACTTTTGGGAAAATACCTTGTGGACCGACGAGACAAAAGTTGAACTTTTTGGAAGGTGCGCGTCCCGTTACATCTGGCGTAAAAGTAACACAGCATTTCAGAAAAAGAACATCATACCAACAGTAAAATATGGTGGTGGTAGTGTGATGGTCTGGGGTTATTTTGCTGCTTCAGGACCCGGAAGGCTTGCTGTGATAGATGGAACCATGAATTCTACTGTCTACCAAAAATCCTGAAGGAGAATGTCCGGCCATCTGTTCGTCAACTCAAGCTGAAGCGATCTTGGGTGCTGCAGCAGGACAATGACCCAAAACACACCAGCAAATCCACCTCTGAATGGCTGAAGAAAAACAAAATGAAGACTTTCGAGTGGCCTAGTCAAAGTCCTGACCTGAATTCTATTGAGGTGTTGTGGCATGACCTTAAAAAGACGGTTCATGCTAGAAAACCCTCAAATTACAACAATTCTGCAAAGATGAGTGGGCCAAAATTCCTCCAGAGCGCTGTAAAAGACTCGTTGCAAGTTATCGCAAATGCTTGATTGCAGTTATTGCTGCTAAGGGTGGCCCAACCAGTTATTAGGTTCAGGGGGCAATTACTTTTTCACACAGGGCCATGTAGGTTTGGATTTTTTTTCTCCCTAAATAATAAAACCCCTCATTTAAAAACTGCATTTTGTGTTTACTTGTGTTATCTTTGACTAATAGTTAAATGTGTTTGATGATCAGAAACATTTTGTGTGACAAACATGGAAAAGAATAAGAAATCAGGAGGGGGGCAAATAGTTTTTCACACCACTGTATGTGTGTGTGTGTGTGTGTGTGTGTGTATACAGTGGGGGAAATAAGTATTTAATCCCCTACAGATTTTCTAAGTTTGCCCACTTACAAAGAAATGAAGGGTCTATCATTTTTATCATAGGTTTATGGTAAAGGATTGAGACAGAATATCAACCAAAAATCCAGAAAAAAAAGCACATGATACAAATGTTATGAATTAAGTTGCATTTCAGTGAGGGAAATAAGTATTTGATCCCCTACCAACCAACAATAATTCTGGCTCCCACAGACTGGTTATGTGCTCTTGTGGTACACATATTAATTTAAGAAGGTGCTCCAAACCACAAAATCTCTATTCATTCGGCAAGACCAAAGAGCTGTCAAAGCAAGTGAGGAACAAGACTGCAGACCTGCACAAGGCTGGAATGGGCTACAAGACCATCAGTTAGAAGCTTGATGAGAAGGAGACAACTGCTGGAGTGATTATTTACAAATGGAAGAAATACAAAGTAACCATTAATGGTTTTATATGCAAGATTTCACCTCATGGAGTAAGAATAATCATGAGGACAAATGAGGGACCAGCCCAGGACTACACGGGAGGAGCTTGTGAATGATCTCAAGGCAGTTGGGAACACAGTCACCAAACAAACCATTGGTAACACAATACGCCTGCATAGATTGAAATCCTTCAGCGCAGCAAGGCTTCCGCTCCTCAAGAAGACACATGTACAGACCAGTCTGAGGTTCGCCAATGAACAGAGAAAGATTGGGATAAACTGCTGTGTTCAGATGAGACCAAAATTGAGCTCTGTCATCAACTCGGCTTGCTGTTTTCAGAGGAAGAAAATTGCTGACTATGACACTAAGGACACCACAGTCCCTACAGTCCAGCACGGAGGTGGAAACATTAGGCTTTGGGGCTGTTTCTCCGCTAAAGGTACAGATTGACTTTGCTGCACTGAGGGGCCGATTGATGAGGCCATGTGTTGTAAGATTTTGGATGAGAACCTCCTGAAGATGGGTTGTGGATGGGTTTTCTAGCATGTAAATGACCCCAAACACACCGCCAAGGCAACTAAGGAGTGGCTCAAGAATAAGCACATTAAGGTCATGGAGTGGTCTAGCTCCTGTTGACTTCCTGTTGGTGACGTAGCATCCTGTTTTCTTATTGTTGCCGCGAAAGTTTCACGTTTGTATTGTAGCGCAGCCACACAAAAGGGACACTTTCAACAACAGGGAAATGGTTGTAGAGCTAATGCTGCTCACCTGTGGCCGAAGGTGTGCCCTAGCGGTTTCTGTTTCCCCTTGTGACAGAGTTTTGGTCACCGGGCAAGTTCCCACGCGCATGCGCGATCGCGACGCAAGGGAACCCGGAAGTGACGTGGGTCACATGAGCCGGAACCGGCGTAGAAGCCGGCACGGAGAGATGTTGACAGCGCGCTGCATGGTTTTGGAAGCTGAGAGCCTGTTTGTGGATTACCCGTTGTTAATTTCATTCAGTACCCAGCTTATTCCGTTTCTCGATCTCCCAGACCTACCATCGTCATCTGGTGAGATCGAACTATCTCTCCAACTCACCATTTTCATACCTTTTGCCATAAATCAGACACTGGACTATCATACACACACTCTCACACCCGCATACATCCCGCACACACTCGTTATATTTGTATTATATTTGTATATATTGGTTTTGGTGCACCTTGTTGGTTTATTTATCTGTTTGTCTTTGTATAATACACTTGGTTTAATTTATTACAATTGTTTTGCGTCGCGTCATGTATTGTCCCGCCTCGGTTGCGCAATACCGGAAGTGTTGTTTAACAGCTCATACCTAGATTCCCGAATCCGTATTTTTGTAACTAGTGATTTAATACCAATCCAAGCCCGTACAGGTAATCTGTATTTTGGGGTATTTTCCGGTTTTGTGTGGCGTAGCTGAACAAAATGGACGCTAACATCGCTAACGCTAATGCTAGTAGTGCTGCTAAGGCCGACTTTGTTGTAGCTAATAACATGCTGGTTGATGTAGAGGATGCTTTTGATACGCGCCGTAACCCTGTAGCACAGCCACACAAAAGGGGCGTTTTCAACAACAGGGAATTGGTTGTGGAGCTAATGCTGCTCACCTGTGGCCGAAGGCGTGCCCTGGCGGTTTCTTTTTCCCCATTGACAGTGGTTTGGTCACCGGGCAAGTTCCCGCGCATGCGCGATCGCGTCGCAAGGGAACCCGGAAGTGACGTGGGTCACATGATCCGGCATAAAGCCGGAACCGGCATAGAAGCCGACACGGAGAGATGAAGACAGCGCGCTGCATAATTTTGGAAGCTGAGAGCCTGTTTGTGGATTACCCGTTGATAATTTCATTCAGTACCCAGCTCATTCCGTTTATCGATCTCCCAGACCTACCATCGTCATTTGGTGAGATCGATCCATCTCTCCAACTCACCATATTCATAACTTTTGCCATATTTCAGACACTGGACTATCACACACACACACACTCACCCGCATACATCGCGCACACACTTTGGCTATTTGTATATATTTTGTATATATTGGTTTGTGGTGCACCGTGTTTGTTTATTTCCTTATTCCGTCTGTATAATACACTTGGTTTAATTTATTATAATTGTTTTGTGTCGCGTCGTGTTTTGTCCAGCTGCGATTGCGCAATACCGGAAGTGTTGTTTTCAAGCCCCAGTTTTGATTCCCGAATCCGTATTTTTGTAACCAAGCGGTTTTCTAAATCCAAGCGTTACAACCCTACAGCAGAAGTAACTGCATTGATTAGTTCATTATATATATCTGATAGCCATGATGATGTCAATGATGATGATATTATTGCTCATGTGTCGGATTTGGATGTGGTGCACATGCTATGAACTGAACTTAATCAGTGCAAGGTGGACATGGTGGCGCTTACTGATGAAGTGAGCTCCATAGAGCAGGATTTTAGACAATCCATAGACAGCAGTCTCAACCAAGAAATCAGTCTCCATGACGCAGTGGACGCGAGCTTGGAAGGGCTGCAGCGCCACTGCCAGGAGGCTCTCGAAAAAATGGAGAGAGCCATCGTTGACTGTTTTCTACGGCGTGACGTCATCTGGGAAAACCGGATGAAGAGACTGTGTCTCACTTGTACGCCCACCGCCCACAGGTTACAGGCCTGCACCCCTGCTTCTCAGGCACAACATCGTCCCAGCACTCCAACCACTACAGCTACGGCCAAGGTAAAGCCACCAAGCACGCATGCCAGCTACGACGTTCCTACGCTCACTCCTCGGCTATGCTCTCCTCCCCACTCTCTTCTTCTCCTCTTCATGCTCGACCATCCATCTGCGTGGAGTTTCCAACCTTCTGCAACGCGTCAGAGACAGCTGAGGTGAGGAACTTCATCGAGCAAGCGGAGAAGTACATAGAGATCAGACCCCTGACCCGAACAGAGCTGCTAGGAACCCTCGGCTCGGTTCTACGAGGGCCTGTGCTGAGTTGGTGGAAGGCGGAGAAGGGCAAGGTGAAGGACTGGCAGTCTTTTAAACAGGCTTTTACGGCGGCTTTTATACTGGATGATGACCTCGACGAAGAGGAAGACAACCTGAGGTCTCCGGTACAGCAGCCAGGGCAACGCCAGGGAGACTTCGCCAATGACCACCCCGCCCTCTGTCTCATGGGGAACCCGGAAAACTCCGAGGAAGAACCAGTGAGGCGAATACGGGGGAACATCAACACGAGAGTAGCGTTAAGAGGGCAGTGGTGGCTCAATCGGTTAAGGCTGTGGGTTACTGGGTTACTGATCGGAAGGTCGGGGGTTCGAACCCCAGCATCGGCAAGTTGCCACTGTTGAGCCCTTGAGCAAGGCTCTTAACCCTATCTGCTCCAGGGGCGCTGTAAGCTGGCTGACCCTGCTCTCTGACCCCAGTTTCCTAATTGGGATATGCGAAGAAGAAATTTCGCTGTGCTGTAAAAAGTACATGTGACAATAATTGAATATTCTTCTTCTATTCTTCTTCTTCTTAAGAGGAGCGGCGAACACCGTGGAAAAACAGGTGGAGAGAGGTGCTAGGGGAGAGAAAGACAGCGAGGACCACTATATTCCAGGTCCAGATGCCATGCCCCAAGCACCCCCGCCGCGGAAGGGAGCGGACACCCCACGTCTACCCACCACGTCCACTAAAGAGGCTTCCGACTTCCCGAGCAACCCGTGCGAGATCATCAAAGCCTTACAGAAGGACCCTACTATTTTAAAGCTGCTCTCCAATGACCATCCAAGGAGCACACCAGATCAGAGGGTCACCTTTGAGCGTCACCAGGGCGTGTTATATCACCGGGTACCAGTAAGGAAAGGAGAGAAACTTCAGCTAGTAGTCCCCCAGTCGCTTATAAAAAACTTTCTAAGTTATTATCACGACAATCCCCTGGGAGGACACTTGGGACAACTGAAGACCCTGCTGAGGCTGCTAGAGGTGGCGTGGTGGCCGACTGTGCGGAAAGACGTCTGGCACTACACAAAATCTTGCAGCGTTTGCCAACGACACAAGACAGGACATCCAACCCCACCCCGACAAAGACTAATCAAGGAGGAGGTGCAACAAAGAGCGGAACAACTTAACTCCAGGCAAGCCAGCTATGACAATACCCGGTGGAAAGCAGCGCACTTTCATCCGGGAGAACTGGTTTGGAGAAAAGCTCAACCACACTCCACCACAGCCAAGAGACATTCTGCTAAGCTAGCGCCCAAGTGGGAGGGACCAGCAGAAACAAAAAGAAGGAAAGGACCAATAAAATACACAATGTCTTGGGGCTACCCACAAAAAGCCGGTGTGTACAGTGTGGCAAATCTCAAGCGCTTGTGCGGACGTTCTCCTCAGACGCCGGAGGCTTGGGGGGGGGGTCTATGTAGCGCAGCCACACAAAAGGGACACTTTCAACAACAGGGAAATGGTTGTAGAGCTAATGCTGCTCACCTGTGGCCGAAGGTGTGCCCTTGTGACAGAGTTTTGGTCACCGGGCAAGTTCCCACACGCATGCGCGATCGCGACGCAAGGGAACCCGGAAGTGACGTGGGTCACATGAGCCGGCATAAAGCCGGAACCGGAAGAGGAAGAGGAGCGCATCCAGACTTTAGAGAGAGTTAGAGAATGTGAGAGCAGTGGTATTCCTGTAGCGGACAGTCTGGGTGCCACAGGCGGAGATAAACAGCCCCCGACTCCGGCATTAGAGCCCTCACAGCGGGGCGAGTGGGTGACGACTCGGCGGCATACTTGTTCAGCCAAAGCTAACGCTAAGGCTAGCCCACCGGAGCACACCTCCTCTGCGCTTCACGTGTCCAACAGGTTTGCTCTCCTCAGTGATACACCCGCTGAGAAACCTGAAAGAGCTCTGGTTATAGGAGACTCTATACTGAGGCACGTGACATTAGCTAGACCTTTAGGGGCCGTTTGTGGCGCGCTTACGATGACGTCACGGCAGTAGCGGCGCCGCGCGCGTGAGTAATCCCGCCCACGCTAAAGCGTTACTACACTGCAGTGGAAGAGCAAACTGAGCCAAACTGCGCCGAACCGAAGTGAGTTAACTGAACCGTGTCATGCCGTTCTATGCAGTGGAAAAGAGGCATAAGATAGTGGTACATGCTGGAGCTAATGATATACGCCTTCGTCAGTCAGAGGTTAGTAAGAGTAACTTTACAGAGGTGTTTAAATTAGCGAAGGCGATGTCCGATGAAGTAATATGCTCTGGTCCCATCCCAATGAGACGTGGCGACATAACTTACAGCAGGTTATGGTCGCTGAACCGCTGGATGTCCAGGTGGTGCTCCGAAAATAATGTGGGCTACATAGACAATTAGAAGACCTTTGAGGGCAAAGCTGGCGTGATAGGCCGGGACGATGTCCATCCCACTCGGGAAGGTGCTGCTCTCATTTCCTGTAATATAGCTCATAGTCTCAGTAGAGGTCTAGTTAATCGGTGACAATCCAGAGCCCAGGCCAGGGAGCAGACAGACAGGCTAAACCAACCGTCTGCTAGCTGCATAGAGTCGTCACTCAGGGTTCACCATATTGAGACTGTGTCTGTTCCCCGATCTAAGCAAAAATGTAGAAAGACTCAGAAAGTCTGTTTCAATAATCTAATTAACATAAAGTCCACAAACTCCGATCACACTGAATGCGCAGCCGGCACCTCTGATCTGAAGCTAGGATTGTTAAATATTCAAAAGTGGTTATTGTTAATGAAATTATCACAGATCAGGCGTTTGATATACTCTGTTTAACTGAAATATGGGTTAAACAGGACGAGTATGTAGCTTTAAATGAAGCTAGTCCTCCTGGGTACAGCTACATACACCAGCCTTGGTTAACTGGTAGAGGAGGAGGCGTCGCAGTTATTCATAATGATAATCTGTCTATCGTACAAAAACACGGACACAAATTTAACTCATTTGAAATTCTTTATAGTAACATAAGTGTATTTACAGTGGAGTGAAAAACTATTTGCCCCCCTCCTGATTTCTTATTCTTTTGCATGATTGTCACACAAAATGTTTCTGATCATCAAACACATTTAACTATTAGTCAAAGATAACACAAGTAAACACAAAATGCATTTTTTTAAATGAGGGGTTTTATTATTTAGGGAGAAAAAAAATCCAAACCTACATGGCCCTGTCTGAAAAAGTAATTGCCCCTGAACCTAATAACTGGTTGGGCCACCCTTAGCAGCAATAACTGCAATCAAGCGTTTGCGATAACTTGCAACGAGTCTTTTACAGCACTCTGGAGGAATTTTGGCCCACTCATCTTTGCAGAATTGTTGTAATTCAGCTTTATTTGAGGGTTTTCTAGCATGAACCGCCTTTTTAAGGTCATGCCACAACATCTCAATAGGATTCAGGTCAGGACTTTGACTAGGCCACTCCAAAGTCTTCATTTTGTTTTTCTTCAGCCATTCAGAGGAAGATTTGCTGGTGTGTTTTGGGTCATTGTCCTGCTGCAGCACCCAAGATCGCTTCAGCTTGAGTTGACGAACAGATGGCCGGACATTCTCCTTCAGGATTTTTTGGTAGACAGTAGAATTCATGGTTCCATCTATCACAGCAAGCCTTCCAGGTCCTGAAGCAGCAAAACAACCCCAGACCATCACACTACCACCACCATGTTTTACTGTTGGTATGATGTTCATCTTCTGAAATGCTGTGTTACTTTTACGCCAGATGTAACCGGACACGCACCTTCCAAAAAGTTCAACTTTTGTCTCGACGGTCCACAAGGTATTTTCCCAAAAGTCTTGGCAATCATTGAGATGTTTTTTAGCAAAATTGAGATGAGCCTTAATGTTCTTTTTGCTTAAAAGTGGTTTGCGCCTTGGAAATCTGCCATGCAGGCCATTTTTGCCCAGTCTCTTTCTTATGGTGGAGTCGTGAACACTGACTGAATTGTGGAACGCACTACCGGGACAGCTTCGAAACATTACTGAGTTATGTGTTTTTAAATCACAGTTGAAGACACATCTTTTTAGACTAGCTTTTGATATATAGCTATTAATTTGATAATTGTTTTATACTGTTTATTGTGTCTTTGTTTTTATACTGGAAAGTGCCCTGGGCATCTTTAGGTTGTTGTAGGGCGCTATACAAATAAAATTTGATTGATTGATTGATTGACCTTAATTGTGGCAAGTGTGGCCTGCAGTTCTTTAGATGTTGTCCTGGGGTCTTTTGTGGCCTCTCGGATGAGTCGTCTCTGCGCTCTTGGGGTAATTTTGGTCGGCCGGCCACTCCTGGGAAGGTTCACCACTGTTCCATGTTTTTGCCATTTGTGGATAATGGCTCTCACTGTGGTTCGCTGGAGTCCCAAAGCTTTAGAAATGGCTTTATAACCTTTACCAGACTGATAGATCTCAATTACTTTTGTTCTCATTTGTTCCTGAATTTCTTTGGATCTTGGCATGATGTCTAGCTTTTGAGGTGCTTTTGGTCTACTTCTCTGTGTCAGGTAGCTCCTATTTAAGTGATTTCTTGATTGAAACAGGTGTGGCAGTAATCAGGCCTGGGAGTGACTGCAGAAATTGAACTCAGGTGTGATAAACCACAGTTAAGTTATTTTTTAACAAGGGGGGCAATCACTTTTTCACACAGGGCCATGTAGATTTGGAGGTTTTTTTTCTCCCTTAATAACGTAAACCTTCATTTAAAAACTGCATTTTGTGTTCAATTATGTTATCTTTGACTAATAGTTAACGGTTTTTGATGAGCAAAAACATTTAAGTGTGACAAACATGCAAAAGAATAAGAAATCAGGAAGGGGGCAAATAGTTTTTCACACCACTGTAAGTATATTAAGTCAGCTCAGTCAATTCCACTAATTATAATTTACAGACCTCCAGGGCCGTATTCTGAATTTCTTAGTGAATTTGCAGATTTCATCTCAGACCTGGTCTTTTCTGTAGACAAAGTGTTAATTGCTGCAGATTTTAACATTCATTTTGAGAATCCAGAAGACCCTCTGAGAACAGCATTTATGTCCATACTGGACTCCGTAGGTGTAAATCCGTGTGTAGTAGGACCCACTCATGAAGCAGGTCACACTTTAGACTTAATAATATTTTTCGGATTAATTATAAGAAATGTATTCACAATTCCACTGTCTGAAATTATCTCAGATCACTATCTTGTCTCCATTCAAGTGTGTCACAGTGATAATGTACGCACAGCACCGTGCTACCGTATTAAACGTACATTCACATCAACTACCACACAGAGTTTTATCAGTAATCTCCCAAGGTTACCAACTTCGATTAGGCCACCGTCTGACCCCACAGAACTCGATCAGGCGACTGAATATTTAGAGTCGACACTTCGTTGTACCTTAGATAATGTAGCTCCAGCTAAAAGAAAAATGATTAGCGATAAGAAACTCGCTCCCTGGTATAACGATCACACGCGCACTTTAAAACAGACCGCTCGGAAATTAGAGCGTAAATGGCGTCAAACTAAATTGTTAGTATTTCAAATAGCATGGAAAGAGAGCATCCTGAACTATAGGAAAGCTCTTAGTGTAGCTAGATCAACGTATCTCTCCACTCTTATAGAAGAAAATAAAAATAATCCTAGATTTTTATTTAATACCGTAGCCAAATGAACCAGAAATAAGACCACTACAGAAATCTCCACAACAACATCATGCAATAGTGAGGACTTCATGAACTTTTTTAATAATAAAATTGTAAATATCAGGCATAAAATTGAGGCTTTGAAACCAAACAATGTAATTGATACAGATGTTAACCTAGCCATGTCAGATTCAAACCTAGAATACATTACTCCCCTTGAAGAGAATGGACTAATTTCACTCATCTCTTCTGCAAATTCATCAACCTGTATATTAGATCCTATACCGACACATTTTCTTAAACAGATAGTACCAGTAATAACAGAACCGCTGTTGAGAATAATTAATTCCTCACTCAGCATTGGTTATGTTCCAAAATCTTTTAAATTAGCAGTTATCAAACCAATAATTAAGAAACCTGACCTCGACCCTGTCAGCTGTCCAATTACAGGCCAATATCAAACCTCCCCTTTATCTCTAAGATTCTGGAAAAGATAGTAGCGGAGCAGCTATGCTCATATCTACATAGAAATGGCATACATGAACTGTATCAGTCAGGATTTAGGCCTCATCACAGCACAGACACAGCACTCGTTAAAGTAGTAAATGACCTCCTATTGGCCTCTGATCAGGGTTGTGTAACTATGCTTGTATTACTCGACCTCAGTGCAGCTTTTGACACCATTGATCATGCTATTCTTCTTCACAGATTAGAAAATGTAGTAGGAATTAAGGGTACAGCCCTCTCCTGGCTCAGATCCTATTTGACCGATCGTTATCAGTATGGAGACTTGGTCGCTAATGGTGATTATTCTGCATGTTCTCTAGTGTAGTTTGGCATTCTGCAGGGTTCAGTTTTAGGCCCACTGCTTTTTTCCCTTTACATGCTTCCTCTGGGCTTACATCCGTAAGCATGGTATTAGTTTTCATTGTTATGCTGACGACACACAGCTATACGTCTCAACAAAACCTGATGAGAAAAACCATCTTACTAAAGTTGAGCAATGTGTGCAGGACATAAGAAATTGGATGCTAATTAACTTCCTTCTGCTTAATCCGGATGAGACAGAAGTTCTAGTCATAGGACCGCATACAGCTAGAAGTAAAATCTTAGATCACACCGTAACTTTAGATGGCCTTTCTGTTCCATCAAGTGCAACAGTAAAAGACCTCGGCGTGATTATAGATTCCAGCCTTTCATTTGAAGCTCATGTAGATAATATCACCAGGATAGCATTCTTTCACCTCAGAAATATTGCCAAGATAAGAAATATATTGTCGCTAAACGATGCAGAAAAACAAGTTCCTGCTTTTATCACTTCTAGGTTGGACTATTGTAATGCCTGACTGTCTGGTTGTTCAGCTAGGTGCATAAACAAGCTTCAGCTAGTCCAGAATGCAGCAGCGAGAGTCCTCACTAGAACCAGAAGATATGAGCACATCACCCCTATCCTATCTTCACTACATTGGCTCCCTGTGAAATTTCGCATTGATTTTAAAATACTACTCTTGACATATAAAGCATTAAATGGTCTCGCACCGCAGTATCTGAGCGAACTGCTAGTGTCTTACGATCCGCCACGCCTACTTCGGTCAAAGGATGCAGGCTGCTTGTCAGTACCGCGTATTATGAAAACTACAGCTGGGGGCAGAGCTTTTTCTTACAAAGCCCCAAAATTATGGAATAGTCTTCCAAATAGTGTTCGGGACTCAGACACAGTCTCAGTGTTTAAGTCTAGGCTCAAAACCTATTTATTTAGCCAAGCATTTTTATAAATAGATTAGCCATAAGGTAAAAGAGCAGATCTGGGGGACTCATGGACGTAGAGTATTATGGTGAACTGGTATGTTTAGATGCTGTCGTCCTCACTCTCATTTGATCACTCGGGTTTGTTGACGGTGACGTGATTGTTTGCTTTACATCTCAGTTCCCCCTCATGTAGAGTCCCTGCTTGCACTCTACAGTAAATATACATTCACATTATTCATTATGTGACTGTGACCATACCTAACTGCCATCTCTCCTCTTATTCTCTTTCTCCCCCTCTTTCTCTTTCCTCTCTCCCCCTGTCTCCCCCATTCACTCTTTCTCTCTCTCTGTTCGAGCTACACATGTCATTCCTGAGCTGCCAGTGATCCAGACTCCCTCTGAACAAATCCCAAAAAAGTTGGGACAAGGCCATTTTCACCACTGTGTGGCATCTCCCCTTCTTCTTACAACACTCAACAGACATCTGGGGACTGAGGAGACCAGTTTCTCAAGTTTAGAAATAGGAATGCTCTCCCATTCTTGTCTAATAGGCCTCTAACTGTTCAATCGTCTTGGGCCTTCTTTGTCGCACCTTCCTCTTTATGATGCGCCAAATGTTCTCTATAGGGGAAAGATCTGGACTGTAGACTGGCCATTTCAGTACCCGGATCCTTCTCCTACGCAGCCATGATGTTGTGATTGATGCAGAATGTGGTCTGGCATTATCTTGTTGAAAAATGCAAGGTCTTCCCTGAAAGAGATGACTAGATGTTGTTCTAGAACCTGAATATATTGTTCTGCATTGATGGTGCCTTTCCAGACATGCAAGCTGCCCATGCCACACGCACTCATGCAGCCCCATACCATCAGAGATGCAGGCTTCTGAACTGAGCGTTGATAACAACATGGGTTGTCCTTGTCCTCTTTTGTCCGGATGACATGGCGTCCCACATTTCCAACAAGAACTTCGAATCGTGACTCGTCTGACCACAGAACAGTCTTCCATTTTGTCACACTCCATTTTAAATGATCCCTGGCCCAATGAAAACGCCTGCGCTTGTGGATCTTACTTAGAAATGGCTTCTTCTTTGCACTGTAAAGTTTCAGCTGGCAATGGCGGATGGCACGGTGGATTGTGTTCACTGACGATGGTTTCTGGAAGTATTCCTGAGCCCATTCTGTGATTTCCTTTACAGTAGCATTCCTGTTTGTGGTGCAGTGTCGTTTAAGGGCCCGGAGATCACGGGCATCCAGTATGGTTTTACGCCCTTGACCCTTACGCACAGAGATTGTTCCAGATTCTCTGAATCTTCGGATGATATTATGCACAGTTGATGATGATAACTGCAAAGTCTTTGCAATTTTTCGCTGGGTACCACCTTTCTGATATTGCTCCACTATCTTTCTGCGCAACATTGTGGGAATTGGTGATCCTCTACCCATCTTGGCTTCTGAGAGACACTGCCACTCTGAGAAGCTCTTTTTATACCCAATCATGTTGCCAATTAACCTAATTACTGTTAATTGGTCTTCCAGCTCTTCGTTATGCTCAAATTTACTTTTTCCAGCCTCTTATTGCTACTTGTCCCAACTTTTTTGGGATTTGTGGACACCGTGAAATTTGGAATCAACATATTTTTCCTTTAAAATTATAAATTTTCTCGGATTAAACTTTTGATCCGTCATCTATGTTCTATTCTGAATAAAATATTGACATTTGCCATCTCCACATCATTGCATTCAGTTTTTATTCACAATTTGTTTAGTGTCCCAACTTTTTTGGAATCCGGTTTGTAAATGCAGATCATTTCCTGCTATCTGTTTCACCCAGATGAGGATGGGTTCCCTGTTGAGTCTGGTTCCTCTCAAGGTTTCTTCCTATTACCATCTCAGGGAGTTTTTCCTTGCCACTGTCGCCCTCGGGCTTGCTCACCAGGGACTATCTGAACATTTAGATTCATACACATTCACATTCCATACAAACGTAAATAATTCTTTTGATTGTGTAAAGCTGTTTTGAGACAATGTCAATTGTTAAAAGCGCTATACAAATAAAACTGAATTGAATTGAATATTTTTACTTGAGAAATTCTTGCTGGAGGGAGTCTCCGCACTGTCAGGAGTTTGGGCAGAGAGCTACGCTGTCAGTGCTCTAAACACTATAATAAGTACTTGCTGTTATGGAATCTTGTATTTTAGTGAGCGGATGTTGGAAATGGAGAACAAATTCCCCACTTTAGGAGCCTCTCCAGTGCCCCATGATCCCCCGGTCTCACCCTGGAGTCTTTCTGAGCTGCTGTCAAATGCAACAGCGGATTACTGAGCTGAGGGCGTTGATTAATGCAATTAGTATTTCAAAGGACAGTGAACATAAACAAACAAATAAAATAAATACGCAAATACATAAGTAAAGCAAAAAATAAAGGACTAATATAAAGGAATAAAGGACATACAGGTATGCACACACACACACACGTACACACACGCAAGTACACACACGCACACACACAGATGCACACACACACACACACACACACACACACACACACACACGCAAGCACACACACAAACGCAAGCACACACACTGAGCTCTGGTCTTCACTGGACAACCTTTCACTCACCATGACAACCAAAACAACTGCTACTGTCTGTACTATTTTCTAAAGGATGTCAAATACCAGAGATCAGAGAAATATATAGAGAGGGATCAAGATTGGGGGGGGGCGTGTAGAGGCGGAGAGATGTTGACTTTTATGTGCTCGTTATAACCTGCAGCAGCAGATGAGATAAAGAAAACACACACACACACACACACACACACACACACACATACACACAAACATCCTCAGAGCTACCATTGCCTTCAGACTGTATTTGATTCTGTTTAGTTTTTGAAATTAAAATGTAATAAGAACTAATTTTAAATTCAAATTAGAGAAACAAAATTACACACATGTTTATAATCTTTATACATTCAGATGGATGTGACTTATATGACAATATAATCAACCTTCAAAAACTGCTTTGGCAACAATGTGATTTTTTTAATATTCATTCCTATAAAGCCATACTGCACTGAACTCTGTGTGTGTGTGTGTGTGTGTGTGTGTGTGTGTGTGTGTGTGTGTGTGTGTGTGTGTGTGTGTGTGATACTCACGCAGCGATGGACAGGTTCGCAGCAGACAGAGGACTCACTTCCGCCACTTCCTTTGCCTTCTGAAGAGCCATTTTCTGATTGGCTGCTTCCTCTTCCTCCTGCTCATCCTACAGGGAGGTAAAACACAGGGAGGTTTTAATTCACTGTGTGTGTGTGTGTGTGTGTGTGTGTGTGTGTGTGTGTGTGTGTGTGTGTGTGTGTGTGTGTGTGTGTGTTCAGTACCTTGGTCAACTCTTGTGCATTGGCCAGATTGTCTACAGCGATGGCCAAGAAGACATTCAGCAACGTGTCTAAACACAGTGTTAAGGAACCTAATAACCTGTGTGTGTGTGTGTGTGTGTGTGTGTGTGTGTGTGTGTGTGTGTGTGTGTGTGTGTGTGCAAGAGAGAGAGAGAGAGAGAGAGAGAGAGAGAGTGTGTGTGTTACAATGTGTGAGTGTCTGTGTGTTACAGCGTGTGTGTGTGTGTGTGTGTGTGTGTGTGTGTGTGTGTGTGTGTGTGTGTGTGTGTGTGTGTGTGTGTGTGTGTGTGTGTGTGTGAGGATACAGTTGCCAAAAAGTGTAAGAACAATGAAGAAGATGGAGAACACCATGCCCTTGTTGACTCCTCCCTGAGACTCAATGCCATCATACATCACCATGTTCCAGTCCTCACCTGTCAGAATCTAACACACACACACACACACACACACACACACACACACACACACACCTTGGTTTAACACTCATGTGTAGTTTGTATTATGTTGTGTTATTAGTGACTGGTGTTCTCTCACCTGAAACACAGTCATTATTGCTGCCGGAAACGTGTCGAAGTTTGTTGGTGGCGTTCCTGATTCAAAATTAAACCTGGTAGAAGAACACAAGTGTCCCTGTTACACTAACGTCTTAACATTTCCCTACCAGAGATGTCTTAATACATCACACACTCCTGCTTCACATATCAGTGTGTTTGTGTCTAACCTGTAACCTAAAACAAGCTTTGCTGCATTCAGTAACACAATCATTTCTATAATGAAATTAAATCTACAGAATGTGAGATCAGACAGTTTATCAGTTATGACATTTTAAAAAGTGGTGTAGGGGGTAATGTATATGACATTATCAAGTCCATCTGAACAACAACTGTTCAATACAGTTCAATATTTACATTAATGAGTTATCGGTGTTACTGGAACAATCTGCAGTTCCTGGACCCTAAACAATGCGCACGTCAAGTTTCTGCTCTACGCAGACGACCTGGTGCTGCTGTCTCCTACTGAACACGGCTTACAGCAGCACCTGGACCTGCTGGAGCGGTACCATCAGAACTGGGCCCTGACACGCAATCTGGCAAATTGGCCAGATCTCATGTTCACTCTGGGAAACTCCGCCCTAGAACACACGTTACATTACGACTACCTGGGACTGAAACTCAGCGCCTCCGGAGGCTTCGATCTGGGAGTGAATGCACTGAAAGAAAAAGCACGAAGAGCTCTATATGCAATTAAGAAAAGATTCTACAAAATACACAACCCAATTAGAATCTGGTGTAAAATGTGTTGATCGCTATCATGTGAGGTCTGGGGTCGACTCAGTAAACACGACTACACTCGCTGGGACAAACATCCCACAGAGTCCCTGCATGCAGAATTCTGTAGAAATCTCCTCAAAGTTCAGAGAAAAACACCAGTTAACGCAGGTAGGGCAGAATTACGCTCTAAACCCAGTCCCCTCTGCCAGCTGGTCCTGAGACTCACTAACACACTAACCCCTAACACACTGCAGTCTCAGAGCAGCACTGCTCACCACAGTTTCATCAGAACCAGACAAATCACTGATCAGATGAGGAGAGAGTGTCACGAGCCAGCTCCTTCGTGCAAGCACCCCACAACCCTAACTCCACTCCGGAGATTTTGCGCGCACAGCGTTCATCACGGCACACCTGGATCTGATTAAGCATCATCCCTAGGCTTTAAAAGCAAGCTGAACGCGCCTGTCTTTGCCGCAGTGTCTCGCTCGCTCTTACGTCTTAGTGTGTTATTGATTCCCTGGATTTTGACTTGTTGCCGACCCAGCTCCCCTTTGGACTTTCCTTTCGCCTTCTCCGCCTGTTTACCTTGCCTGATTCTTGGACTGATTTTCGTGTATGACCCTGCCTGTATTAGGTATCTGATTCCGGATTCGCCCTTTGGATTTGTTCGTTCACGCGGCTGGATCTTCTGGGTATCGACCCTTACCTGGCTAAAGACACTGATTAAGCTCTTCGTTCCACGGTTAGTGACGCGGCCTTGCCGCTGCACAAGGAAGCCTCCGCCTCTTCAGAGGATCTCCCGCGACGTGCACCGAGCTCGAACTCCTTGAGGAACTTCTCTGCCCTTCTCCCCTTTATCACAAGCGGACCCACGTCAGGAACCCACTTAGCGCTTAGCCGGGCTCCTCGCTACAACCGAGGATAATTCGTGCGCTTCCACTTCCGGGTTCACGGAGGATTCTCTGGCGTCTTTGCCCGTTCCCCTACTTACATCACGAGGTATTCCCCGAAGCATCCTGTACACGCACTCTCTCACTCACACACACATACACACACACATAGACGTGCCGCCCCCTACTGCGTGCTGACTCTCTCTCTCCCACACACTCACAGACACGCATACACACACACACACACACTCCTCCGGTCGCTGTTTATTTAACTCTTTAGTGCCCTAATAAATTCCTTTAAGAGAATTTGTGTCTGCTATTGGGTTCTTTCCTCTCCTGCCTTTCCCCCCCGTGACAGTACAGTGCGGCCATGACAGACCCAGCAGATACTTTTCCCTCCAGGTCGGGTCTTCGCACCCACCTACAATCTAGGGCAAGTAACCGATCCGAGGCTAGGCTTCGCCAGACTGTCGCCCAACAGGGTGCTCTTATTAATTCCCAGCAGCAAGTCTTCAACAGATATCCCAAAGCTTGTCACAGCTGTCAGTCCAGTTTCAGCAGGATTGTTCAGCCCTTCCATCTACGCTTACACCCCCAGCGCGGCATGACTCAACCAGCACGGCATGAACCTCGCCTACCCCATCCCCAACCCTACGGTGGAGACCCTTGCACCTGCCGCTCGTTTTTATCACAATGTTCTCTGCTACTTGAGCTCCAGCCCTCGGCTTTTCCTGCGGAGCGGTCCAAGGTGACGTACATAATCACGCTGCTTACGGAGAGAGCCCGAGAGTGGGGAACAGCCGTCTGGGACACTAACGACCCTTGCTGCACCTCCTTCAGCGCCTTCACAGAAGAGATGAAGAGAGTATTCGATTGCTCCCATGTCGGAAGGGAGGCCGCTAGGCAGCTTTTGGAGCTCCGTCAAGGTTCCCGGTCTGCTTATGACTACGCTATTGAGTTCTGAACAGTGGCAGCTGCCACTCAGTGGGACACTCAGGGGCTTTATGATACCTTCCTGAATGGGCTCTCTGAGCCGGTCAAGGACCAGCTGGTGTCTCAGCAGCTTCCTGAAGACCTGAACAGGCTGATGGATCTCGCAGGGCGAGTGGATTCGTGCCTCAGGCGTAGACACCGCACCCTTAGCCAGCCCGGACATAGGGCAAGGACCCCTTCCACACTGACCACGCCAGTCGTCGCTCCTGCTGAGCCCATGCAGGTTGGACGAACCCGGATCTCGCCAGAGGAACAGCAACGCCGGGTCCAGGCAGGAACGTGCCTCTACTGTGGCCAGGTTAGGCACCTGCGTCTGCAATGCCTGTTAAAAGCCAGGCCCCCCCCAGTGAACCTAGGCACACTGGAGAGGCACACCCAAGAGCAGTTGCCTAGAGGCGATCCAGTCCTTCCCGTCACGCTCTTCCTAGACAATCAGCCCTACGTAGCCCATGCCCTCGTCGACTCCGGCTCCGACCAGAATATGATCTGTGCCACAAAGGTCAAGGAATTACGCATTCCCACTCTCCTCCTGAACACCCCATTGTCCGTCCACGCCCTCGATGGAACGCTGCTCCCTCCGATCACCCGACGTACCGTTCCAGTAGCCCTAAAGGCCTCTGGGAATCACTCGGAGATCTCCTTTCTTGTCATGGATAGAGCTCAGTGCCAGTTGGTGCTTGGATGTCCATGGCTTGTTCGACACACGCACAGACACGCACACACACACTCCTCCGGTCGCTGTTTATTTAACTCTTTAGTGCCCTAATAAATTCCTTTAAGAGAATTTGTGGTTCTTTCCTCTACTGCCTTTCCCCCCCGTGACAGAGAGTATCTGGAGCACTGGGACAGTCAGACCCAAACCCAGTCCAGACTACACTGCTATCGGGCCCTAAAGAGAGAGAGGAGGAACCGTCAGAGTGTCTCATCACCATCAGAGATATAAAGCAGAGACAGAACCTGAGCAGGTACAGGCTGAGTGTGGAGATGGGCAGATACAGGAGAACCTGGAGCACAGAGAGCAGAGACTGTGTGTGTGTGTGTGTGTGTGTGTGTGTGTGTGTGTGTGTGTGTGTGTGTGTGTGTGTGTGTGAGGTCGAGACAGAGCTGCACTTCCTCCTTCCACCTTCACTGAGATCATCACAAACAAAATCCCACCTTTTTTCCGAATTAAGAGAAGGTGAAAAAATGAGAATAATTTGAGGAGAAGGCCAACTGCTCCCCTCGCTGGAGAGTGTGTGTCCAAGTGTGAGAGTCGGAGAGTCTGAGACACAACGTACACACACCCTGAATATCATATAACTAACTACAATTCAATAATCAACAATGTTCACATAGTTGTTGTTATTGTTAATATTGATATATATAGTCACCAAAAAAAGAAACGTCACTTTTGTACAAATCCAAATAACTTTACAGATCTTCATTGTAAAGGGTTTAAACAATGTTTTCCATGCATGTTCAATTAACCATAATCAATTAATTAACATGCACCTGTGGAATGGTCGTTAAGACCTTAACAGTTTACAGAAAGTCGGCATTTAAGGTCACAGTTGTAAAAACGCAGGACACTAAAGAGACTCGTCTACCGACTGTGAAAAACACCCAAAGAAAGATGCCCAGGGTCGCTGCTCATCTGCGTGAACGTGCATTAGGCATGCTGCAGGGGGACATGAGGACTGCTGATGTGGCTATAGGGCAATAAATCGCCATGTCCGCACTGTGAGACGCCTAAGACGGCGCTACAGGGAGACAGGAAGGACAGCTGATCATCCTCGCAGTGGAAGACCACGTGTAACAACACCTGCACAGGATGGGTCCATCCGAATATCACACCTGCGTGACAGGTACAGGATGGACACAACAACTGCTCGAGTCACACCAGGAACACACAATCCCTCCATCTCACAGCAAGAACTGACAAATCTGGTCCAGTCCATGAGGAGGAGATGCACTGCAGTACTTCAAGCAGCTGGTGGCCACCAGATACTGACTGCTACTGACTGATTTTGAGCTTCTCTTCATTCAGGGACACATTGGGAAACATTTTAGTTTATGTCTTATGGTGTCGACTCTTTTAGTGTTCATACAAATATTTACACATTAAGTTTACTGAAAGTAAAAACAGGTGAAAGTCAGAGGACGGTTCTTTTTTTGCTGAGTGTATATTGGGTTTTGTTTTGTTTGTGTGTACCTAATATGATGTTCTTTCATATCTCATATGTTTATATATGATTATAAATCCAGTTTGATGGTACTTATAATGTAATTAATGTTTTATAATTGCTTTGGCAACAATGTAATATTTTGTTAACATTCATGCCAATAATTCTATGTGTGAGATCAGACATCTGCAGGACATACTGTCCTCCAAACAGCTGCATGCCGAGAAGAGCAAAGACAACGATGAAGAGGAAGAGGAGGAAGAGCAAGCTGATGATGGACTTCATGGAGTTCAGCAGAGACACCACCAGGTTCCTCAAGGAGGCCCAGTACCTGAGAAGAGAAGAGAAGAGAAGAGAAGAGAAGAGAAGAGAAGAGAAGAGAAGAGAAGAATCACACACAGTCACAAAAATATCCTCTAATCATTCTCACACATCTCACCAATGAACAACGCCAGCCAATGAAGTGGGACGTTTTGTGCGCGATGACGTCACAGACTACGCAGAGCAGTTCACGCCGTTTCGGTGGTGTAGTTCATTGGTGAGGCATTGACCAATAAAATGACTTCATTCCCACCCCAGCCCCGCCCCCGACTCTGCTCTCTCAAGTTCGCGTTTACAAGTGCACAAGTGAGTTTTGCTACAGGAATATCGCAAAATGAGTAGCAAAAGTCAGAGCGCTGGGATTTGAGGTTGTACTGCCAGATCTGAGAGGTTGTGAGCGCCGACTTGTGGTTGTAAAGCGAAACTGGAGTAAAGCGCAAAGATAAATGTGTAGTACACAATTGTGCCTGTCATTTTGTTCATGTGAGTGACACTTTACACATTTGTCACTATTAATCTGCAACTTCGAATTCAAAACACAGGTGTTCACATCAGAGCTGTGAGTATAAATTTCAACTTACAAATACAACGATTAATTTTACAAGTTCTCACATTTAAATTTGCAAGCTCTCGGATTTTGCTACTGTTTTACCTTCATATTAAAAGACTTTCCTCATTATTCACCCCTGTCGCTATGACTCTTCCGAAGTCCACACCCCGATTCCGTAACACTTGTGCACTCATGCACACACACTCTCTCTCTAACCCTAACCATCTCAATTTTGAACCTGGGCGGTAACAGATCAGTTAAATCAGCTGTGCTTAAGCAAAAGAATCGCCAAACTGTGCTGGACACTGCCCCCTGCAGGCCTGGAGCTGAGGAGCCCTGCTATAGACGGACACAAGACATGAGACATACAATGGGAGTAACAGATGAACCACAAATGGACAGACAGACAGACAGATAGACCTGAAGAGATACTGTAGACAGAGAGACAGACAGGGAGAGAGATACAGAAAAAGAGAGAGAGAGAGAGAGAGAGAGGCAGGATACTTACTTGGTCACTTTGAAGATCCTAAGTAACCTGAGAGCTCGTAATACACTGATCCCAAACGATGTCCCGGGCTGGATCATCGCCCAGAGCACCTCGAAAATACTGCCACATATGACCTGTTACCCACACACACACACACACACACACACACTTTTATCTGATCCAGCTGATGTGAGGAAGTAAAAAGTAAAGAGTATAAGTGGAGAGCTTACGATGCAGTCGAAGCAGTTGAATGAAGAGTGAAAATACGGCCGAGTCCCGAGTCCGTACATCTTAATACACATCTCTGACATGAAAATCCCCAGAAATATAAACTCGGCAAAGTCTGTGTCCCAAAGAACAACAGATCAGAGAGAGAGAGAGAGAGAGAGAGAGTAAAAGATGACAGTTAGATTTCAGAGGTTTGATGGTTCTGACTTCCTCCATGTGAATCTTCAGAAATTTAAAGTGATGTTTATACTGTGAGTGAAAATACAATCATTAAATCAAGTGTTTAAATAGTTTAAATCAATTACAGAACTGACTTTTCTGTGCACTGTGTCACCCCCTGCAGCTCTGATATAGTATTACAACTCTGCACAAACCTCCTGTTTACTCCTCCATTACTGCAGTCACAGCACAGAAGATTCGCACTTCACACTCACTCAGCTAATCACGGCCCGTACTGACAACGCACTGCACACTCGTTTAAGGGAAAAGGGATGAAGATGTATGAAGTGCAGTTAAAGACACTCACACAGGAAGTCAGAGAGCAGCTCGGGCTGGTCGTAGTGCACCACGGCCACACACAGTGTGTTCAAACCAACCAAACACAGAACCGTCCAGTAGAAAGCCTGCGTTTTCACAACATGGCGGATGAAGAAACGCAGTCGCCGCTCTTTCTTTCGGAAAGACGAGCCCTCGAGCTTGGAGCTCTTGAGGCTGGCACGAGCAAACGGAGACCCTGAGAAACACAGAAGAGGCAGAGAGACCAAAAACAGAGAATAGGTCAGTTTAAACTTTATTCCCTACAAACACAAACACACACACTGACACAGAGAGGGAGAGAAAGAGAGAGAGAGAGAGTGCAAAATGAAAGTTTTACCTAAAGCAAGGTCTCCGTCCCCCTCGTCAGGGTTAAGCAGGTCATTCTTACTCTTCTTCAGCGTTGGTCTTCTCCGTGATCCTGCACACCGCACACACACACAGACACACACACACACACACACACACACACACACACAGAGCAATGAATCATAGGTCAGCTTACAGAAATCTGTTAAATTTGAGTCTTTTTAAATTATTTTTGGTCAGGCAGTGTAATTTAAGCATATCACCAAGTACATTTTATCAGAGCTGTAAACATTTAAACTGGTCACGTCCTCAATATTCAACGGAAAGACTTTAAAATGTATACAACACACACACACACACACACACTGATGCAAATACTCACACATATACGCACTCAACTGCAAACACACACTCAAAAACACTGTACAGATAGAATATCACCACATCAGCAAAGCCAGGATGAGCCACCTTCATACACACTGAGGAAAGGACGAAAGAGACGAGAAAGACAGAAAGAGAGAGAGAGAAAGAGAGAGACAGACAGGGAGAGAGACAGAGAGAGAGACAGACAGGGAGAGAGACAGAGAGAGAGACAGACAGGGAGAGAGACAGAGAGAGAGAGCATGCAATTGGCTTTTAAATACCATCAAAGGGCATCCTGTCATCACCGTCATTGTCCTCATCAGCCAGAATCACTTCCTCTGCAGGAACAAGAATCAGACAGATACAATCAGACTGCAGTGTAACTACACCTGCCTTATTACACCACTACACACACACACACACACACACACACACACACACACCACTACACACACAGACCACTACACACACCACTACACACACACACCACTACACACCACTACCCACCACTACACACACACACCACTACACACACACCACTACACACACACACACACACACACCACACTACACACACACCACACTACACACACACCACACTACACACACACCACTACACACACACACACACCACTACACACACACACACACACCACTACACACACCACTACACACACCACTACACACACACCACTACACACACACACACACACCACTACACACACACACACACACACACACAAACACACACCACACTACACACACACCACACTACACACACACCACTACACACACACACACACCACTACACACACACACACACACACACACACCACTACACACACACACACACCACTACACACACACCACACTACACACACACCACACTACACAGACACCACACTACACACACACCACTACACACACACACACACCACTACACACACACACACACACCACTACACACACCACTACACACACCACTACACACACCACTACACACACACCACTACACACACACACACACCACTACACACACACACACACACACACACAAACACACACCACACTACACACACACCACACTACACACACACCACTACACACACACACACACCACTACACACACACACACACACACCACTACACACACACACACACCACTACACACACACCACACTACACACACACCACTACACACACAGACACACACACCACGACACACACACACACCACTACACACACACACACACACACACCACTACACACACCACTACACACACCACTACACACACACACACACACCACTACACACACACCACTACACACCACTACATACACACCACTACCCACACACCACTACACACACACACACACACCACTACACACACCACTACACACACACACACACACCACTACACACACACCACTACACACACCACTACACACACCACTACACACACCACTACACACACACGCACCACTACACACACACCACTACACACACACACCATTACACACACACCACTACACACACACACACACACACACACACACACACACACACACACACCACTACACGCACACACACACACACCACTACACACACCACTACACACACCACTACACACACACACACACCACTACACACACACACACACACCACTACACACACACCACACTACACACACACCACACTACACAGACACCACACTACACACACACCACTACACACACACACACACCACTACACACACACACACACACCACTACACACACCACTACACACACCACTACACACACCACTACACACACCACTACACACACACCACTACACACACACACACACACCACTACACACACACACACACACACACAAACACACACCACACTACACACACACCACACTACACACACACCACTACACACACACACACACCACTACACACACACACACACACACACACACCACTACACACACACACACACCACTACACACACACCACACTACACACACACCACACTACACACACACCACTACACACACACACACACACACCACGACACACACACACACCACTACACACACACACACACACACCACTACACACACCACTACACACACCACTACACACACACACACACACCACTACACACACACCACTACACACCACTACCCACACACCACTACATACACACCACTACCCACACACCACTACACACACACACACACACCACTACACACACCACTACACACACACACACACACACACCACTACACACACACCACTACACACACCACTACACACACCACTACACACACACACACCACTACACACACACCACTACACACACACACCATTACACACACACCACTACACACACACACACACACACACACACACACCACTACACACACCACTACACGCACACACACACACACCACTACACACACCACTACACACACCACTACACACACACACACACACCACTACACACACACCACTACACACGACTACCCACCACTGCACACACACCACTACATACACACCACTACCCACACACCACTACACACACACACACACACACCACTACACACACACCACAACACACGACTACCCACCACTGCACACACACCACTACATACACCACTACACACACACCACTACACACTCACCACTACACACACACACACCACTACACACACACACACACACACACACACACCACTACACACACACCACTACACACACCACTACACACACACCACTACACACACACACCACTACACACACACACCACTACACACACACCCACACACCACTACACACACACCACTACACACACACCACTACATACACACACACACACCACTACACACACACCACTACACACACACCACTACACACACACACACCACTACAAACACACACCACTACACACACACCCACACACCACTACACACACACCACTACACACACACACACCACTACACACACACCACTACACACACCACTACACACACACCACTACACACACACACACCACTACACACACACACACACACCACTACACACACACACACACCACTACACACACCACTACACACACACACACACACACCACACTACACTACACACCACTACACACACACACACCACTACACACACACACACACACACACACACCACTACACACACACACACACACACACACACACCACACTACACTACACACCACTACACACACACACACCCACACACCACTAGACACACACACACCACACTACACTACACACCACTACACACACACAGACACACACCACTACACACACACACACACACCACTACACACACACCACTACACACACACCCACACACCACTACACACACACGCACACACCACTACACACACGCACACACACACACACACACCACACTACACTACACTACACACACACCCACACACCACTACACACACACCACTACACACACACCCACACACCACTACACACACACACACACACACAAACACACCACTACACACACACGCACACACCACTACACACACACACACACACACACACACCACACCACACTACACACACACACACCACAACACACCACTACACACACACCCACACACCACTACACACACACACACACCACTACACACACACACACCACTACACACACACACACACACACACACCACTACACACCACTACACACACCACTACACACACACACACCCACACACCACTACACACACACACACACACACACACGCACACACCACTACACACACACGCACACACCACTACACACACACACACACACACACACCACACTACACTACACACCACTACACACACACCACTACACACACACACACACACCACTACACACACACGCACACACCACTACACACACACACACACACCACACTACACTACACTACACACCACTACACACACACCCACACACCGCTACACACACACCACTACACACACACACACACACCACACCACACTACACATCACTACACACACCACACTACAATACACACCACTACACACACACACACACACACCAACACACCACTACACACACACCAACACACCACTACACACACACACACACACACACACCACTACACACACCACAACACACACCACACTACACACACACCACTACACACACACACACACCACTACACACACCACAACACACACCACACTACACACACACCACTACACACACACCAACACACCACTACACACACACCAACACACCACTACACACACACACACACACCACAACACACACCACACTACACACACACCACTACACACACACACACCCACACACCACACAACACACACCACTACACACACACCACTACACCCACACACACACCCACACACCACACAACACACACACACACACACACACACCACTACACACACACCACACCACACACACACCACTACACACACACCACACCACACTACACACACACCACTACACACACACCCACACACCACTACACACACACACCACACAACACACACACCACTACACACTACACACACACCACTACACACACACCCACACACCACTACACACACACACCACACAACACACACACCAATACACACACACACCAATACACACACACACACAGCCACACACCACTACACACACACCACTACACACACACACACACACACACCAATACACACACACACACACCAACACACCACTACACACACACCAACACACCACTACACACACACCAACACACCACTACACACACACACACACACCAACACACCACTACACACACACACACACACACACACACACACACACACACCACACTACACACACACCACACCACACTACACACACACCACACCACACTACACACACACCACTACATACACCCCATAACACACACACACACACACACACACACACACCACTACACCCACACCACACACAAACATTAATACACAGACACACTACATACCCCACTCCACACACATCACTATACACAACCCACTACACACACACACACACACACACACACACACACACACACACACACACACACACACACACACAAACACACACTAGGGTTAGATGGGTTATGGTTAGGGTTAGGTGATGGACAGGGTGATGGACAGGGTGATGGACAGGATGATGGACAGGGTGATGGACAGGGTGATGGAGCATGGATTTGTGGAGTTCCTCACCTGCTTTGCAGATCCACTCCAGATATCCATTCAGTTCTCTTTCAATCTGTTGCTGTCGCCTCAGCTTCAGGAACTCACTTCGGTTCTCCACCCGCTCTCGCTCTTTAGCAAACTCACTGTGATTTATACACATATATATATATATACACAGACACGCGCACACACACACACACACACACACACACACACACACACACACACACACACACACACACACACAGGTCAGCTATTAGAAATTATGAACAGGAGAGAAAATGTTCTCTCATCCACATCTCCTGCAGCTTCACCCCCACAGTCCCAGTTACCCCATGAGTGCAGCAAATCAGAAAATTCAAAAGTTCAGATTAAATCATCTTAAGGTCCGCAAAAAGAGGGAGAAGTAAAACATTTTGCTTTCCATTTATTACGTATAAAACTTAAACAACTCTTAAAGCTCTCACTCGTCATCTGAAATAAAAACATCAGGAGGTCCAGTGTTTAAATCTATATTAAATATTATCAAATAAAAATATAAAATATTCCACCAGAACCTGTTACATTTAAGTGCAATGTGATTGTGATGCATTATTTCATTCACTGTTCTTCAAAGAAAGCAGGTCATTATTTAAATAATAATTAATAAAAAATATATCTTATATTTAATAATTTTAAGTATTCTTATCCTGCTAATAAGAAATTAAATAACTTATAATGAAAGGAAATATACATTTAACTGAGCCACATTATAAGCGCTAGTGTTGATGTTATTTGGCCTGTTTCTATAAGAGTGGGCAGGGTTCTGGCAAGGTGTAGAGGGATTTTTGTAGGCGTGATGTGGCAACCCTGACCTGCGTGGGCCTGCAGGTTAATACAGTTAATTAGTGTGAGCAAGAGCGTGTAAGCTATTGAGAATATAATTTGTGTACATTCTCTCAGAGGGGGGGGGGGGATAAACTGATCAGATTACACCACCTGACATCCAGAGGAGGTCAATAACAACCATTTACACACCTGTACATTTACTCATTATGATTCTGAAGCACAAAGCTTACAGGAGTTATTACAAAACTCAGAGAAAAAAATACTTTCAGTTTAATTTTAATTGGGGAAAAAGTAAACTGGAGAAATGACTGCAAAGCATTAAATCATGACATCAGATCATGGGAAGAAATAATAATAATAATAATAATAATGATGATGATGATGATGATGATAATAATAATCAGATGTAGTGTAAGCATCTTTACGTCTGAATTCTATAATTTCTGATGTTGATTACTGTTTAGGTCCAAACGCAGTCAGTGAATTTCAAGACCCGTTCTGTCTCGGTGGAGAAGATGGAGATCCCTGTAGCTTTTAGTGTGTTTCAGTTTATCAGAGGGATAATCTAATTATCTTGATTTATTCAGATTTCCTCACACATTTCACACTTATTTCCATAATTAGATTCTATAGAGCTGCTTTGTAACAATAGCCATTGTTAAAAGCTGTATACAGTATAAATAAAATTGAAATGAACCGAATTTTGCTGAGTGTGATCTCACCTTTACAGTAGCTACACTCACCTGTTATGTGATTGGCTGAGTGTCTGGACTGCACCATTCTCACAAAAGGAATATCAAAGGTTAAATCAAGAGCCAACCTCTACATCTCAAAAATGAGCCCAGTGTGAAAATTAGAGTTGTTCCGATTCCGATAATGGTATTGGAAATGCTGCCGATACCACAAAAAAAGCTGGCATCGGAATCGGCGAGTATTTGAGTCCACGTACCGATCCGATACTATTTATGCCCGCTAGCTTTGCTAGCTTAGCTTACTTAGAGAGTGTCACGGCATGCGCCTGTGATGGGCGTGCGCCCAAATTGATATCGCTCCTCGCTCACTAGTTAGGCGGCCTCCCCCCCTTTAGGTATGTGAAGGAGCAGGGCAGCAGAATCAGGCAACGGCCCATGAGCTAATGAGCTAATGATCCCGGCGCTATAAAACACAGCGGGGATTTTATGAGAGACAGTGGCACAAGAGCGGGGCGATGTGATGCGCCCCAAAGACTTTAAAAAAGGGGGGGCGCCTTTGATCTCGGCGAGAGGAGCGCGTGAACGAGCTGCGCGAGCTCCCGCAGCACCTTCACTTCCGCGTCGAGCCCGCCTTCGCATCCCTGCCGCCAAAGCGGAAAAGGCCGCAGAGAGCCTTTAACCCTTTCCTTCCCCATTGTTCTAAATAAATGACCCTTTTCCCTGTAAGACCTCGCCTCGTGTCCGTGTTTCATGGTGTCGCACCCGTTACACAGGGCTAGTAGTATTTTACTTAAAAAAAGAAATGCTATATACTGTATATATATATATATATACAGTATATATACACTGTGATTGGTACTCGGTATCGGCCGATACCCTGAGCCCAAGTATCGGTACTCGGTATCGGGAGGGGAAAAATGGTATCGGAACATCTCTAGTAAAAAGGCCAAAAAATGACCACTGGCTCAAAAACTGAGTCAATCCAATAGAGTGTTAAAACATCCAACTTCACAACAAAAGTAAACATGTTTACAGCTTGGCACAAGAAAACACGATTCATTCATTCATTCATTCATTTTCTATACCGCTTAATCCTGTGTTCAGGGTCGCGGGGGACCTGGAGCCTATCCCAGGAGACTTCGGGCACTAGGCGGGGTACACCCTGGACAGGGTGCCAATCCATCGCAGGGCACACACACATACACACACTCACACACCCAATCACACACTACGGGCAATTTAGGAACGCCAATTAGCCTAACCTGCATATCTTTGGACTGTGGGAGGAAACCGGAGTACCCGGAGGAAACCCACCAAGCACGGGGAGAACATGCAAACTCCATGCACACAGAGACGGGAATCGAGCCTGGCCGGGGAATCGAACCCAGACCCTGGAGGTGCAAGGCGACAGTGCTAACCACTACACCACCGCGCCGCCCAAAACACGATTCATGATAATTGTAAATTTTTATGTTACTCAACAGTTCAAATGATTTTAAGACTTACAGTGATGCATAATTAGGAACGTGGCTGATTTGAGCGACACCTGCAGTGTTCTAGCAAACCGCTAGCTGCATCACTTTAGCTAAATAGCTAACTGGAGTCAGTGAACGTGACTTAGCTGCAAGACCTCACGGAGCGTTCCTACTCATGATACAGCGTCTATAGTGTAGATGAGTTCAATCAAATCAAATGCAATGTACCTTAGCATATAAATTAATGTTATCCAACTTAGCATTGTATCAAAGCTAAAGCTAAGATAGCTAGGTTGTGGTAACTGATGGCCTCGGTTCGCTTCGCCCATTTCCCATTCATTTATTAACTGGTCTTTAGCTCCGGCCAAGATGGAGACCATCAGAACTCCCACAGCTTAGCTTCAGAACTGCTCTTCAGTAAACCTGTGGGTGGCATTACAGAGGGTGTGTCCAAGCCTGTTTACACCCGATGGCTGAAATGTAGTTTAAGGATAACAGTAAATGTATTGATCATATAAATAAATATATAGTTTTCTGTCAGGGAAATAAATCAGTAAATTATTATTCTTGATCCCATTTAAGGGTGAACCAAAAGCCTTCACATGGGTACCCGGGGCAAGTTTGGGGATCATATGCACCCTTTGCCCTCTTCTATCTATTGGAGTGTGTGACAAAACGAAACTTTTAAACAATTAAATAAAAACTTACAGAAAAAAGTACATCTATCGAAAAAAGTTAAAATATTTTTATACACACATACACACACACAAACATACATACACTCACCCAGACAGCACGCCAAGAACCAGATTGAGCATAAAGAAGGAGCCGATGATGATGAGAGGGACGAAATACATCCAGTTCCATGCACTGCCCGAGGCATCGTCACTCTAATACACACACACAGACACACACAAAGTCACTGAATATAAAAACAGAATTGCATTTCAGAGATAAAATTTAGAGATTTATAACTGACATGTTCATAACAAGATCCTGCAGTTGTGATTTTTAAATAAAACACAGACACCATGAGCTGTGGAACGCGAGTGCATCACACACCGGTGTCTCAGGTGTCTCAGGTCTCTGACTGCTGCTCACTGTGCAGGTTAGAATGCTTAGGCTTGTTCCTGATGGAGATCTGTTGCTCTATTCAGCTCTACTCTATCTCTACTGGTTTAACTGGACATACGGGTATGGCTCAGTGGAGAGACAGACCGGATGAGGACTCACTTATTTCCACACCTCTTGGAAACGCAGCAGGAGCGAGCCATCTGTACAGAAGGAGGAATGAGCGAGTGTCCTGAGACCAGACCAACAGAAAGCTCACTGTGGGTCGGCGTGATCAGATCATCAGATCATCAGAACCCTGAATGAAATTAACTGTACTGGCCTCAGTGTGGTGTTAACAAAAAAAAATTTATCACATTTCCAGTCTCTCTGTCTGTCTGTCTGTCTGTCTGTGTCTCTTATGTACGGCAGCATTTCTGGCCATTAAATTTTCATCGGTTTCTTCCTCAGCATCTGTAAGAATAACTCTAGTTCAACACTGACCCAAGATAAATATAGCGATGTGTCCACACGGCTCACAGAGAGAGAGAGAGAGAGAGAGAGAGAGAGGTTAAGTTAATTTGTTTCTTAAGTGCCCCATCCTTTTCTCAGTACACGAGGAACTGCATGTAGCATGTAGCTAACAGCAAACATGACATTCAGGTTGAACGTAACCAATGCTGTTTTATATATGGGTTAAAGACAGCCTTTACACTTAGATCAGTGGAGACGCTGTAGAGACGGCATGGACCAGCTCAGAATGAACAGAACAAGATCAGAACAAGATATAAGAGAGAGCTCCAGTCACATGACCTCAATCGCTTCCCAACACATTCAGTCCAGACGATTGTCCAAGAAGGTTTTCAGTTTTTCATGCAGTTTAATTTTAAAGCAGGATTGTACAAGATGGCTGGCACACTGCTGAAGAGAACAGGAGCTTCTCCTCTACATGGACATTCTGTTCCTCTGTGATGAGAGCAGAAACCATGCCGGTACTGACGCTCTTCAGCGGACACACAGCACACACTTGTGTAGATATTTCTCCATCTGACCAATTAGACGTGTGTGGAAAATGACAAGTGACATTGAGAATAACAGAAGGTCAGACGAACAGGACGCTACAATTACTCACGTAGTACAGAAGGTCCGTCCAGCCCTCCATGGTGATGCACTGGAAGACGGTGAGAATGGCAAACAGGATGTTGTCAAACTGTGTGATTCCGTAGTTTGGCCCGAGCCAGTATTTTTTACAGGTTGTGCCATTTGGACAGAGTCGAGAAGGGAGCTCGACTCCGCAGGGGAACTCTTCCCGAATTTCCTCTGTCAGAAACACACACACACACACACACACACCTCCATCAGTCCACAGATTCTTCTACACTCACCTGAGTCCCTTGAATGGGACTATGAATGGATTTTTTTTTAATCAAAAGTCACCTGTGATGTCATCGAAGCAGGTGGTGTGGAACTTGCCGATGTAGAACTCGAGGCCGATGATGGCAAACATGAGAATTGCGAAGAAGAGCAGCAGGCCGATCTGCAGCAGGGGGATCATGGCCTTCATGATGGATTTGAGCACCACCTGCAGACCTGGAGAACAAGCACAAGTTAATTAAACATTCATAAAAGTTTATTTGATGGTGTAGTTAGCGGCGGTGGAGTTAGCGGCGGTGTACAAATCACAACCTGATGGCTATCACTTGTATTAGAGATGGCTGGAGTTAAACTGAAATGTGACTACATTAGCATAAGCAACATCTCACAGGACATCTTTATGACGGAACAACAGCTAATGAATTAGCACCACAAGCGCTACACACACATTTGGATTTAATGTGTTCAGGGTGGAGTTTCACTGTTTTCATTCTGTGTGCAGGTCCCAAAATTGCTAAATAATTATTTAAGGAGTATTAAGTTGTTATTTAAAGAAACAAAGAAAATACACAAATGTCTAGGGATTTAAATAAACACCAAAAAAAAACATCCAATGGGGTAAAGAATATTGACATAACAAAAACAAAAAAACAGTTCCCTGGAGCTCCCAGTTCCACCAGAGGAATCCCCCTTTTAGATGATTAGTCACGTCTTTTATACTCCCAGAATACCTTTAATTGTAGGGTATTCACATATATATACAGGGCATGTATATACAGGGCAGTGGTGGCTCAATCGGTTAAGGCTGTGGGTTACTGATCGGAAGGTCGGGGGTTTGAACCCTAGCATCGGCAAGTTGCCACTGTTGAGCCCTTGAGCAAGGCCCTTAACCCTATCTGCTCCAGGGGCGCTGTAAGCTGGCTGACCCTGCGCTCTGACCCCAGTTTCCTAATTGGGATATGCGAAGAAGAAATTTCGCTGTGCTGTAAAAAGTACATGTGACAATAATTGAATATTCTTCTTCTTCTTCTTCTTAATTGGCAAGTGACATCACCCATAGACGTTATACTGCCACCATAAGGCAGGAAAAAAAACACAGGGTCATAACAGTGACCATCAGGTTCTTGGTCACCTCCCTGACTAAAGCCCTTCTCCCCTGATCACTCAGTTTAGATGGCCGGCCAGCTCTAGGAAGAGTCCTGGTGGTTTCGAACTTCTTCCACTTAGGGTTAGGGTTAGGGGTTAGGGTTAGGGTTAGGGTTAGTGAGCAGGATGCTAGGCAGAGGTGTGCGGTGTGCACGAGCTCTCAGCCGGTTCCTCACGCCAGCTCGTTTCCCTCGGGGCCGTCGCTTCACGTTGCGTCCATTGTTCTCCCTCAGGATCTCACTCGGCCAGCTCGGATCCGGAGTTAAAAACGTCGAATTGTGAGTACATTGTATACCAATAGAAACAAGAGTGTCTCTATCATACCTAATGTACTCAATGGTGGTGATTTTGCCGATTTTAAAACACTGAAAACTATCTGAAAACAAAGAAAAGGTGGTCGGAGCAGTCGTGACGGCAGCCGACCTCACCGGCGCCATCTTTCATCTATATCTTGAGATTTGTGCCTCAAGACAATCCTGTCTCGGAGGTCTACAGACGATTCCTTTAACTTAATGCTTGGTTTGTGCTCTGACATGAACTGTCAACTGTGGGACCTTATATAGACAGGTGTGTGTTTTCAAATCATGTCCAATCAACTGAATTTACCACAAGTGGACTCCAATTAAGCTGCAGAAACATCACAAGGATAATCAGGGAAACAGGATGATCAGGGGAAACAGGATGCGTCTGAGCTCAATTTTGTAAACGCTGTGAATATTTATGTACATGTGCTTCCTCGATTGTTTTATTTTTAATAAATTTACAAAAATCTCAAGTAAACTTTTTTCATGTTGTCATTATGGGGTGTTGTGTGTAGAATTCTGAGGAAAACAATGAATTTAATCTAATACTTTCTGGATGTACTGTACAGGGTTTGACATTGGCACCCGCCCACCCGCCAAATGCGGGTAAAATTGGGCTGTGGGGGGTAATAACTTTAGTCTCACTGGCCACTTTGGCGGGTAGTTTATTCTTTGGTATGACAATATATTTTTGTTGTAGTTTTTTCTAAAGGCATCTGATATAATAAACGCATTGCAACGTAATATTACGCGCATAAAACCTGCATGAATGTAATGAAGACATTTAATACCTCTCTCTACACATGTTCACACATGCATTGCGCGCGCGTGCACACACAGACACAGAGACACACACACACACACACACACACACACACACACACACACACTTTTACTTCCTGTTTGGTGTGTGTGTATCATTTCCGTAAAGGACTATTGCTTCTCAACAGGATGAGAATGTTTGCCCCTTTCACAGGTTATTTACTGATTATATATAAAAAAAATAATCACTCATTCATTCATGTGCCTTGAGTGGGAATCGAACCCGGGTTTCCCACATTGGCCAGTCAGCAAAAAAGTTAATGTCAAACCCTGATACTGTATATGAATATGTAAGCAAATTATATATAAGCTTCTATAATTTGTTTGTTTTGTGAACACACACAGTGGTAACACTGAGATAAATCTCTCCCTCATTCACATCATCTCTTGTTCCATGGCTCGGATACTCACTGGGAATTCCAGACACCAGTTTGAGGGGTCTCAGCACTCTGACGGCCCGCAGCGTCCTCAGGTCGAACTCCGACCCCACTGTCGAGAGAATCCTGCGGGAGAAAGAGGCAGGAACTCAGCACATGCCAAACCATGAACAGTGTGTGTGGGACGTGAAAATAAAATTCAGTGTGTCTGATGACGGAGAGATTTGAGAGTTCGGATGAACTGTCACAGGCCTGAAATAATGTTTATACAAATACAAAAATTCATTTCATTTCTTCTTGAAAACAGAAGATAAATAAAATGACGTTTAAACTCGTTCACGCTGCAGAGTGATGCGAGACAATGAAGCTATGGCGTTATATTCCTGTCACAATTCTGAGCGCGTGGTTTGACATTCTGAGAGCAGACTTCCACACACTACTTCTGATTGGGTGTTTCTCCTCCAATCAAGTGGCATTACTATCGACCGCCTAACGGAAACGTTGTAAATAAAGATTTATAAGTAAAGCGACCGAGTTGTCCGATTTGAATTTTAGTCGATGTAGTCTAACAATGAGCTACTGTATATGGATAATTAGATAAGTAAATAAAAACACACAATGGACAAACGAAACTGGTATATACTAATACTTATTTTAAAAAATAAATATTATATTTGTTTATAATATTTATAAATAAATACAACTTTATTTACATTGCGTCCCTTACTGTATATAATTCCTTTTCATTTGAATATAATTATATATAATAATATAATTTTAATTTCTTATAATTTTCTTTTGATTTTGTAAAGCTGCTTTGAGACAATGACCATTTTAAAAGCACTGTACAAGTTATAGTATGCGTTATGCGGTCGATATTACCAGCTGATAGAGAAGGAACAGCTAATCAGAAGTAGTGTGTGGAAGTCTGTGATTGGCTGGTTTTGTGAGAGTGTTGTAACGCTGGACAATGTTGAGCGAGCGTACAGGCTGAGTCGAGCGCGCACAGAGAACACGTTGAGCGAGCAGGGGAGACACTGCACGCGCATGGAGTGCTTAGTCTGCTCTCAGAATGTCAACCACGCGCTCAGAATTGTGACAGGAATATAACGCCATATGAAGCCTGAGATCATATATACACTGTGTGTGTGTCAGGGACGGAGAAAGTGAACAGAAAATCTAATAATTATAAAATCAGAGCTCTGTATGAATAACTAAAATAATATTGCTGGCTGTGAATAAGAGATCTTACAGAACTGAGGTCATGTGATCAGGCCTCAGCGGCCCACCAGCCGCGTCTCTATGGTAACGGGTGAGTCCTCATTCACACTGTTTCTACGGTAACCGGTCTGTTCTCATTCATAACTGTTGCCATGGCAACAACCTTCTTCCACCATTGATAAAAAATCACAGCATCGCCGTGGTAACGAGCCAGGAGAAGGTGGAGCCTGATTTAGTGATTTATTCTTTGTCACAGTCACTGGATCCCAAAATATACATCACTTATAAACACACACACACACACACACACACACAGGTCTTCGGCAAAATATCCTCTTCTTCCTCTCTTTTATGCCTTTATTTTATCTATTTTATTCTCCCTCTGTCTCTCTGCACATCCATCTCTTCATTGTGTGTGTGAGTATGTGTGTGAGTGTGTGTGTGTGTGTGTGTTTGTGTGTGTGTGTGATGGGGTGGGCAAATCATTTTATCTTCAAAAGGCTCCAATGTTAAAAGGTTCATCCTCCACACACACACACACACACACACACACACACACAATAGCGACGGATTCAAAGTAAACACAGAGCGAGTGATTACAAATGAATGAATTAATAACTGATCAAAGAACAAAGCATGTGTACAACAACAATAATAATAATAATAATAATAATAATAATAATGAGGAGTCGATGCAGTGTGGCTTTGTGAGTGTGTAAGAGTTGACTGAGAGAGAGAGAGAGAGAGGCCCAGATGAGAGGAACAGAACCATCAGCTCGACCTAAACTTCACACTGAGCTCTGAGCAGAACCTCAGCAGGGTTTAGGAGAACCGGAAGGAAATAACAACAGGAAGTAATTTAATCCTAACACTATGTATTATAATGTTTATATAGATTTATTTTCTTTAAATAATTTAATACTAAACCCTTCTGTAGTACAGCTGTTAATTTAATTAATCTCTATTCATGTTCAGTGTTTACAGAGAGAGAGAGAGAGAGAGAGCTGTAGTAGATGATCGATCATCTGCAGCAGTGAAAAAGCAGGTTACTGCAGCAACTCCTGCATTCTCATTTGCTTGCTCGCCCCTCTCTCTCTCTCTCTCTCTCTCCATCTCTCTCTCTCTCCCTCCCTCTCTCCCCTCTCTCTCTCTCCCTCCCTCCCCTCTCTCTCTCTCTCTCTCTCTCTCTCTCTGTGTGCATGCGCTGGGTGTGAGGGAGCGCATGGAAGACTGTTTGGGGTCTTGCCAAGTTTTTCTAGAAAACTTTGTATTTTTCCCCACTTCTTTCTTTATTTATTCTTCTTTACTTATTTCCCTTTTAGTGAATGTTGTTACAAAAACATATTGTAACGCTCAGATTTATTTTTAGAGTTAGTTACACTAAAACGGGGTCTAATATCTAAATACAGGCTGATTACACTCACTTCCGGTATTGCGCAACCTTCGCGGAGCAAGGAAAGACGGTGACAACAACAACTTCCAAAACCAAACCAAAGTGTATTATTTACAAAAGACAAACAAACAAATGAAGTGCAACGAAAAAATAATATATACAAAATATCAACAAATATATACAATGTCAGTGGTGTATGCGAGTGTGTGAGTGCGTATGTATGAAAGTCCAAGTCCGTGTTATTGTAAGATGGGGATGGTGAACAGGAGAGACGGTTCGTTCTCACCAGGAAATGATGGAAAATCCGGGAGAACAAAGAAACGGTATGAGAAGGGTACTGAATGGCAATCCGGCATGGTAATCCACAAAACGTCCAAACAGGCTCTCTCTCTCTCAAAACTGCAGCGCGCTGACTCATCTCTCCGTCTTGAACGTCATGCCGGTTCCGGCTTTATACCGGCACACGTGACCTGATAGGTTATCGGGGTTCTCTCGCGGCACAGCTGCGCATGCGCGCGTGAGCTTAACCCCAGAACAAACGCACCGTTGCCATGGGGACGAAAATACCCGACTGGGGCCAGTTTGCTGGTGCAGGTGAGCAACATTAGCCCTAGCATCATTCCCCTGCTGATTAACTGCCCCTTTATGTGGCCGCGCTACATAGACCCCCCCCCCCCCCAGACCTCCGGCGTGTGAGGAGAGAACCGCACTAGCACATTTTCTAAACCACTTATTCGGCTATGTGGGATGCCCCCAGACCTAGTGTCAGTCCATTGATTCTTTTTTGAGTCTTTTAGCTGGACCCTCCCACTGGGCACTAGCTCACCTGATAAGTTTTTGATGGGCAGATGGAAAAGATGGAGTCCGTCGCCAAACCAGCCCGCCCGGTAGCTCTGGCGCCTCGTGCTGCCGGGAACCGTGGTAGCTGGCTTCTTTGGCTGGCTGACTGGTTGGTGGGGTTGTCTCTTCCTCCGCTGTGATCCTGATGTTAGTCGATTCTGTATCGGTGGTTGGGTCTGTGGAGTGTTGTTGGGTGGTAGGCTGCTCCCGCGGCCCCTGGTGAGGTCTGGCAGGTGGTAGCTCCCGGATCTTCCCTTGGTTTTGCAGGGATGAGGGGCGACGGGCGTGACCGTTCTTTGCTGGCCACTGGTTCGCTTGGCCCCGCTCCGGGTGTTCTGGCAGACCTCACATGCTCCCATGTACCGCCAGACGTCCTTGCGTACGGTGGGCCACCAGGCGACGTCAAGAAGGCTTAGTAGTGTTTTCAGCCCCCCCCCGGTGGCCACCCGACGGCTTTTGGTGAAAGTCTTGTAAGAACGTCTGGACGTTTGTTGGTGGGACTACCAGCTGGCGTGTTCCTCCCTTCTTCCTCGGAACTCTACGGTGTAACGCCCCCTGGTGGTGTTCGAAGGAGACGCCCTGGTTCTGGGTCGCTCCGACATCCACTACAGTGGCTAGTAGCGCCACCTGGAGACCTTCCCGCTGTGGAGGTTCCACCTCTGCGAGGTCTCTGGATGGGGCGGCTGACCGCTCCGAGGTAGGTTGAGGAGGTTCTGCATTCGTTGGCATGGCGTGGTAGAGATGAGAGGGTGCAGAGAGGGGCTGGGCGTTGGACGGCCCGGCCTGGGCCAGAGTAGAAGTGGGCAGTGGTGCTCCTTTCTTCCTTTTCTCCTGGCTGTCCTTCCCTGGAGTTGCGGTGTTAGGACGATCGGCTGAGTGTAGAGATGGAGGTGGTGAAGACGCCGAGGTGAGTACTTTAGATCTGAGGGCGGTGGGCGTGTTAAAGAGGCGCAGCTTCTTCATCTGCTTCTCCCAGACGATATCATGGCGCATGAAACAGTCAGCTACGGCTTTCTCCAGTTTCACTAGCGACTCATGGCAGTAGCGCTCCAGCTCATCTAACTTGGTGTCTACTGCCTGTCAAAAACTGAGTTCACGGTTTAAGCTGCTGTCCATGGATTCTCTGAAATTCCTCTCCAACACACCCATCTTTTCAGTCATAGCCTCTACATCCATCATACACTGATTAAGTTCAGTCCGCATTGTTTGTATTTTATCAGCCATGTTAGACATCTGACTCACAGTGTTAGCATCAACATGTCTATCTGATATATAGAATGGACTAATCAATGAACTAGGATTACGTCTTGTCACCAATGCACATTCATCATCCTGTGTTTTACTACCGGCAACAGAGTTGGCCCTCCCTTCCCTACTAGTATTAGCAAGCATGTTAGCATTAGCCATGTTAGCGTCCAATTTGCTCCACAAATTCACACAACACCGGAAAATTACCCTAAGAAATAGACTCCCCGTACGGGCCACCAATATTTAACGCTCAGATTTATTTTTAGAGTTAGTTACACTAAAACGGGGTCTAATATCTAAATACAGGCTGATTACACTCACTTCCGGTATTGCGCAACCTTCGCGGAGCAAGGAAAGACAGTGACAACAACAACTTCCAAAACCAAACCAAAGTGTATTATTTACAAAAGACAAACAAACAAATGAAGTGCAACGAAAAAATAATATATACAAAATATCAACAAATATATACAATGTCAGTGGTGTATGCGAGTGTGTGAGTGCGTATGTATGAAAGTCCAAGTCCGTGTTATTGTAAGATGGGGATGGTAAACAGGAGAGACGTTCTCACCAGGAAATGATGGAAAATCCGGGCGAACGAAGAAACGGTATGAGAAGGGTACTGAATGGCAATCCGGCATGGTAATCCACAAAACGTCCAAACAGGCTCTCTCTCTCTCAAAACTGTAGCGCGCTGACTCATCTCTCCGTCTCGAACGTCATGCCGGTTCCGGCTTTATACCGGCACATGTGACCTGATAGGTCATCGGGGTTCTCTCGCGGCACAGCTGTGCATGCGCGCGTGAGCTTAACCCCGGAACGAACGCACCGTTGCCATGGGGACGAAAATACCCGACTGGGGCCAGTTTGCTGGTGCAGGTGAGCAACATTAGCCCTAGCATCATTCCCCTGCTGATTAACTGCCCCTTTATGTGGCCACGCTACAATATAGTTTATAAACTTTATCGTGAGAGAGAGTGGGCGGGGCACCATGGCCTCTGAGGCCGGTGGGGAAGGTTTATCTCTCCGGAATGGGGTCAGGTGTGTTACGGACAATGAGGTACTGGTGGATGAGGTACTGGTGGAGGATGTACTGGTGGAGGATGTACTGGTGGAGGATGTACTGGTGGAGGGGGTACTGGTGGAGGGGGTACTGGTGGTGGAGGTACTGCTAGCAGTGGGAGAGCAGGTCGGGTGTGAAAACATCTACTCGGCCTCCCGGATGAACAAAGCGGTGGTGGTGTTTTTAAAAAAGACGAACCTCGTGAGTGCACTGATAAAGACTGGAATAACCGTGAGAGGATCTGTGGTCCAGGTCACCCCTCTGTCGGCCCCCGCAACAAGAGTGGTGATCTCCAACATCCCCCCGGTTATACAGGACGAGGTGATCATGAGGTAGCTGGCCCGATTCAGGAGATTCGTCAGCCTCATGAGAGCCATCCCGCTCGGATGTAAGAGCTCCAGCGTGAGACACGTCCTGTCATTCCGGAGACAGGTCCTCATGGTTTTAACTAACCAAGAAGGTACGCTTAATGTGAATTTTAAGTGTAAAGGGGGGGACAACAGCAGCTACACCGTTTTCGCTACAACAGAGCCGCTGAGGTGTTTTGAGTGCGGGGACATCGGACACAAGAGGCTAAGCTGTCCACACGGAGCCGCGTGTTTCCAGGAAACGATAATCTGAGAAAATCTCACAAAGCGCCAACAAGAAACTGAAACCCAGCAAAGAGTAACCACAGGACATGGACAGTAACTGGGGACAGAGTAACACAATGATCAAAACTACACACCCATAAATAAACCGGAATATAAAACGTAACAGAGCGACTGAACTTCAAATGAAAAGACAAAATTAAGACTATAAAAGAAGTTGGAGTTGTTGGTGGGGTGGAGGGTCACAGGGTTTTTCCTTTAAAAAAAAAAATAATAATAATAATAATAATAATTGCTCATGTTAATAAATTGTGTGTGTGAGTGTGCAGGTATGTGTGTGTGTGTGTGTGTGTGTGTGTGTGTATATGTATATATACATATGTGTACAGTATATATACTTATGTGACATATGGTACATGTGTATGTGTATGTATGTGTGTATATATGTGTGTGTATAGGTGTGTATACAGTGGTGTGAAAAACTATTTGCCCCCCTCCTGATTTCTTATTCTTTTGCATGTTTGTCACACAAAATGTTTCTGATCATCAAACACATTTAACTATTAGTCAAAGATAACACAAGTAAACACAAAATGCAGTTTTTAAATGAGGGGTTTTTATTATTTAGGGAGAAAAAAAATCCAAACCTACATGGCCCCGTGTGAAAAAGTAATTGCCCCCTGAACCTAATATCTGGTTGGGCCACCCTTAGCAGCAATAACTGCAATCAAGCGTTTGCGATAACTTGCAACGAGTCTTTTACAGCGCTCTGGAGGAATTTTGGCCCACTCATCTTTGCAGAATTGTTGTAATTCAGCTTTATTTGAGGGTTTTCTAGCATGAACCGCCTTTTTAAGGTCATGCCACAACATCTCAATAGGATTCAGGTCAGGACTTTGACTAGGCCACTCCAAAGTCTTCATTTTGTTTTTCTTCAGCCATTCAGAGGTGGATTTGCTGGTGTGTTTTGGGTCATTGTCCTGCTGCAGCACCCAAGATCGCTTCAGCTTGAGTTGACGAACAGATGGCCGGACATTCTCCTTTAGGATTTTTTGGTAGACAGTTGAATTCATGGTTCCATCTATCACAGCAAGCCTTCCAGGTCCTGAAGCAGCAAAACAACCCCAGACCATCACACTACCACCACCATATTTTACTGTGGGTATGATGTTCTTTTTCTGAAATGCTGTGTTACTTTTACGCCAGATGTAACGGGACACGCACCGTCCAAAGAGTTAAACTTTTGTCTCGTCCGTCCACAAGGTATTTTCCCAAAAGTCTTGGCAATCATTGAGATGTTTTTTAGCAAAATTGAGACGAGCCTTAATGTTCTTTTTGCTTAAAAGTGGTTTGCGCCTTGGAAATCTGCCATGCAGGCCGTTTTTGCCCAGTCTCTTTCTTATGGTGGAGTCGTGAACACTGACCTTAATTGAGGCAAGTGAGGCCTGCAGTTCTTTAGATGTTGTCCTGGGGTCTTTTGTGGCCTCTCGGATGAGTCGTCTCTGCGCTCTTGGGGTAATTTTGGTCGGCCGGCCACTCCTGGGAAGGTTCACCACTGTTCCATGTTTTTGCCATTTGTGAATAATGGCTCTCACTGTGGTTCGCTGAAGTCCCAAAGCTTTAGAAATGGCTTTACAACCTTTACCAGACTGATAGATCTCAGTTACTTTTGTTCTCATTTGTTCCTGAATTTCTTTGGATCTTGGCATGATGTCTAGCTTTTGAGGTGCTTTTGGTCTACTTCTCTGTGTCAGGTAGCTCCTATTTAAGTGATTTCTTGATTGAAACAGGTGTGGCAGTAATCAGGCCTGGGGGTGACTACAGAAATTGAACTCAGGTGTGATAAACCACAGGTAAGTTATTTGTTAACAAGGGGGGCAATCACTTTTTCACACAGGGCCATGTAGATTTGGAGTTTTTTTCTCCCTTAATAACGTAAACCTTCATTTAAAAACTGCATTTTGTGTTCAATTATGTTATCTTTGACTAATAGTTAACGGTTTTTGATGAGCAGAAACATTTAAGTGTGACAAACATGCAAAAGAATAAGAAATCAGGAAGGGGGCAAATAGTTTTTCACACCACTGTATATATATCCATAATTTTTAAAAATAAAGTGAGTTTAAAACCTCAAAACCTCTCTCTCTGTCCCTCTCTCTCTCTCTCTCTCTCTCTCTCTCTCTCTGTGCGTGAGCGAGTGAGTTTGTGTGAGTGTGTGTTTGAGGTGAAAACTCTCTTTTTTTGTTCCTTTTTTTCATAGTAGTATGAATTGAGTGGATAGTGAGTAGTGAGTAGTAGTAGTAGTAGTAGTAGTAGTAGTGAGTAGTCCCTGGTAGGGAAAGTGTTCCAAGCAGCAGGTCAGGCCAGCGCTTCCTTGCACACCATGGCGGTTTTGCAGGCGTACCAGGCTGATCTACTGAAGGATCTGAGCACGAGCGGGACGGTGAATCAGGAAGCATTCACTGAATTACTGATTTATCCCTGCATGCGAAACAGATAGCCCGTGCTATCGGCCGTTCTATGGCCTCCTTGGTGACTGTTGGAAGACACCTGTGGTTGAATCTGACACACATCATGGACAAGGACCGAACTTTCCTCCTTGATGCTCCTGTCTCACCTTCCGGCCTATTCGGCGACGCTGTGAATACCGTCGCCACTAGGTTCCGAAAGGCTAGGCTGTACGAACAGGCCTTTGGGAAATTTCTCCCACGCCGTGCTCAGGAGTCGAGGCCGTCGGCCACCCAGCCTCGACTAGATCTGATGGCTGATCAGGCTACTACAGTCGTTATTTCTTGGTCAGGCTGCGTCCGATTTTGGATCTTCGCAGGTTGAAACACTATCTCAAAAAGTACAGATTCAAAATGTTAACTGTCAAAATGATTGTTTCACAAATCCAACCAGAAGATTATTTTGTGACAAGAGACTTAAAGGATGCATACTTTCACGTAAAAGTTCTGCCACAACACAGGAAGTTCCTGGGGTTTGCTTTTGGGGGAAAAGCTTACCAGTTTCGGGTCCTTCCGAAAATATGGATGAATGTAGTCCTGGCTACAAAATGTATGAATGCAGTCCTGGCTCCCTTGCAACTCCAGGGCATCGGTATTCTCAATTACATAGACGACTGGCTAATCCTGGCCTAGTCTCAGCAGCTAGCGTTCCGACATTGTGATGTCATCCTAGCTCATCTCCATTCATTGGGTTTGAGGCTCAACACTACCGAAAGTGTTCTCTTTCCGGCTCAGAGGACAACATACTTGGGTGTCAGGTGGGATTCGATCACTATGCAGGCACAATTGTCTCTCGCTCGTGTCGAATCTATCCTCAGCGCCCTCAAGGAAATCAGACTAGACCAGGAAGTGACTGTATATCACTTTCAAAAATGTTTAGGCCTGATGGCAGCTGCATCCACGTTGATACCTTTGGGCCTTCTGCACATGAGAGTTTTTCAGTTGTGGCTAAGAGCCAGGGGATTTCATACAAGGACCAATCCCCGAAGGCAAATGCGGGTGACACACAAAGCTCTTCGTACCCTTTCTATGTGGTTCAGACCCCGGTTTCTCACCTTGAGTCCCACTCTATGTCCGTCTTGTTGTCGCAAAATGCTAACAACAGACGCTTCCCTTACCGGCTGCGGCACAGTCTTGGATGGCCATTCAGCTCAAGGGCGCTGAAGAGGTCATCTTCTCGCATGGCACATCAATTGCCTTGAAATGATGGCTCTATTTTCGGCACTACAGCACTTCCTCCAGCAGCTGAGAGACTACCATGTTCTAGTGCGGGTGGACAACACATCGGTAGTCTCCAAGATGGCGCCGGTGAGGTCGGCTGCCGTCACGACTGCTCCGACCAACTTTTCTTTGCTTTTATATTTTAAAGTAATTTCCAGTAACTTTAAAATGGCAAAATCAGCACCATTAAGTACATTAGGTATGATAGAGACACTCTTGTTTCTATTGGTATACAATGTACTCACAATTGGCCAAGTGAGATCCTGAGGGAGAACAATGGACGCGACGCGAAGCGGGGGCCCCGAGGGAAACGAGCCGGCGTCAGGAACAGGCTGAGCGCCCGTGCACACGCGAGCATTGTTCCTCTTACACGCTCCTGCACACCAAACCTGGAACTACTGTCCATCATGTGTCGCCCTTTTTATCTTCCACGGGAGTTCACATCGGTCATAATCAGTGCCGTTTATATTCCACCACAAGCGGACACGAACACTGCCTTATGCGAGCTGCATGAGGCACTCACTCAGCACCAGACACAACACCGGAACTTTTATCAGCACATCACCTGCCCCACCAGGGGTGAAAGGACACTGGATCACTTCTACACGACAGTCAAGGACGGCTACAAGGCGCAGTCTCATCCACCGTTTGGTAAATCTGACCACGCCGCCATCTTCCTCATGCCAAAATACAAACAAAGGCTGAAACAGGAAGTTCTTGTTCAGAGGGAGGTCGCACGCTGGACGGACCAATCTCAAGCGGTGAAAGAGGCGAAGCAGCGCTACGGGAGAAAACTAGAGTCACAGCTTCAACAGAATGACTCTAGGAGCCTGTGGCAGGGACTGAGAACAATCACGGATTATAAAGCACCAACATCGGTATGATGAACGCGGACGCGACTCTGGCAGACGAGCTGAACACTTTCTACTCTCGCTTCGAGGCTGAAGCTAAAGACGCTAACGGCGCTAATGCTAACGGCGCTAATGCTAACGGCGCTAATGTCAGCTGTCCAATTACAGGCCAATATCAAACCTCCCCTTTATCTCTAATATTCTGGAAAAGATAGTAGCGGAGCAGCTATGCTGATATCTACATAGAAATGGCATACATGAACTGTATCAGTCAGGATTTAGGCCTCATCACAGCACAGAAACAGCACTCGTTAAAGTAGTAAATGACCTCCTATTGGCCTCTGATCAGGGTTGTGTAACTATGCTTGTATTACTCGACCTCAGTGGAGCTTTTGACACCATTGATCATGCTATTCTTCTTCACAGATTAGAAAATGTAGTAGGAATTAAGGGTACAGCCCTCTCCTGGCTCAGATCCTATTTGACCGATCGTTATCAGTATGTAGACTTAAATGGTGATTATTCTGCATGTTCTCTAGTGGAGTTTGGCGTTCCGCAGGGTTCAGTTTTAGGCCCACTGCTTTTTTCTCTTTACATGCTTCCTCTGGGCAACATAATCCGTAAGCATGGTATTAGTTTTCATTGTTATGCTGACGACACACAGCTATACGTCTCAACAAAACCTGATGAGAAAAACCATCTTACTAAAGTTGAGCAATGTGTGCAGGACATAAGAAATTGGATGCTAATTATCTTCCTTCTGCTTAATCCGGATAAGACAGAAGTTCTAGTCATAGGACCGCATACAGCTAGAAGTAAAATCTTAGATCACACCGTAACTTTAGATGGCCTTTCTGTTCCGTCAAGTGCAACAGTAAAAGACCTCGGCGTGATTATAGATTCCAGCCTTTCATTTGAAGCTCATGTAGATAATATCACCAGGATAGCATTCTTTCACCTCAGAAATATCGCCAAAATAAGAAATATATTGTCGCTAAACGATGCAGAAAAACTAGTTCATGCTTTTATCACTTCGAGGTTGGACTATTGTAATGCCTTACTGTCTGGTTGTTCAGTTAGGTGCATGAAAAAGCTTCAGCTAGTCCAGAATGCAGCAGCGAGAGTCCTCACTAGAACCAGAAGATATGAGCACATCACCCCTATCCCATCTTCACTGCATTGGCTCCCTGTGAAATTTCGCATTGATTTTAAAATACTACTCTTGACATATAAGGCATTAAATGGTCTCGCCCCGCAGTATCTGAGCGAACTGCTAGTGTCTTACGATCCGCCACGCCTACTTCGGTCAAAGGATGCAGGCTGCTTATCAGTACCGCGTATTATGAAAACTACAGCTGGGGGCAGAACTTTTTCTTACAAAGCCCCAAAATTATGGAATAGTCTCATTTGATCACTCAGGTTTGTTGACGGTGAGGTGATTGTTTGCTTTACATCTCAGTTCCCCCTCATGTTTGTGTTTCCTTCTGGCTCTCCCTTTTAGTTATGCTGTCATAGTTAGTCCTGCTGGAGTCCCTGCTTGCACTCTACAGTAAATATACATTCACATTAGACATTGTGACTGTGACCATACCTAATTGCCATCTCTCCTCCTCTTCTCTTCCTCCCCCTCTTTCTCTTTCCTCTCTCCCCCTGTCTCCCCCTTTCACTCTTTCTCTCTCTCTCTCTGTCGAGCTACACATGTGGTTCCTGAGCTGCCAGTGATCCAGACTCCCTCTGCCCTCCGGACCTGTCTGATCCATCCTGGTGCCCGGTTTCTGGTTGGAGGTCTCATCGCATGGATGTCCCGTATGTCTCTTTAGGATGTGCCTGGTGTCTGGGGATGATTCTATCTACTTAGAAGATGGTTCTGGCCTCGACTGGTGTTGTCAGCTGTTTCTCTGAGGACTTGACAATTCGATAGTTCAGGACTGGAACTTTCTACAAGTCTATCTGAGTCTCGAATAACTACTGGACTCCATTTTACATCAACTATTATAACATCAATTAACATCAACTATTATAGCTGAACCTAACACTTAACACTGTATAAATGCAGATCATTTCCTGCTATCTGTTTCACCCAGATGAGGATGGGTTCCCTGTCGAGTCTGGTTCCTCTCAATGTTTCTTCCTATTACCATCTCAGGGAGTTTTTCCTTGCCACTGTCGCCCTCGGGCTTGCTCACCAGGGACTATCTGAACATTTTGATTCATACACATTCACATTCCATACAAACTTAAATAATTCTTTTGATTGTGTAAAGTTGTTTTGAGACAATGTCAATTGTTAAAAGCGCTATACAAATAAAATTGAATTGAATTGAATTAAAACGGGGAATCAGACCAGGCTGGTGACTAACCTGAGAGATGTTGTACACCCGATCAGTTAAACCACTTTTTCACAGATTATGAACTTCCTTAAGGGGGTTTATTTTACCAGGTTTTAATGTCCCGCATGCTTTATCCGCCTACGCAGACGACATTATGGTTTTAGTACAAAATTGGAGCGAAATCAAAATTTTGTAAAAGATTGTCTCAGATTTTAGTTTAGTATCTTCATCTAGAATTAACCTTGAAAAAGAGTGGAAGCCATTGCAATAGGGAGCTGGTCTCAGCTGGTCTACATAAATTACCATTTACACAGAAATGGACAAAAGGACGTTTTAAATATTTAGGAATTCACTTAAAATGATGAAAAGAAAAACTGGGAGGGGGTTTTAGAGAAAATAGAAGGCAGAGCACCCGCCCTTTTCCTCCAGGATGCCTCAAGTGCCCTTTTCTTGGGTTTTTTTGTTGTTGTTGTTGTTGTTGTTGTTTTTATGTGTGTATGTGCATATGGAGCCCTGTCTCTGCCCCTCAACAATAAAATGTAACTATTAATCTCAATTTTGCTAAATAAAAGGATCAGTCACATGACTGCCATTAACCAATGCTCACCCTTGAGGGCAGAACGCGCTCGTTACAAGCCGGGTACGAACTCGCAAAGTGCACGCGCATTTTCTGCAGGCTGGGAGGTGCGGAGCTGGAGGAGAAGCAGGCAAATGAATTGGAAGGTGCAGACTGTAGCAAAACAGTAAATAGGGTGTACAGCACACAATATAGTCTATAACAAATTGAAATAAATGAGCGTGCTGTTTGTGCAACAGCGCGACAAACATTACCTGTCCTCTTATGAACTGCACAAGTAGTGGTGGTCATTAACTGCTAGCTAACTGGGTAAGGGGGTTACAAGGGGGTCTGTAGCTCTGTGTCCACCGGTTTAGGGAACATGTGTTGTTTTAAAGTAAGTTACATGACTTTCCCCCTCATTTCTGGAGGGGTTTTATTTCACTAAAAACTATCTAATATGGATATCCACATAATTCTGGATTATTATATTTATGATATAAAAAAAACACACAGTCTCAGAACAACACTGCCCTGTCCTCCAGCACTATCAGCAACAGGAGCAGCAGTAATACCTCAACACTGCAACACTGTACACCATCAGGTAAAACATAAGCTACATTTGCATTGTCCCGACCTGATGACAGTCATACAGTATGATGCAATTCCATATTAGATTCGTCATAAATGTGAGTTATTGTTATTCAGCCTATTCTATCTTTTTTAACTTTGAGCACCCGCCCCTTTAAATGTCTCTGCACGGCCCTGGTACACAGTGAAATGAAACAACGTTCCTCCAGGACTAAGGTGCTAAATGCAACATAAATGTACAACATAAATTAACAGAAAGACTAAACTAGCTAACTAAGTGGCCTAGTTAGCTGGCTAGCAGAGACAAGACAGATAGACCTAACATAAATTACAACATAAATTAACAAAAACTAACTAGCTAAGGAAGACTATCTACAGGGTTTTTACAGACAACATAAAGTCCACGTGCAAATGTGCAAACAAAAGCAACAAAGTGACGATGCGACAACATAACATAATAATAAGGTTTTGTGGTGATGAGTTGAGGTCGTGGAGAAACAGTAAACATTTCTTAACTCAACGTAGTAGCAAGATTTAAGAAGTTAAGAAGTTAGTGCAAAAAGCAGTCCGGTAATGAATATTGTGCAAAAGAGCATTTACAGGGTGGTGTGTACGATAGTTTGGTGGTGTAGGTCAGTGTGTTTGCACTTGTGTTGATAGTCAGTCCAGTCTCAATGCTCTGAGGTAGTTGAGTTAAGCTGAGTGATAATGTTTGTGTGTGTGTGTGTGTGTGTGTGTGTGTGTTTATCAGTCCAGTCCCTTTTTGTTACGAAGACGAATAGCTTGTGGAAAAAAGCTGTTGCACAGTCTGTATGTGAGGCCCGAATGCTTCGGTACCTTTTTCCAGATAGCAGCAGTGCGAAGTGTGTGTGAGAGGGGTGTGTCCGATCAGCCACAATGCTGGTGGCTTTGCGGATGCAGCGTGTGCTGTAGATGTCCTCAAAAGAGGGGACAGAGACCCCGATGATCTTCTCTGCTGTTCTCACTATCCGCTGTAGGGTCTTGCGATCCTATATGGCACAATTCCCAAACCAGACAGTGATGCAGCCGCTCAGGATGCTCTCGATAGTTCCTCTATAGAAGGTGGTCAGGATCGGTGGTGGAAGCTGGGCCTTCTTCAGTCTTCTCAGAAAGAGGAGACGCTGTTGGGCTTTCTTGTATGTAGGGAGCTGGTGTTGAGGGACCAGCTGAGGTCCTTCTCCAGGTGGACGCCCAGGAATTTGGTGCTTTCGACGATCTCCACAGAAGAGCCGTCGATGCTCAGCGGAGAATGGTCGCCTCGTGTCCTCCTAAAGTCAACAACCATCTCATTTGTCTTGTCAACATTCAGAGACAGGTTGTTGTCTTTACACCAGTCTGTTAGCCTCTGCACTTCCTCTCTGTACGCTGACTCGTTGTTCTTGCTAATGAGACCCACCACGGTCGTGTCATCAGCGAACTTAATGATGTAATTCGAACTGTGTCTTGCTACACAGTCGTGAATCAGCAGTGTGAACAGCACATTCTCTGAGCACTCTGCCTGGGATGTTGTCTGGTCCAGCAGCTTTACGTGGGTTGACTCTGCATAGAGTTTTCCTCACATCAGCTGTAGTGAGACACAGCACCAGGTCATTCGGAGGAGGGGTGGTCTTCCTCGCCGGCACATCGTTCTGCCTGTCGAACCGAGCGTAGAAGTTGTTCAGCGCATCTGGGAGGGAGCCGTCACCATCACAGGCAGGTGATGTTGTCCTGTAGTTTGTGATGGCTTGTAAGCCCTGCCACATGCGCCGTGTGTTGCCGCTGTCTGTGAAGTGGTTGTGGATTCTCTGGGCGTGTGCGCGCTTCGCCTCTCTGATGGCCCAAGAAAGTTTGGCCCTTGCTCTTCTAAGCGCCACCTTATCTCCCGCTTTGAAGGCAGAGTCTCGGGTCCTCAGAAGTGCACGCACTTGCACAGTAATCCACGGTCTTTGGTTGGGTCGTGAGATGATGCTCTTAGAGACAGTGACGTCATCGGTGCATCTAAGTTGCAGCCTCCCTAAACATGTTCCAGTCAGTGTTCTCGAAACAGTCCTGAAGAGCAGAGATGGCTCCTGCTGGCCAGGTTTTCACCTGCTTCAGAACATGTTTTGAACGCCTGACGAGTGGTCTGTATGCTGGAATTAGCATAACAGAGATGTGGTCTGAGTTGCCAAGGTGGGGGCGGGGCTCTGCCCGATATGCCCCGGGGATGTTTGTGTAAACAAGATCCAGCGTGTTTTCCCCTCTCGTTGCAAAGTCCACATACTGATGGAATCTAGGAAGCACTGACTTGAGATTTGCATGGTTGAAATCTCCAGCAACAATAAACAGTCCATCCAGGTGTGTATTTTGCAGTTCACTGATCTTTGTATACAGTTCCCATAGTGCTTCCTTAGCATTAGCGCTAGGTGGAATGTACACTCCGATAATGAAACCAGTGGTGAATTCTCTTCGGAAATAAAAAGGTCTGCATCTAACAGTCACAAACTCCACCAGCGATGAGCAATAACTAGAAACTAGCACAGAGTTCTTGCACCATTTCGTGTTGATGTAAACACACAAGCCGCCACCGCGAGTCTTACCGCACAGAGCTGCATTTCTGTCGGCGCGAAACGAGGCTAGGCCGTCTAGCTGAATAGCGGTGTCCGGTACTCTGTCGCTGAGCCATGTCTCGGTGAAAACAAACGCACAGCAGTCTCTAACCACACACTGTGTAGCCTGCTGGAGTCAGATGTAGTCCAGTTTATTGTCCAGGGAACAGACATTGGATAAGATGATGGACGGAAGAGCCGGCCGGCTAGGGTTTGTTTTTAGCCTAGCACAGACTCCCGCCCGCTTGCCGTGCTTCCACTTCCTCGCGCACCACTTCCGATGTCCCCTCATCCGGCCGCCGGCATCTTGCAACGCCGAGGCTTCGAGGCCTGGTTGGCTGAGCAAGCCGAGTTCGCGTAGCTTTTCCCGCAGCTCATCATGGATGTCGGTTATTTAGGTACAAAAGTGTCTGGTGGTTGTATGTACAGACACCAGTCGCGACGATATCCATACACAGAGTGCAATATAAACGCGCTACACACAAAACGTAAACAACATAGCACCATTTTGGCTCCGGGCAAAATTTTGGCTCTGGAGCGGCTGCTGCGTGCTACTGCAGCGCCGCCATCTTGAATCCTACAGGCCTCATGGAAAAATCCAATCATGTGTGGTTAATTGTGTCTGGGATAAATTACACTGGGTTCCTCAGAGTGTCCTCTCCGTTCCAAAAGAAGAAGGAGGACAAGATTTGATAGACATTAGGAGCAGAATCACAGCAAATCCGTTTTCAAACTATGCAAAAATACCTGACCGGATCTGATTCCCTGGTATGGAGCGACGCCTGGTATGGAGCGACGAGTTTTATATTGAGAAAAATCAGTGGTTTTGATTGTGATCGTACCTTGTTTTAATGGGTTCAGCAGTTCTTAATGTTTCTAACTTGTCCAATTTTTACAAAAGTATTTTTAAAACATGGACTCTGTTTGAATCCCGAGGCCCCGCTGTCTCGCTGTTTTGGCTCCTGGAAGAGCCACTACAAGGAGGAGGACGAATGGACATTAAGGACAGTTCTCCAGGTCTCACACAAATTCTACAACAGAAAAAGTTCACAACATTGAAGAGACTAGTGGACACGGCAGGACTGAATTTATGGACACAAGAGCGGTGGCTCAGAAACTTGGGCTACGGTCACTACGGCACATGGAAGCCAAAAGATGAAGATCAAAAGATGGATCAGCAAGTTGCCAAAAGAAGAACTGAATCTAATAAAGGAATATCATGAAAGGACAGAAACACCAGACAAAGGTGACCCCAGTCATTTTCACCCAATTTAAACGGTTTAGGGTTAGGGTTAGGGTTAGGTTCTAACCCGGTATTAACGGCTGTTATCTTGATACAGACAAAGGGCACGTTTTACCAGTTTATGGAGCAAAAATAAAAAATAATAATTTACAGATGATGCGTAAAAGCTGTAAATAAAAGAAAGCTGGATGGGAGGACAGATACAGTGTGGAGAAAAACGCTTGGGGTCTTGGATGATATTACACCAGCATGGTGAGTGTTCTATAAATCGCAGCTGTGAGGGTCAATCTTTTAATTTCCAAACTAAATCCAAATGTTTTAAAGACGTGTCCCTTCTGTGCTGATACTGAAACTATTTTTCATTGTTATTTGAAATGTAAAAGGTATAACCCTCTGTTCAAGCTGCTGAAAACACTTTTTAACTCTATTGGTCTCAGGTTTCTTTTATCTTTGGAGCTGGTTATAAAAAGGGTGAAAAACTGATCAACTTTATTGCAACTTATCTACATAAGTCGGAAAAATAAAAATAAAATAGAAAAAAAAAGATTGATCAGCCCAGAGCTCCAGTGAAAGTTCGAGTCAAAATAGATGTTTTTTTTTTTTAAGAATTTTTTTTTTTCCTTTGGTACCTTTATGCTAAAGTAGTGTTATAAAAACGTACTCTGTTTTATTGAAGGTGAACTGTTTTTTAACACTTTACACTAATTACCCTTTATTTTATTTTATTTTTCTTATTAACTGATTTTGTTGTAAAATAATTCTTTTTACTATAAATTATCAGTATTTATTAAAGTTAAGTTAAACCTCAACCTCTCCCTCCCCCAGCCCCCTCCCCCTCCCTCTCCCTCCCTCCCTCCCTCCCTCCCCTCTCCCCCCCATTTCTCACTCTCTCCATTTCTTTCTCCATTTGCCCAGTGTACAAAATGCAAAGAAATTATCATGTGATGTTTCCACTGTACTCCCTTCTTTCTCTCATTCCTGAATATCTTTTCACACACACACACACACACACACACACACATACACACATACATTTCCTTATTTTTATGGTTTATGTTCACACAGGTGCATCACTCTAACGTTTATAAATATTACACATATATGTATTGGTGTGTGTGTGTGTGTGTGTGTATGTGTGTGTGTGTGTGTGTGTGTTATTTCCAATCATTCTATCCAACATCTTTCTTCTCCTTCATTTCATTTCTGCCTCCAGGAAAAGACACACTGTTTTATTCTGGTTTCAGCTGAACTGCGCTGGCACAATGACACATTAACACCGAGAAAATGGCTGCAGTCCTGCAGTGGCACACACACACACACACGCACACACACACACACACACACACGCACACCCACACACACACACACGCACACACACACACACACACATCCAGGCACACATCACACATGCACACACACACACGCACACACACACATCCAGGCACACACGCGAACACACACACACACACACACACACACACACACACACGTGCATATTTATACACACAAGAGTGTACACACCCAGTGACTGACCTACTTACAGTGTCTCACACACACAGTACATTAAGTACTCACACACACACACACACACACACACAATGCTGTTGTACAGTAGAGCCACAGTGCCGCATTGTGTGTATTTAAATTTATCCATTAAAAAATGGTGGTAAAGATAAAAGCAAGGACAAGATGAGCAATGGACAGGAAGTGACATCACAGAGGCAGGTGAGATGTTACATCACAAGCTATAATCTGATGGAGATGAAAATTACATAGGGCTTCTCACCAACTACACAACACCACCTGCACAGCACAACCTCAACACAACACACACCGCCACAACTCGAGCACAGCACTACCTCAACACACCACAGGTGATGGAGGGGATAGTGCTGGTGATGGAGGTGATGGTGGAGGTGATGGAGGTGATTGTGGAGATGGTGGTGATGATGGAGATTGGTTGGTGGGGATGGAGGCGTTGGTGGTGGGGATGGTGATGGAGGTGGTGATGGGGATAGTGGTGGTGACGGGAGATGGAGGTGATGGTAATGGTGGTGGGGATGGAGGTGGTGGTGCTGGTGGTGGTGATGGTGGTGGGGATGGTGGGGATGGAGGTGGTGGTGCTGGTGGTGGAAATGAAGGTGGAGGCGGAGGCGGTGGTGGTGATGGGGTGGTGAGCGCAGCACACTCTGGTGGAACTGGTGCACTGCATAAAGTGGATAGAAACATGAAGAAGGAAGAGAACTTCAGTGTTCTTCAGCCGAACCTCACACCACCAGCTAGATGATTGAATCATGAGTGTTTCAACAGGACAATGAGCCCACACACACCATATCACACATCAGTGTCATACAGTTAATCTCAACAGTGCCCTGACATTAATGTTCATGATGAGTGTGTGTGTGTGTGTGTGTGTGTGTGTGTGTGTGTGTGTGTGTGTGTGTGTGTGTGTGTGTACTAGAGAGCTACTGTGCAACATGTGCCTTAGCATCTGAGCTAATGTGGTTATGTCTCTTATTAAGTGACCTGTGCACAGGAACTCAAACATTTGCTTTGGCCTTGTGTTATATTGTAATCAAATGCTTGTGTGGGGAGAGTGATATAGCATCAGCTTCATCATTATAATAAGAAGCACACAAAACTCATCCAGGTGTGATTCCTTAATAAACTGAGATTTGAGCACAAATTCACCTGACATTGAGGAGGATAGATGTACGTTGTTGCAACATGCACACACACACACACACACACACACACACACACACACACACACACACACACTTACTCTTCTTAATGTTAAAATTCACTGTGTGGGAATAACTACACAAGAAGCACAGACTGTGGTAAAGCTCATTCCTGACTGATCTGGGCCCGGTTTCTCGATAACGCACACTATTCGCACGCTAAGTAGACTCTTAAGATATATCTTACGTTAAGTGATAACTTTTCTAAGTGTATTTCTCGAACTGTCTCTTAGGAGTCTTCTTAAGTCGCTGCCTCTTACGTCCGACGTTACGCGGCGCTGTCTACAGTGAAGGTCCTGAATTAGCGGACATCGGTGGCTCTGGAATCGATTTTTCACTCCTTTTGCATGACAGCGTTAAGAAAGACGGCACTTTCTATGCAAATTAAACATTGCACTAAATTCTTTTTATAGCGTTTATTTCGACATGGGTTAACGTAACAATAACATGCCATAATAGACAAATATATAAATTAATATTAATTAATTAATTAATATCGCTAATATTTTCATGTAACCTGTGGCCGTGAAACGAACCGGGTTTACAATCATAGTTGATGGACAAACAGCTGATAACACTCTTCACCGCCTTCAGAAACAATGTGAAGTGTCAGTTGTTGGGGTTGTATAGCGCACTTATGGAATGAATACGATGAGATGACAGAGTGGAGGTTTAATACCCCTATCTCACACGCGGGGCCGTAAGTGCAGTTCATTATGATTCGGCGCGAGTTTTGATGCTGTTATTACGTTTCCATTTTACCACGCAAAAAAAATAAACATGTTTAACATGTGGAAGCTCGCGGACCTTGTAGATCTTCGCGGACCGTCGGGCGCCGGTCACTCGAGGCGGATCACGGTGCCTAATACCCCTCTCTCACCTGTGTGGTGCCTAATACCCCTCTCTCACCTGTGTGGTGCCTAATACCCCTCTCTCACCTGTGTGGTGCCTAATACCCCTCTCTCACCTGTGTGGTGCCTAATACCCCTCTCTCACCTGTGTGGTGCCTAATACCCCTCTCTCACCTGTGTGGTGCCTAATACCCCTCTCTCACCTGTGTGGTGCCTAATACCCCTCTCTCACCTGTGTGGCCGGACTCATCTCCGTGAGCTGCCGCGATTGCCCACGACGTTCCTTTAACGTTCCGCGAAGTTCTGCAAAGTCTGCAAGCTTCCGCGAGGACCAGCAAAAAATTAAACGTTGAATTTTTCACGCGGAAAGATGGAAACGTAATCACAGCGCAAAAACTCGGGGTGAATCATGATCAAGCCTACAGCCACAGCGCGAGACCGCGCAGGTGAGATAGGGGTATAACACACCGCATCTCACAGCGAGTCAAACCGCATATGTGAATACTGTAGGGGTATTAAACATTACAATCACCCAGAAACATGAATGGATGCGGGGTTTGAAACTCACAAGGTTATTTTCTCATTTAACTAAATCAAATTTCATAAAAATAAAACGAGTCAAAAGAAAAACCCATAAAGTTATGGATAATGGCTAATGATCAATGAAACATATTTTAAACAGAAAGCAGCGAGCAGCTGGACATCGGGACGGGGAGTGTACAGTACAGTAAGTACAGTAAGTACGACGCGTTGGTCTGGCACGCGCAGGTCTGAGCAGCTCAAGAAGCTCCATAATCTGTTGCCTTAGGAGTCAAAACTTTTATTTATATATTTTTTTAAATAACGACCATGGGGAAAATATGAAAAGGGCTGAAGTTTTGTCTAAAGGAAAAATGTACATGACCCACACGGCTCCACGGACCGCACCGTCTTCAGTTTAACACAACACCACGCTGTATCGCTGCCTAATTGTTCGCCACCTGTTTAATATTAATTGTGATTGGCAATTTTAATGCGTTAGTCACATTATGAAATAGGCTAATTAAAAGTCACTCTATTAGTTCTGATATCAAATAAAATAACATTCTTAAACAGGTCTACAGTATATTCCATCATTAATACGACTTTGATAACGTGCCATAATGTGTTTGCATACACCGCTGGTGAGACTGCTGCTCAGTGGCGGCGACTAGCGTCTCGAGCTGAAACTACGCTAAGTATGAGTTAAGGTTGGTCCAGACTAACCTTACGAACGTGTGACTTAGCTAAGAGATACTTAGCGTAAGAACGTTTCGGGAAATGCGCCATAAAGTTAAGAGAGAGGTTAAGGTACGACTTAAGAACTACTTAGCGATGAGAAGCTTTCGAGAAACCGGGCCCAGACTAATTCAGTCAGGTCACCTCAAACCACACACCTACCTTTAATGTTAATGTCACGCCAATCATGTTCAAGTGTTCGGGGACGTTACTTCTTAAAGTAACCAATTACATTTCAAAATTACTGTCATTAAAAAGTAATCAGTTACATTACAGCGTTACTTTCTGATCAAAGTAACTAGTTCGAGTACTTTTCCACTGCAGTAAAACTCCTTTGTGATTCCTCATGCATGTTGTTTTAGTCAAGACATTTATAATTATTCTACCGTCATCCCTCAGACAAGTCTGGTCCATAATCTGTTAACTACTAATACCCCTATCTCACCTACTAACACCCCTATCTCACCTACTAATACCCCTATCTCACCTACTAACACCCCTATCTCACCTACTAACACCCCTATCTCACCTACTAATACCCCTATCTCACCTACTAACACACCTATCTCACCTACTGATACCCCATCTCACCTACTATTACCCCATCTCACCTACTAATACCCCTATCTCAATCGTCGGGAATCGTCGAAAGCACCAAATTCCTGGGCGTCCACCTGAAGAAGGACCTCAGCTGGTCCCTCAACACCAACTCCCTACACAAGAAAGCCCAACAGCGTCTCTTCTTTCTGAGAAGACTGAGGAAGGCCCAGCTTCCACCACCGATCCTGACCACCTTCTATAGAGGAACTATCGAGAGCATCCTGAGCGGCTGCATCACTGTCTGGTTCGGGAATTGTGCCATATAGGATCGCAAGACCCTACAGCGGATAGTGAGAACAGCGGAGAAGATCATCGGGGTCTCTCTCCCCTCTATTGAAGACAGCTACACCACATGCTGCATCCGAAACCCACCAGCATTGTGGCTGACCGGACACACCCCTCTCACACACACTTCGCACTGCTGCTATCTGGAAAAAGGTACCGAAGCATTCGGGCCTCACATACAGACTGTGCAACAGATTTTTACCACAAGCTATTCGTCTTCTTAACAAAAAGGGACTGGACTGACACACACACACACACATACATTATCACTCAGCTTAACTCAACTACCTCAAAATATTTGGACTAGACTGACAAATCAACACAAGCGCAGACACACTGACCTACACCACCAAACTATCGTACACACCAACCTGTAAATGCTTCACTGTTTATCTCTTTTGCACAATAAACATTACTGGACTACTTTTTGCACTGATTCCTCAATTCTTGCTGCTGATGTTTATAGTTTCTCACGACCTCAACACCATATTATTCTGTTATATTATGTCGTGTTCGTTGCACTGTCACTTTGTTGTTGCTCTTGTTTGCACATTTGCACGTGCACTTTATGTTTTCTGTAAAACCTGTAGTCTTACTTAGCTAGTTAGTTTTTGTAAATTTATGTTGTAATTTATGTTAGGTCTATCTGTCTTGTCTCTGCTAGCCGGCTAACTAGGCCTCTTAGTTAGCTAGTTCAGTGTTTCTGTTAATTTATGTTGTAAATGTATGTTGCATGTAGCACCTTGATCCTGGTGGAACATTGTTTCGTTTCACTGTGTACTAACTGTATATGGTTGAAATGACAATGAAGCCTTTGAACTTGAACTTGAACCTACTGATACCCCTATCTCACCTACTAATACCCCTATCTCACCTACTGATACCCCATCTCACCTACTGATACCCCATCTCACCTACTGATACCCCTATCTCACCTACTGATACCCCTATCTCACCTACTGATACCCCATCTCACCTACTGATACCCCATCTCACCTACTAATACCCCTATCTCACCTACTGATACCCCTATCTCACTTACTGATACCCCATCTCACCTACTGATACCCCTATCTCACCTACTGATACCCCTATCTCACCTACTGATACCCTTATCTCACCTACTGATACCCCTATCTCACCTACTAATACCCCATCTCACCTACTGATACCCCATCTCACCTACTGATACCCCATCTCACCTACTGATACCCCTATCTCACCTACTGATACCCCATCTCACCTACTGATACCCCTATCTCACCTACTAATACCCCTATCTCACCTACTAATACCCCTATCTCACCTACTAATACCCCTATCTCACCTACTAATACCCCTATCTCACCTACTATTACCCCATCTCACCTACTGATACCCCTATCTCACCTACTGATACCCCTATCTCACCTACTGATACCCCATCTCACCTACTGATACCCCATCTCACCTACTGATACCCGATCTCACCTACTAATACCCCTATCTCACCTACTGATACCCCTATCTCACCTACTGATACCCCATCTCACCTACTGATACCCCATCTCACCTACTGATACCCCATCTCACCTACTGATACCCCTATCTCAACTACTGATACCCCTATCTCACCTACTGATACCCCATCTCACCTACTGATACCCCTATCTCACCTACGCAGTGTCGCGCGGTCGCCGTAAGTACGGTTCATCATGGTTCATCGCCAGTTTTGGTGCTGTGATTAGGTTTCCATCTTTCCGCGCGTTGGTCCTCACAGACCTTGCAGAACCTTGTGGAACGTTGGGCCGTCACTCGCGGCGGTGAGAAGCGGTATTAGGCAGCTCATAGGTGAGATAGGGCTTTAACAGCAGGAGTATTGGGGGGTGGGGCTTGTAGGATGACTTTCACACACACAATAATGGAATCACTGCTGTTTGGCTCACAGATTACATACATTTTCTGAATAAGGCATTAAACTTTTGAAAATATAACTAAATAACTGAGTAAATAAGTAAATGGTGGAACTAACACGTTAGAGTACTCATTACATTAAAAATGTAATCCAAGTACTCTAATGCCTCATGTCTTAGACTTTCTCCCCAGTGATTGGTAGGGATCTGTAAGTGTCTGACTACACAAATGTACATTATTATATAGTACATTATATACAATATATACAATATATATACATTATATATATTATTTATTATAGAGTCTTTCCCAGATTCCTGAACTGTTTGTAAGAGCATTACTGACGGTTACATGTTGCTCAACCTCCCATACATCAAGTTACCTACGAATTGACTAAGCAAAATGTTAACATGTCCTCACGAATCCCTTAAAAAGTATTTTTGACGCTGCTATGAACCACCACACACTGCCTCCAAACTTTCCTTGTTTCTCTGCAGAGGTTCTACAACATCTTACTGTCTGATATGAAATCTCAAGATTTGTCAAGAACTGATCGTATTTCTCTAAAACGCCCCACACCTCCTTCTTATGGACAGAAATATATTTGAGTGAAATGACATGTTTTCATCGGCTTGCCATCATCTCCACCACAGAACCCTGGCCTCTCTATCTCCAGCATGTACACATCACATCTGCATATAAAATGTGTGCTTTTTAATCAAAATTTGATTATCCAAAATTGAAAATGTTCTGTTTCCCCAAAATATCTGTTGTGTGTGATGTGAAGCACACGTGTGAAACTGTGGAGTGAGATTAAATCTGTTATTTAATCCTGGAAAGATCATGGCGCACCTGTGACTTATTCCATGAGAAGAGGGAGATGGAATTATTTACAGAAACAACAAAGATATATTGTCACTATGTGGTTCATAATTTAGGATTTTTTTTATACCTAGTCTCACTGCACTACAGCTTCACATGTCATGTGTTCTTCCTCTCCCACTAGTGCTACATAAACATAGGGTTTGTATATTTATTTATATTATATTATTTATATTTATGCCTTTTATTAAAATACATTTATTAATATAAACGAGTCGGCCATAACATTAAAAACACCTGCATAATTTAGTCTAGGATCCTCTTGTGCCTGCAAAACAGCCTGGACTCCACCAGACTCCACCAGACCTCTGAAAGAATGTGTGGTATCTCACACCAGGTTGTCAGTAGCAGATAGCAGTAGCAGTCCTGTAAAATGAATGAGATGAATGAGAAGAATTGTGGACACGATTGAAATCTGAGTATGTGATCTGAATTCGTAGTCGAGATGCGAGAGTGGGGGTCGATAATAGCCAATTCAGACAAGCAGTAATCCGACACAAGAAGCAAGTGCGTGATCTGGGGAATGAAGCGTGGGTCGAGATCCGAGAAGCAAGGCAGGTAAAGTCGCTGGAGAATTGGGCATCGAGGCGAACAATAATCTGTCAAGGAGTGCTTGTTTGGTGGAGAGTTATAGAGTATATAGAGTGGAGGTGTGCTCAAGCCGGTGAATGAGGTGGTGAAACGGAAGCCCTGAAACAGAGTGTAGAATGGAGTCACGGGTGATCATAGCTTGGTTTGACAAGTGGGCGTGACCTGGCATGCCGTGAGAGTTGTCAGTTGCTTTGGCAGAAGGGACTTTGGTGAGAGGGACAAAGTGAGAGGCTTTGGAAAAAACGACAGACTATGGTAAGTATGCGCTTGGGGGATAACCCAGTGGCAAAATCGAGGGCAATGGGACCAGGGACTGAGGGGAATGGGAAGGGATTTGAGTAGGCCCTCGGGCGGGCGGTTGGGTGTTTAGTTCCTAGTGCATATGTCACAAGCGTCCATGAAATTCTTTGCATCATCTGTGATGGATGGCCACCAACAATGTTGCTGTAGTGGGACAAGAGTGGCTCCTGGATGACAAGCTAGCTTTGAGTTTTTTACTTTCAGCTAAAAGGCTGCCACCAGGCCTTTTGGTGGTGGGATAGTTCCTATGGTGGGTTTAACCAGAGGGGTGACAAATTGTCAGGACAGGGCATCAGGCTTAGTGTTTTTGTTGGCTGGACGATAAGACAGTGTGAAGTTAAATCTGTAGAAAATGTCTCTTAAATTTAGTCTCTTAGCCGCCTTGAGATATTTGAGGTTTCTATGGTCGGTCCAGACGAGGAAAGGGTGCTCAGCTCCCTCCAGCCAGTGTCTCCACTCTTCTAGGGTGAGGGAATCATACCCCTGTACATATCACCCCCATACCCATGTAAATATTGCCCCCATACCTCTGTACAGAACATGTGCATACCGTTGTACAAATCACCTACCTAAATACCACCCATCACATGTACGGATTACCCCCATAAATAACACCTCATACCCCTGTACTTATCACCCACATATCACTGTATATATCATGTTTAAAGCCTTATATCTACACTGTTAGTTATTGTAAATATGCCTCTGTGCACTTCTGGTTAGATAATTTCGGGTTAGATGCTAACCGCATTTCATTGGCTCTGTTCATGGAATTTACACAATGACAATAAAGTTGAAACTAATCTAATCTAATGTTATGGCTGTTATAAGTATCAGCCCTACAAAAGCTGTAGGTCCGGATAAGATCAATCCGAGAGTCCTGAAATCCTGTGCTCCCCAACTATGTGGTGTCCTCCAGTACCTCTTTAGCCTGAGTCTGTCTCTTCAGAAAGTCCCTGCACTGTGGAAAACATCATGCATTGTGCCGGTACCCAAAACACCACGTCCCTGTGCCCAGAACGACTACAGGCCGGTGGCTTTAACATCGCATATTATGAAGGTGTTTGAGAGACTGATCCTGGATACACTTCGTCCCCTGGTGAAGTCCTCTCTGGACCCTCTTCAGTTTGCCTATCAGCCGTTCATGGGTGTTGATGACGCCATAATACACCTGCTACATCGCACCTACTCTCACCTTGACAAGCCTAGGACCTCCGTAAGGATGATGTTCTTTGACTTCTCCAGTGCCTTCAACACCATCCAACCAGCAGTACTGGGGGAGAAATTAAGGAACATAAACATTGACACCCGCTTGGTTTCCTGGATCATGGACTACCTGACCTGTCGCCCCCAGTATGTCCGACTAAAGAACTGTGTGTCAGAGACTTTGATCTGCAGCACTGGAGCTCCCCAGGGGACGGTACTGTCTCCGTTTCTTTTCACCCTCTATACATCTGACTTTAGATATAACTCAGAGTCATGCCACCTGCAGAAGTTCTCTGACGACTCTGTGGTTGTTGGGTGTATAGAGGAGGGTGACACCTCGGAGTACCAGTCTGTTGTGGATGACTTCGTTTCCTGGTGTGAGCGTAATCACCTACAACTCAACATCAGGAAAACAAAGGAGATGGTGGTAGACTTTAGGAGAAACAAGACCCCTGTGACTCCTATATCTGTCAAGGGGGAGATAGTGGACATTGTCTCCGATTACAAATATCTGGGAGTTTATCTGGACAACAAACTTGACTGGTCACTCAACACAACGGCACTCTACAAGAAAGGTCAGAGTCGATTGTACTTTCTTCGAAGGCTCAGGTCTTTTAACGTCTGTAATACCATTCTACAGATGTTCTATGAGACCGTTGTGGCGAGTGTCATTTTTTACGCTGTGGTCTGTTGGGGTGGTAACATTAAGGTGTCTGATAAGAACAAACTGGACAAGTCAATTAAAAAGGCCGGATCTGTGCTAGGCATGGAGCTTGACTCGGTGGATGTAGTAGCAAAGAGGAGGATTCTGTCCAAAGTACAATCCATTGTGAACAATCCTTCTCACCCGCTATACAGTGTTTTGGCTGAACAGAGGAGCAGT
>CM060121.1:242500-265000 GCA_030522415.1 Channallabes apus
GGCATTACTGTGTCACATCACCGTCTCTGACATTACTGTATCACATGACCGTCTCTGACATTACTGTCTCACATCACCGTCTCTGGCATTACTGTCTCACATCACCGTCTATGGCATTACTGTATCACATCACTCTCTATGGCATTACTGTCTCACATCACCGTCTCTGACATTACTGTCTCACATCACCGTCTCTGGCATTACTGTATCACATCACTCTCTATGGCATTACTGTCTCACATCACCGTCTATGACATTACTGTCTCACATCACCGTCTATGACATTACTGTATCACATCACCGTCTATGGCATTACTGTATCACATCACCGTCTATGGCATTACTGTCTCACATCACCGTCTATGGCATTACTGTCTCACATCACCGTCTCTGGCATTACTGTCTCACATCACCGTCTATGACATTACTGTATCACATCACCGTCTCTGACATTACTGTCTCACATCACCGTCTCTGGCATTACTGTCTCACATCACCGTCTCTGGCATTACTGTATCACATCACTCTCTATGGCATTACTGTATCACATCACCGTCTCTGACATTACTGTCTCACATCACCGTCTATGACATTACTGTATCACATCACCGTCTCTGGCATTACTGTATCACATCACTCTCTATGGCATTACTGTCTCACATCACCGTCTATGACATTACTGTCTCACATGACCGTCTATGACATTACTGTATCACATCACCGTCTATGGCATTACTGTATCACATCACCGTCTCTGGCATTACTGTCTCACATCACCGTCTATGGCATTACTGTATCACATCACCGTCTATGGCATTACTGTATCACATCACCGTCTATGGCATTACTGTATCACATCACCGTCTATGACATTACTGTCTCACATCACCGTCTATGACATTACTGTATCACATCACCGTCTATGACATTACTGTCTCACATCACCGTCTATGACATTACTGTATCACATCACCGTCTCTGACATTACTGTCTCACATCACCGTCTCTGGCATTACTGTATCACATCACCGTCTCTGGCATTACTGTCTCACATCACTCTCTATGGCATTACTGTCTCACATCACTCTCTATGGCATTACTGTCTCACATCACCGTCTATGGCATTACTGTCTCACATCACTCTCTATGGCATTACTGTCTCACATCACCGTCTATGACATTACTGTATCACATCACCGTCTATGGCATTACTGTCTCACATCACTGTCTATGGCATTACTGTATCACATCACCGTCTATGACATTACTGTATCACATCACCGTCTATGGCATTACTGTCTCACATCACCGTCTCTGGCATTACTGTCTCACATCACCGTCTCTGACATTACTGTATCACATCACCGTCTATGGCATTACTGTATCACATCACTCTCTATGACATTACTGTCTCACATCACCGTCTCTGGCATTACTGTCTCACATCACCGTCTATGACATTACTGTCTCACATCACCGTCTCTGGCATTACTGTCTCACATCACCGTCTCTGGCATTACTGTATCACATCACTCTCTATGGCATTACTGTCTCACATCACTGTCTATGACATTACTGTATCACATCACCGTCTATGGCATTACTGTCTCACATCACCGTCTCTGGCATTACTGTCTCACATCACTGTCTATGGCATTACTGTATCACATCACCGTCTATGACATTACTGTCTCACATCACCGTCTCTGGCATTACTGTCTCACATCACTCTCTATGGCATTACTGTATCACATCACTCTCTATGACATTACTGTCTCACATCACCGTCTCTGGCATTACTGTCTCACATCCCCGTCTCTGGCATTACTGTCTCACATCACCGTCTCTGACATTTCTGTATCACATCACCGTCTATGACATTACTGTATCACATCACCGTCTATGGCATTACTGTCTCACATCACTCTCTATGGCATTACTGTCTCACATCACCGTCTCTGGCATTACTGTCTCACATCACCGTCTCTGACATTACTGTATCACATCACCGTCTCTGGCATTACTGTCTCACATCACTGTCTATGGCATTACTGTATCACATCACTCTCTATGACATTACTGTCTCACATCACCGTCTCTGGCATTACTGTCTCACATCACCGTCTATGGCATTACTGTATCACATCACCGTCTATGACATTACTGTATCACATCACCGTCTCTGACATTACTGTCTCACATCACCGTCTCTGGCATTACTGTCTCACATCACCGTCTCTGGCATTACTGTATCACATCACTCTCTATGGCATTACTGTCTCACATCACCGTCTATGACATTACTGTATCACATCACCGTCTATGGCATTACTGTCTCACATCACCGTCTCTGGCATTACTGTCTCACATCACCGTCTCTGGCATTACTGTCTCACATCATTGTCTATGGCATTACTGTCTCACATCACCGTCTATGACATTACTGTCTCACATCACCGTCTCTGGCATTACTGTCTCACATCACTGTCTATGGCATTACTGTATCACATCACTCTCTATGACATTACTGTCTCACATCACCGTCTCTGGCATTACTGTCTCACATCACCGTCTATGACATTACTGTATCACATCACCGTCTCTGACATTACTGTCTCACATCACCGTCTATGACATTACTGTCTCACATCACTGTCTATGACATTACTGTATCACATCACCGTCTATGACATTACTGTCTCACATCACCGTATCTGACATTACTGTATCACATCACCATCTATGACATTACTGTCTCACATCACTGTCTATGGCATTACTGTATCACATCACCGTCTATGACATTACTGTCTCACATCACCGTATCTGACATTACTGTATCATATCACTGTCTATGACATTACTGTCTCACATCACTGTCTATGACATTACTGTCTCACATCACTGTCTATGACATTACTGTGTCACATCACCGTCTATGACATTACTGTGTCACATCACCGTCTATGACATTACTGTCTCACATCACTGTCTATGACATTACTGTATCACATCACCGTCTATGACATTACTGTGTCACATCACCGTCTATGACATTACTGTCTCACATCACTGTCTATGACATTACTGTCTCATATCACTGTCTATGACATTACTGTCTCACATCACTGTCTATGACATTACTGTGTCACATCACTGTCTATGACATTACTGTATCACATCACTATATCGCAAATCTGTTGCATCACTTTATCACAATTTATCAAATCAATGGACCACTGTCTGTAAAATCATTGTCATTACCACATTGATGGTGTCCTTACAAGTTCATGGTCTACGAATAAGCCTAATTTCAGTATCTACGGTATATCTGCTCAAAGAGCAAAAAACATGCAAAAGGTTTGGCCTCACTTTGTCTGAATTGTTGGTTGCCAAGTATGAATGTATTATTTATAGAAAAGCTGTAGGAATTGCATTTTTCTGAATATCAGAACAGCTGTATTTATATACAGAATATATATTTAAAAAAAACATTTGTCCAGTATTAAGTGTGTTATACTAATAATATAACTGAATTCCAAGTAAATAGAGAAAAACTGCAAATCCGAAGAAATTGAGCAAATGTGCAGATTTACAGAAAGCATGAATTCAATAATTGTACATGTCGCAATAAATTCAACACAAATCAAAGAGAGGCCCGGAATGCTGTTGAGGAAGAAGCTGAGCATTCAGTAGAAAATGCGCTCCACACTGCCTTGAACACACACACCATTATAAATACACTGTTTTTCAATACATATCCATCTGTGAATAACTATTAAGCAGATCGTACAGCTTTAATATTTGCTTAGTCACCTAAATATCAGCAGCTTCCACACAGCAAACCTGGCAACTGTGAAAAAGCCATGCACACACACACACACACACACACACACAGACAAAAATCACAACCAGTCTGATTATACTGCCGCAGGAACAGCAAAGAATTCACATGAAAATGCAAACCACCCTTAACTACACGCAAACACACACACACACACACACACACACACACACTTCCTCCTGAAACCTTTTGGAGAAGGAAAGAGGGAGGAAATGGTGGCTCCCCCCTCCTCTTCCCCCCTCCCCTTTTCGACCTGAGTAACAGATTGCACATGCTGACATCAGCAAGTCGAGGAGATGCACGCGCGCACACGCACTCAAACGCCCGCGCTCGCACAGCCACACACACACACACACACACACACAAACACACGCTATTATCACTGCTCAGGAGACATACTAACTGTGTAGTGGAGATTACTATACTATATCTCACCATACCCCCCCCCACACACACACACATAAATCAATAAGATAACCCTGGGCGTGGCCTGCACCTGGAGTGTAGTAAAGGAGCCAGTAACCAATCAGATCTCAGATTTATTGCCCACTGTGACGGCTGGATCATGTGTAGGTGACCTGAGCACTCTCCTACCCTCATCTGTGTGTGTGTGTGTGTGTGTGTGTGTGTGTGTGTGTGTGTGTGTTCGGAGCTGGAAGGATATGGCCACTCGGTGATCTTTTTGGCGTATTTTCTCACGAAGTTGTCCTCGCTGAAGATGAACAGGGACCGGTTGACGGTGAAGCAGTTCTGTCGCACCGGGATGGGGTTGTACAGGGCCATGGTGCGCGCGCGTTGGGCCATGGACTGTTTGTACACCCGCTGCGCTCCCGGTGGGCCGCCCTGCCTGCTGGCCCCGCGCGCCGCGCCGCCCTGCCCGTGCGCATGCGCAACTGCACTGCCACCTCCACCTCCGCCGTACCGGGCCGGCGCCTCGTCTGTGAACCGCGCCATTCTGCACGCGCCGAACACCAGTCTTCACGAAGCGGGAGGGAAGAAGGGGGTGACGGATCCGCGCGGCGACCACACACATCACATCCCACACATCACATCCCGGGGACGCGCGGACACACTCACCGTGTGTATGTGTCTGTGTGTGTGTTTCAAGCGGTACAAAAAATATATATAAAAGCAGAAAAAAATAAAAAATTAAGGGAATAAAGGAGTCGCGCGCTGAGTGTGATTAGCAAAAGTCAAAAAAAAAAGAGAGAAAAAAGATCCACCAGAACCGGGCCGCTCGGTGTCCTGGCTCGCTTCTGTTCGGAACCGCGTTTCCTCCTCACCTCATCTCCACCTCCAGCCTCCAGCCTCAGTCCTTCACCTCCGGGGTTCTGCAGAAACCTTCATCTCTGCTCTCTCTCTCTCTCTCTCTCTCTCTCCATCTTCACCAGAGTCTCCAATAAACCGTCTGTCCCTCCGTTACACAGCGCGGACACGGTGTGTGTTCTCCCCCGCGCTCGGTAAAGGCCATACACACTCACATGCCCGTGTGACTCGGTACTGAAACGCCTCGGGTCCTAATCCGGTTTATTTCAGCTCGGCATTCCGCTCAGGCCTCGCGCTCCGGTTTACTGTTTAAAATCAGAAGGAAAAAAACGGGAGAAATCGGTGCATTTATTTATTTATTTATTTCGAAACATCCGCAATATTCGGTGGAGTGTGCTGATGCTCATTCTGCCTCCCGACGCCTCGCGCTTTCTTCACCAACACACACACACACACACACACACAGCAGTCCTCCTGAGCTCAGGAATACACATCAGACGGTAAATTGTTGATTTCTCGGTAATCACAGCTCGTGGAAAACAGAAAAAAAGGAAACGGATACCGATAATCGACCGTGTTCTCGGTTTCCTCACAGATTCGGTGTCATCCTTCAGACGCACTCCGGAGCTCGAGCGTTATAAAATCCCATCAGCAGAAACGAAAGAAGTGGCGGTGTTATAACGGAGACGGTGTTATAACGGAGACGGCTCCGGCCGCCCATGGTGTCTCGCGCTCCGGTTGTCCGCACTGTGAGGCGCGCGCGAGGACGTGCACATGACTCTCCCGCCTCCGCCGCGCGTCCTTCGGCTCGTCTCAGCTCGAGTTCCTCCTCCAGCGACCAGTGAGCGGCTCCTCTCGGTCCTCTCCGGTAGCGGGAGGGGGAGGGGTGACCGTGAAGGAGGGTGGGGGCGCGCTCGCTCGTTTTCTGTGGGGAAAAAAACCCGGAGTGTGAACACGGGCCCGGTACACCGGGGAATCGGCTCCTACCGGGCGGCGCGCGGAGCTCTAACGGGGATGTAATCAGTGCCGCGGCGCGCGCGCATCCGACCGAATTTCTGTGAATCTACTCGTGACGCGCGCGACCCTGCAGCCCTCTGCGCCCCTGCACACGGTAGAGCGCGCGCCCTCGCTCCCTGCAGCCGAGCTCATGTTCTCATCTCAGGTTTAGGGGAGGAGAGTCACATCGACCCGAGCACCGGAAACCCGCGCGCCTTCCCTCTCCGGTATCAGGCTGGGAATTATGAACGGGAGAAGAGAGAGAGAGACAGACAGAAAGAGAGAGAGACACAGAGAGAGAGACAGAAAGAGAGAGAGAGTTCCCAGTGATCTCCAGAACACTTCCCCTCACCTCCTCCTCCTGACCTGTGGAGTTCACATTGTGGCTGTCCATGGTTCTGAAATACTTCAGTTTCATTACTGCATTTAACATGAATGAGTTCCAAACACCACTGTGTGAATGGTCGCAAAATCAAAGGTCACACACACAATCAAAGGTCACACACACAGAGGTCACACACAGAGGACACAAAGGAACTGGTCTGAGGTCAGATATTAGTGTTTGTATGATCACACACAAAGATTTAAAGACCACTGTTCTGATCTGACACTCAGTCATGTCACACAGTCAGAGTTTAGCAGGTGACTACTGCAGGATACCAGATCATCTCCATCAGACACACACACACAATCCCACCCCCCAGAGCATCATTAAGGCAAGCCACACTAATCTAACAGCGGGTGAGAGACAGAGAGACAGACAGAAAATTCCCTTCCTGTGGGAGAACATTTCATTTAAAACAGTAAAACCCTTCAACATACACAGACTTTCTCAACATTCATACGTGTGACACTGAATACATGTAGATTATTCAGAATGAGCAGATAATATGTTCTAAATAAATATAAACAGATATAAATAGGAGCGCACTAGTCATGTATTTTAAGAAAGCTTGTCAGAAAACAGGCAGACTCGGGCAGGACTAATCCCAGGAGAAGCAACAAAAAAAGTCATGTCAGCTTCCTGGGCAGGGTTATGGTAGTTTAAATTTAGTCACAAATGTATACACGGTGTGGTCTGTATACATCTGTAGTTCTTCCCCAAACTAGCAAAACAAATTTGGAGGTTTCAGTAAGACAAAGTATATTGAAGTTGGAGTGGAGGAACTTTAGTTTTCTGCACAGAGCCCTGACCTCAACCACTGAATAACATTGGGATGAACTGTAACACTGACTGCACCACAGACCTCCTCCACACCACAACATCAGCGCCGGATCTTACTTAACCTTTTAATATAAATAAATCTACAACATGGCAAGTGTTGAGCAGAACGGAGTGTATGTGGCTGCGTAGCTGCAGAGCAGTCAGGGTGCCCATGCTGAAGCATGTCCACAACCAAAATCTCCTAAAATGGACATGTGAGCATCAGAACTTAACCACAGAGGTATGAAAGAAGGAGGCCTGGTCTGATGAACTGTGTTATCTTTTACAATATGTGGATGGCTGGGTGTGTTTTTGTCAACTTCACTTACTTAGGGAAGGATGCACTATGGGAAGAAAGCAAGCCGGTGGAGACAGTGTGATGTCCTGGGAAACCTTGGGTCTTGTCCTGCATGTGCATGTTACTCTCACAAGTCCCACCTACCTAAACACTGTTACAGACCGAGATACAACACTTTGTGGTGTTCCCTGGTGGCAGTGGCATCCTTGAGCAGGATAATGCACCCTAACACACTGCACACATTGTTAAGGAATGGTTTGAGGAACATCACAAAGAGTTCGAGGTGTTGACTTCGCTCCCAAATTCTCCAGATCTCAATGCAATCAAGTGTTTGTGAAATGTGCTGGAGGAACGAGTCTGATCCATGGAGGCTCCACCTCACAAGTTACAGTACTTAAAGGATTTGCTGCTCACACACAAACACACACACAAGTACCTGTCAAAAGTTTGTACACCCCCTCTAACTCCATGCTCGTTCCTGATGTTTATTTCTTTCTACACTGTAAAACAATACTGAAGACGTTTCTCCAAAATCCACAATAATCCCCTTTGAACAGTTGATATTGAGATGTATATCTGCTATTTCTGCTCTGTAAAGCTTCATAATGGCTCTAATCTGAGGTGCTGGTTGTTAATTGGTGATTTCTGAAACGTCTCCTCTGCAGCAGAGGTCAATTTTGGTCTTGTTCTCCTGTGAAGGTCTTCATGAGGGACAGTTTCATCATGGAGCTTGATGGGTTTTACAAACACACTCGATTATAATACTGTTCTTGTGAGAACTGTTCCAGAATAGCCGACCTTCATGTCTTAAAATAACAACTGACTGATTGTTACTTAATAACCGAATGCTATGTGTGTTATTTCATAGGTTTAAAAAAAAACTGTATTGTTTTAGAATGTAGAAAATAAATTCAAACCTTTGACTGGTGATATATATATAGCCACCCCTGTTAAAACATAACTTAACTCTGGTTTATCAATTTCTCTAGCCACACCCAGGTCTGATTACTGCCGCACATGTTTGCAATCAAGAAATCACTTACATAGGATCAGCCTGACAAAGTTAAGTAGACCAAAAGATCAAAAGCTAGACATCATGCTGAGATCCAAAGAAATGTAAAAACAAATAAGAAAGAAAATAATTGAGATCTCAAATCAGTCTGGAACAGATTATAATGCTATTTCTAAAGCTTCGGGGCTGCAGCAAACTACAGTAAGAGACATCATCTACAAATGGCAAAAACATGGAACAGTGCAGAACCTTCCTGGGAATGGCCGGCCGATGAAAAAACTTCAAAAGCACAGCGACAACTCATCCAAGAGGTCACAAAAGACCCCACAACCACATCCAAAGAACTGGAGGCCTCACTTGCCTCAGTTAAGGTAAGTGTTCATGACTCCACCATAAGAAAGAGACTGGGCAGAGATAGTTTGCATTGCAGAGTTCCAAGACGAAAACCACTACTGAGCAAAAAGAACATAAAGGCTCGTCTCAGTTTTGCCAGAAAACATCTTGATGATCCCCAAGACTTTTGGGAAAATACTCTGTGGACTGACAGACTTTTGGGAAGGTGTGTGTCTCATTATGTGTGGTGTAAGAGTAACACCGCATTTCAGAAAAAGAACATCATACCAACAGTAAAATGTTGTGGTGGTGGTAGTGTGATGGTCTGGGGCTGTTTTGCTGCTTCAGGACCTGGAAGACTTGCTGTGAAAAATGGAACCATGAATTCTGCTGTGTACCAAAATATCTGGAAGGAAAATGTCCAGCCATCTGTTTGTGACCTCAATGTGAAGCGAACATGGGTTCTGCAGCAGGACAATGAACCAAAGCACACCAGCAGGTCTACTTCTGAATGGCTGAAAAAAAACAAAATTAAGATTTGGAGTGGCCTAGTCAAAGCGGTCAAACTCCCTCCAGTGTGGCTGAATTACAACCATTCTGCTAAGATGAGTGGGCCAAAATTCCTCCACAGCGCGGTAACAACTTATCGAAAACGCTTGATTTCAGTTGTTGCTGCTAAGGGTGTCTCAACCAGTTATTAGGTTTAGGGGCAAACACTTTTTCACACAGGATTATGTAGTTTTGGGTTTTGTTTTCCCTTAATAATAAAAACCTTCATTTAAAAATTGCATGATGTGTTTACTTGTGTTATCTTTGACTAATATTTACATTTGTTTGATGATCTGAAACATTAAAGTGTGACAAACATGCAAAAAATAAGAAATCAGTAAGGGGGCAAACACTTTTTTACACAACTGTGTGTGTATGTATGTGTGTGTGTATATATATATATATATATATATATATATACTGCTTAAGGTGGGTAATACCCATACACTCATTGCAGGGAACAAGTAAACATGCTTGTGCAGGAATTCACACACACACTACAGGATATTTAGAAACACCAATAAACTGCTGTCAATTCTGGACTTTGTTGTGAAAGGTTAAATTATTATTTCGGTTAACATTAAACATCATGGTATCAATAAATCTGGATTTTTGCTGAGGCACACAGATGTCCAGGATTTTGCACTAGCAGCATGGCTCCTCGGTGGCTCCTCGGTGGCTCCTCGGTGGCTCCTCAGTGGCTCCTCGGTGGCTCCTCGGTGGCTCCTCAGTGAGTGTATATTATGCTTTTCTTATCATTCAACAGATACACCAGTCTCTCAGGTCATCTAAATTACTTTATAACTGTTATATCTGCAGGTAGGTTCTCACATCACTGGTCAGCCTGTGACTCATTCTATCTTCTCCTCCTTCAGACATTTGTGTTTCTTATTGGATCTCAGCAGACATCTCATCATGGATGTTGGCTCCTCAGCTGAATCTGAAGTTGCTGTCCAATCAAAGATACAATAAGCAAGAAGAGAGTAAACATACTGTGTGATTAGCATGAGACCTACAATTTGTTTTGCGTGGTAATGTGTCTGAGTGTTCAGTGGGGGTTTAGTCTGCGAGAAAGACAGATAGAAACCAGGCATAGGGGGCCCTCTGATGGACAGAAAACACATTGCATTGATTTTTGATAAAAAATCACTGAATAAACTGAAAGGTGTTGATTTTATAGCAGTTTCGCAGCTCCTTACTGAAAGTGTTGAAACACTGAGTGCATACACGCATCTGTCTGCAAACATTTAATCAATTTCTTAATATAAATCCTCTTCTGATGTAAAATATTAACCATATAAAAATTCAACAATTTGGCGATCAAATTAGATGCGTCATGTTGGATGTAAGAATAATTAATATTATACGCAAAATATAAACATTAGAACAATTTTATTTCAATTATTGTTTCTTTAAATATCCACATTTGTTAGGAAGTATGGGTCAGGGCACATGGTTAGACATGGGACAAAAAAGAGAGAGTGGTAAGGTGAGGGCCTTGCTAAAGGGCCCAGTAGTGGCATCATGCATCAGGGTAAAAAAACATTTCATATTGTCATTGCATATTACTGGTACTTAGGAACAAAATGCAGTTTAGCATCTACCATCAGTGCAAATAGTAGTGTACATACATCAGTACAAATTTTGGTATTTGGCAAATTATAAGGTTTAGGTTATAAATAAGTAGAAGTTATATAACTATATTGCTAAAAGTATTGGCTCACCCGCCTTCACATGCATATGAACTTGAGTAAAATTCTGTTCCTAATTCATACGGTTTAATATGATTTTGGCCCACCAATCACAGGTTCTTATTTAGTACAGTGGCTAGACTGAAAAACCTAAAATAGCAGAGAGCAGTCCATCACAGTTTAGTAGTGAGGACTTTATGAATTTCTTCAATGAAAATGTCTACAGTATCAAGAACAAATAATGGATATTTAACCTCTGACAGCATCTCGTGATCCAGTTCAGCCTAAAGCTCCACACCTACTGTAGAGCTACAATGTTTTACAGGTCTAGGAAAAAAACAGAAAGAGTTGTATCAATTTATCACCATGGCTAAATCAGAAACATTCTTGTTATATCCAATCCCAACTAGATGTGAAGCTAAAAGATATGGTACATACAGCTGGAGAGCCAATTCTGCGCATTCTCACAGGAAAACAGGTTTTAGGCCTCATCATAGTACAGAAACTGCACTAGTTAGAAACAAAAATGACTTGTTCTTGGCTTCAGACCAAGGCTCCTTTCAATACTCATCTTACTTGATCTTAGTGATGCATTCAACACTATAAATCATAATGTTCTTATAGATCACTTACAAAATCACATAGGTATTCAGGAACAGGCATTAAAATGGTTTAGATCACACCTGTCTGATCGATACCATTTTGTAGATCTAAATGGAGAACCGTCTGGTGTAATGCCAGTAAAATATGGGGTCCCACAAGAGTCAGTTTTAGGACCTCTGCTTTTCTCCATATACATGCTTCCCTTTGGTAACATCATTAGAAGACATGGGATTAGTTTCCATTGTTATGCTGAAAATCCCCAGTTATATATCTCAACAAAACCAGACAAAATACCCAAGTTATCTAGACTAACTGAGTGTGTCCAGGATATAAAAGTTTGGATGACCTATAATTTTCTCTTAATAAATTCAGAAAAGACATATTACTGCTTGGTCCAAAACTACTATAGTACACAACTGCTCTCACACTTCAGCTTGCACTTAGAAGGATGTACTGTTACTACCAGCTCGACAGTGAAAGATCTGGGCGTAATATTAGACTTGTCCCTTAAAAATCATATTTCCAATATTACAAAAGCAGCCTTTTTCCACCTTAGAAATATTGCCAAGCTTTTTATTCATATTTGATGCAGAAAAGCTAGTTCATGCATTCATGACCTCCAGACTGGACTGTTGCAATGCTTTACTACGTAGGTGGTTGTCCTGCATCCTCAATAAACAAGTCACCAGAGTTCACACCAGATCAGGAAAATATGATCATATAATGCACTGGCTACCTGTTCAGTTTAGAATTGATTACAAACTAGCATTACTTATGTACAAGGCCCTAAATGGTTTAGCTAGCCAGTTTTCTGTCACGTTACAATCCACCATGCTCCTTAAGATCACAAAACTCTGGATTTCTTGTAGTTCTCAGAATTGGTAAGAAATTGTGGCAGCTTGTAGACAGAGGCCAACCCTGCAAGGATCCTGCGGCATCCAGAGAAGGACCACCTCCAGCTGGATTCTGCTTCATGATGGTTTTGAGCTACACATGCTGCTCCCAAGCTCCCAGTAGTCCAGATCCACTCTGCCCTTAATGTTAACTTGAGGGACAATCTGATCATTATGATACACATTTTTATATTCCTCCAACAGCTTCAACAGGTAGCCACTGCAGGGATGATAGTATTGGGGTTATATGATCATATTTTCTTGACGGTGAGAACTCACATCTCCATAATTTTCTCTTAATTTTGCAAAGCTGCTTTAAGACAAGCACTATCTAAATAAAATGGAATTGAATTGAATTGCTATAACAGCTTCAACTGTTCTGGGAAGGCTTTCCACAAGGTTTAGGAGTGTGTTGATAGGAATGGCCTGGCTCACTGTCTCCACTCTAATTCATCCTAAAGGTGTTCTATCGGGTTGAGGTCAGGACTCACCCTAACCCTGTGCAGTCCAGTCAAGTTCTTCCACACCAACTCACTCATCCATGTCTTTATGGACCTTGCTTTGTGCACTGGTGCGCAGTCATGTTGGAACTGGTGTGGGGTTACTTACTTACTGCCAGTGAAAAGAACTCTTAATGATTCAGCATACCAAGACATTTGGGACAATTTGATGTTCCCACAACAGGACAGCCCCTTCCTGCATGATTGCACACACACAAATGCGGTTCTGGATGAATGATCAAACATAAACACACTCCTAAACCTTGTGAAAAGCCTTCACAGAAGACTTGAAACTGCTATAACTATTATATACTGTTATTGTACCTTATAAATGCAGATCATTTCCTGCTATCTGTTTCACCCAGATGAGGATGGGTTCCCTGTCGAGTCTGGTTCCTCTCAAGGTTTCTTCCTATTACCATCTCAGGGAGTTTTTCCTTGCCACTGTCGCCCTCGGCTTGCTCACCAGGGAATATCTAAACATTTTGATTCATACACATTCACATTCCATACAAACTTAAATAATTCTTTTGATTGTGTAAAGCTGCTTTGAGACAATGTCAATTGTTCAAAGCGCTATACAAATAAAATTGAATTGAATTGAATTAAAACGGGGAATCAGACCCACAGTTCTGGGTAAACAGGGAGCAGAGAAATGTACTCAGCACACAACCCTGTGGAACACCAGTGAAAACAAAATATAATGATGAAGGAGAGTAATTTAGTCTTCAGGGTGTTCACTGTGGGAATTACGTCTTGTCCCAGTCTCAGACTTTAGCCCGGAGTGAAGGACATGAAGATGGACATGAAGACGGACATGAAGAAGGACATGAAGAAGGACATGAAGATGGACATGAAGAAGGACATGAAGAAGGACATGAAGATGGACATGAAGAAGGACATGAAGATGGACATGAAGAAGGACATGAAGAAGGACATGAAGATGGACATGAAGAAGGACATGAAGAAGGACATGAAGATGGACATGAAGATGGACATGAAGATGGACATGAAGAAGGACATGAAGATGGACATGAAGAAGGACATGAAGAAGGACATGAAGATGGACATGAAGAAGGACATGAAGATGGACATGAAGAAGGACATGAAGATGGGATCTGGGACCGACGGATTTGCGTCAAGGCCTGAATGCATTGTAATCAATTTCTCCTTAAAATAAACACCTTTTCAGGACAGCAGGGGGCGCTAAAACACAGAGCTGCTGGTTGACTTCTTCTTCTGTTCCCGCTGCTCGTTCACAGAACTTGACTGAACACCGCCCCTAGTGTTCTCCTCTGGAACTGCACTGCAGTGACGCGCTGCGGTTTAACCCAATGACTGGTTCAGAAATTTCAGAAACTCCTTCGATTATTACTGGACCTGAGAAAATATGTCCGAAAAAAACAACGACACCTTAAAAATCTAATAATAATAATAATAATAATAATAATAATAATAAAAAGGATTAAATAAGTGAAATCTCTGTAATTCCCACAATCCTTAGCTGTTTTTAAAATGGCGCCGCCCAGGTGGTGTGTGTGAAGTCGGAGCTCGAGCGCTGATCACCTGCTTCAGGGCTTTAGTCACGTGATGTGGGGGGGAATGAGGGCGCTGCGGGGGGGGGGTGTGGGGGCGCACGTGCTCAGCCGGAGAGGTGTGTGTGAGACCTCAACCTCCCTCCACCAGGGTCACACAGGGGCATCGAACAGTCCAGGCGGTGGGCGTGGCCCTACTGCAGGACATCTGGATGGAGAACACAGCTGGATGTGCGGCTCTTCTGCAGCGGTTCTGTCAGCAGTACGCGGTCACGTCCAGGTTCTGCAGAACTTCATCAGTGAGGAGGAGGAGCAGGCCTTCCTCACCGAGCTCGAGCCGGGACTGAAGAGGAAGAGATACGAGTTCGATCACTGGGACCACGTGAGCACTTCACCTTCATCGCTCCTCCTCTGGTTCCGCTGGGTTTTGACAGGACGGGTTATGAGAACCCATCAGGAGTCACATCACAGGTTCCAGGAACTTTCTTCAGGGTCTTCACCCTGTCCTTCTTTAACACCCCAGAGCTTCCCCTGTGTGTGTGTGTGTGTGTGTGTGTGTGTGTGTGTGTGTGTGTTTCACCAGGAACCTGTGATGAGTCTGTTTCATGAGCAGTGTTTATTCTCATTGTGAACATCTGTAAACATCTGTCACTCTCACCCGTCTCTCAGGCCGTGTCCACGCGTAGCCGGGTATTTTTAAAAATAAAGATTTCCTCTCCTCGATTTGCCGTCAGCTTTGTTTATGAGGATATTTTGTGTAATATTGAACGTACGTACAGTAAAGCAGTGACTGTTACTGGATGTTTTACATGTGTGTACACACACACACACACAGTTACTCACACATTACGTTAACGAACAGAGGAACCTGAATGTAATACGAAGCTCACTGCTGCTACATTCTGTACAAGACTCGAGCTTTTCCGTTTTCCGTCTCTGCAGGCGATCCACGGGTTCAGAGAGACGGAGCGGCTGCAGTGGGGCGGTGTGTGTGCCGCGGTGGTGGAGCGGATCAGGGCACAGTCCTTCCCTCAGGGATGTCCGTTACTGGGCCCGGTTCATGTTCTGGATCTGGACAAGACCGGTTTCATCAAGGCTCATGTAGATAGCGTGAAGGTCTGCTGTTCCACTCTGATTCTGCATTCGGCTCTTCTGCTGCCATGGCACAGTATAGTGTGATCACTCTGTGTGTGTGTGTGTGTGTGTGTGTGTGTGTGTGATCAGTTCTGCGGAAGCACCATCGCCGGTGTGAGTCTTTTGTCTGACAGCATCATGCGTCTGGTCCATGAGGAGAACCCTGCAGAGCGCGTGGATCTGCTCCTACAGCGTCGCTCTCTCTATATACTGCGGTAGGACGTGTTTAATATCTTCATTATGAACAGGGTAGAAGGGTGCCAATATTTTGTACAGATTCAATATATTAAGCTTCTGCTCTGAAAGAAAATTTCACACCTGAAGCAGAATTCCTGAAGGTGTCTGTGATTAATTTATAACATCAGATTGTTTCTCCCCTTACAGAGATGAAGTTCGCTTTAAATTCACACACGAGATCCTGAAGGACGAGGACTCGTATTTTTCAGGACGCAGAATTCCTCGGCGTCGCCGAATCTCCGTCATTTGCAGGAATCTTCCACATTAGACTTTTTACTTTTCATCAGTCTGATCTCTTCTTCTCGGTTATTTCGGGCTTTTGGCACAGAAACACCTAGATGTATTAGGCCGTCATCTTTGTCTCTCTCACACACACGCCACGAGGTCAGAGTCAGCCATGGAAACAGCGCTCCCTGGAGCAGAGAGGGTGAAAAGCAGGAGACTGAGGGCTTGAACTCACAACCTTCTGCTCAGTAACCCTGAGACGTTACCACGGACATCACAAACATGAAATAAATTTCATATTGCAAATGTTTTTCCAGTTGTTTGATTAATTTTTAAAACCAGGATCGACCAATCAGAATGAGTGCGTGAGTGCTAATGAGAATATACAGAGCTTCTGATTAAAGCTGAAACAGCAGGAGACGAGTCTCAGTGTGTGTGTATGATTATTTAATTCATCAGACTTTACTGGAAAAAAACTTTTAACATTCACACACATTTTATCTTCAGAATTTTTACAGTTTATTTCACTAAAAAAGAAAAAAAAATCCCATGCATCCTTTGGAGCTCCATCCCATGGCCCCGCCCACCCAGTCACCTGCCCAATCACAAGTGGTTATGAAGCACTCAATGTTTTGGCCCCGCCCCTGTACAGCAGCTCTGTCTTGTTACTCCGTCAGGTAGAAGTGCATCTTGTCGTTGATGTTCTTCCTCTCGGGGTTGAGCTTCTTGAGGATCTGAGCGAGGACGTTGACCGTCTGCTCGCTGCTCAGTCCAGTGCGTTTAGTCTGGAACTTCTTCAGCAGATCTTTAGTGGTCATGGGTTTCCGGATCAGATACCTGCGCACGGCCTCCTCGGTCAGCTGCACGTCACTGAGAGGACAGACAGGAAGAGCAGACAGACAGGAAGTCTCAGTCAACAGTTTTCCACAGTTCGTTATTTTTCCACACTCACTTTGACAGACTCAAATCACCATGTCTTTCGTAATTGGACACCATTAGGAAAGACATGCAATTATCTCTAAAGTCACACGGTAGATTGTGTGTGTGTGTGTGTGTGCGCGCGCGCGCTCGAGAGAATTACAGTATCTGTAGACCTGTGAGATCTGGTGAAGAAGAGTAAAAGTGTTGAAGAGCATGATCGTTCTCAAATGGAAGAGATCTGGAACAACAAAGACAGAACCCTCTGCTCACCCTAGGAATCTGGGATGAAGGGCCTCAGCCAAGAACCTAAGGGTCAGTATAAATGAGATCCTGCGTTCCCTTGTGGATATGGAGAGATTGACAGAAGCCCATCAGGCGTGTAGTGCAGAGGGCCAGACAGAAGTCATTCCTCACTTACAGGCACATGACAGCCAGCTGGAGGTTTGAGAAAAAGCTCCTCATGATGTGTTTTTGCGACTGGGAGATTAGTCAGTGTACAGGTAGTCCTCGACAGATTTACGCAAATACAAACAAATGTATTAATTCAATTCAATTTTATTTGTATAGCGCTTTTAACAATTGACATTGTCTCAAAACAGCTTTACACAATCAAAAGAATTATTTAAGTTTGTATGGAATGTGAATGTGTATGAATCAAAATGTTCAGATAGTCCCTGGTGAGCAAGCCGAGGGCGACAGTGGCAAGGAAAAACTCCCTGAGATGGTAATAGGAAGAAACCTTGAGAGGAACCAGACTCGACAGGGAACCCATCCTCATCTGGGTGAAACAGATAGCAGGAAATGATCTGCATTTATACAGTGTTAAGTGTTAGGATATTAAATGTCTAGCGTCTGGTATATTGTACGTGTGCTTGTGTACGCGCATGTGTGGGAGAAATGAGTCGGCCTCACCGGTTTCAATGACTCAGTCCGGGAGCGCGATGACAGAAAAATCAGGTAAATCTGTCCTGATGGTGAATAATCCTAATTTCAGAAAATCCTCAACAAATCAGAGTTTACAGTCCAATGCAGTGGAGAACAGCTGTGAGACAAAATGGCTTCTGTTCAAGTGTGCAGTAAACACCATTAGCGTTGTCCCTCCCTCCCAGGTTGAGTTTAAACAAGGTCAGCTGACTCCTTAGGCATGTCTAAAAAGGCTTACATGCGGTTACAGTTTTTGGTCACATGATGGCCATGTGGGAAAAGGGGACAGATTTAGTCAAGCGGACTCTATGCTTTATGTTGTGTATTTGTGTCAAAGGCGTACAAGACTCACTTTGACTTAAGAACAAATCACAAGTAGGGGACGACCTGTAGAGGGGAAAAGGGATGCAGAACAAATAAACAGCTATCCTGAGTAAAAACCTTCTCCAGAGTGCTCAGGTTCTCGGGTTGGGGTGATGGTTTACAGTTAAACAAGACCATGAGACGAACCATAACGACAAAAAAAAAAAAAAAAAAAAAAAACACAGGAGTCATTTCAGAACAACTCTGCGAGCTGCCCGGCTCGGATCCGGACCTGAACCCAATAGAGCATCTGCACTGACCCTGCCCGGTCGACCTGGTGGAGTGAGAACGGAAGAAACTTCCAGAAAAAAGCTGTGCCGAGCTTCTAGCATCACTTACTTGAGACCGTCACTGCTGCAGACAAGTACTAAGTGAGGGGTGTGAATATTAATGGACATGGGGCATTTTAGCCTTTATTAATTGATTTCTTTTATAAATGAAGGAAAAACTCCACACTCTTGCTTTTACTTTCGGCCCCGTTGAGATGTGTGTGTGTGTGTGTGTGTGTGTGTGTGTGTGTAGAATTATGAGGTAAAAGGATTTTAATCCATTTTGAGGCGAGTATGAAACATAACCTGTGGAAAACGTGACCGGGTGTGTAAACTTTATCTCGGTACCTGATGTGTGGCCGGTTCTGGAGCTCAGTGGAGCCGGTGTGAGACATACCTGGAGCTTGGGGTGGATTTCCCAGATGCTGGCTGAGGAGTGCTTTTCCCAGACGGACTCTGAGACGCCGGCTCCATCTTCAGCCGCTTAGCAGCCGGAGTGTCGGAGCTGCTCGTCGCCTGGCGCTTACCTGAGGATAAACATAAATAACAATAATAATAATAATCACAATAATAAACACTCATGTCCCAGAGATCAGAGTCCACGGCACCACGGCAACCTAATCACCCACTGAAAGGGAATTTACAATCTTTACTGAATTTTCACAGGTTTGTGTGTGTGTGTGTGTGTGTGTGTGTGTGTGTGTGTGTACCCTGCTCCAGTTTGGTAGCAGCAGCGCGCAGTGTGTTGGAGGTGGCAGCGTGGTCGATGGACGGCGTTCCTGGACGACTTCCCGCTCTGGAACTTCCAGCAGAACCTCGGCCGCCACGTTTAGGAGGAGTCCGTTTCTTCTGCAGAAGATAAAGAGAAGCGTGAGGAAGCTGCAGGTCACAGGTTCTCTCAGACTCCTGCACTGGTCTTAAAGCATTACCGCCATGAACAGCGCAGACGCCGTCTCTCCCTCGATGTCGCTGTCCTCAGACGTGTCCGACTCACCGCTACTGTCTGGAACAACACACGTTACACACGTCACACTTCTTACGGGTATTTTTAGATCACTGTGATGTCTTAGACACGAGAGTGAAGCTCCGCACCTTTCTTCTTCTTCTTCTCCACCTGTACAGGTGTCTTCTTGCCCTCTTCCTCCTCCTCCTCCTCCTTGGCCTCATCCTCGTTCTTGTTCTCCTCCTCGCTCTCCTCCTCGCTCTCAGATGCTTCATCAATTCCTAACGGAATGAATTTAAACATTTAATGATGCTTCAGTCATATAAATGTCCTTCTGATGAGTGTAGATGTGTTTGACCCCTGACCTTTAGGCACATCCTCTCCTTTACTGGGCTTCACCTTCTCCGGCTCCTCGTCCTCAGAACTGCAACAGAACATCAGAACAGGAAGCTTCTGGTCATTTTGTTTACTTTTTAACACCTGATGATTCTGAACTTCAGGATGCACAACAAGCATGTTATTAAATATTGGCACCCCTTCATGTTGGCGTTCTCCACAACAGTGTGGTGTTACCTGCTCTCATCAGACATGTAGTCCACTTCCAGACCCTCAAAGTCTCCGTCATCACTGTCCTCGTGTCCCTCTGCATCACTGCCCTTCTTCTTCTTCTTTTTCTTCCCCTTGGCCTTTGAGTTGTCCTCCTTCTTACTCTTCGACCGGCCTTCTCCATCTGCAACAAAAACCCAGACACACAAAGAGTGAGCGGTGAGATGAAGATCTGGACACAGTGCTGAGAAATGGAGCTTCCAGACTCAGACGTGTGTCTCTCTCCCTCTCCCTGTCTCTCGCCCTCTCTCTCCATCTCACCCTGTCTCTGTCTCGCTCTCTGTGTCTCGTACCTTCTCCTCCACTGCTCTCGCTGTTGTCGCTGCTCAGCTCCAGATCATCATCTAAATCGTGAATACGCAGGTCTCCTCCTTGGCCACCTTTTTTCTTCTTCTTCTTCTTCTTCGCTCCCTTTTCTCCCTCCTCCTCATCTTCCTCACCGTGTTCCTGCTCCTTCAGGCGGCGCTGCAGCATGATGCTGAAGTGATTCACCACCTTATTCCTCCTGAAAACCCAACAGGAAACACTAACAGTCATGTACTCAGATAAATTCCTTCTTTATCTTTCCTCAGACCATCACTCATCACGAACATCATTCCCTGACTTCCTCTTGGACAAGAAGTGAAGGTGATAACCCTTTTGGGGGTCACATACCTGCCCCACTCCTCCTCGGCCTCCTCGGCGGTGAGCGTGCGGTGTTTAGCCACCGGAGTGAAGTTGTACCAGGCGTGAACAGGAAACGCCTCGAACGCTCCATCAGGACACTGTGTGAAGATGTAGTACGACGCGTTCTCCGTCACGCCTCCTTTCTTCTGCCCTTTAAACCTGGACACACAGAGTGAAGACAGTTTACCGTCATCTCTCTGGGACAGTGTGTGTGCGCGCGTGTGTTACACAGCTGTAATCCCACCCGTGATGGAGACGCACCTTCTCCCTGCTTTCCCGTTGACTTTGAGGATCCACGGCTGGTCCTCCACCTTAAACTCGCGCGTTACAATCCCAAACTTCTTCCTGCGCGCCTCCTCCCTCTGCTTTTTACCAAACTCACTGCCAGCTGCTCCCTCGGGTGTCTCCTCCTCCCCGTACATCTTCCGGTTACTCAGATCGCGCTCCATCCGAGCCTGGACACAGCAGCAGGACAAAACGGAAAAAAGCAATGAGAAGAAGAGAAAAGGAGGGGGGGAGGGGGGGAGGTGCTGCCGCGTGCGCGCGTGCGTGTTCTCTCTCTCTCTCTCTCTCTCTCTCTCTCTCGCGAGTGTGTGAGAAAAACTGCTGCAGGATCAACTGGAGTCTGGATTAAAAACATTCTGATCTCTATTTTAATAAAAGCACGCGCGCGCGCGCACACACACACACACACACACACACACACACACACACACACACACACACACACACACACCCCATACTGAGCGGCGGGAATACAGCGGATACCGGCTGCCGTTAACCCATTAGTCGGCTGGACTTCAGAAACATTTCAATTAACATTTTAATAAATTAATAAAATATGTCATACGTTTGAGTTTTCACTTCCTCAGTGTGTTCCTAATAAAATGGCCTGAAGGCCTGTGAGTTCCTCTTCCTCACCTGAGTCCATGTGGAACAGTTGACTTTGTCTCCGGAGTTAAACGCCATGATGCTGTAACGCTTACTCGTGTTCCTGTGGGACAAACACATGACACACACCGAGAGAGAGTGTCAGTGTGTGTGTGTGAGCGAGAGAGTGTGTGTGTGTGTGAGCGAGAGAGAGTGTGTGTGTGAGCGAGAGAGAGTGTGTGTGTGTGTGTGTGTGTGTGTGTGTGTGTGTGTGTGTGTGTGTGAGCGAGAGAGAGTGTGTGTTGGGGATGATGGAGCATTCTTTGGTTATATTTTCATTGATTTTCTTGATGAATTTCCAGGAGTAGTCTCTTCTGGGTAAAACTGTTGAGATGGTTATATTGGCTTGTGGAAACACCATGTGAGCTTTATCAGCTATTTTTTTCATTAATTCTGCTACTTTCTCTCCTTCCCAACACCACCATCGCACAGCATCCAAACATAACAGATGAACAACTATTTGACCATGTGCACCTACACCAGGACGGAATCAGACTCTTCGCCAAGAATATAAAGGATGCTACACTCAAGAGAGACCAAAACAATCCGAAGCTCAGC
>CM060121.1:270000-280000 GCA_030522415.1 Channallabes apus
TCGATTCCTGAGCCACCGATGTCAGCTAATTCAGTGCCTTCACTTTGAACAGCGCCGCATAACGTCGCACGTAAGAGGCAGCGACTTAAGAAGACTCATAAGGGACAGTTTGGGAAACACACTTAAAAAAGTTAAACAGTTTACATAAGATATATCTTAAGAGTCTACTTAACGCGCTAAGAGTGTGCGTTATCGGGAAACCCGGGATCTATGCATTTGGGTTTTCCGATGTCATGTCAAAGAAACAGAGACAAAGTTCTCTTAAAGTACTCTTAAAGCCGGTACTTTACCGGAATGTGGGAATGACGTCACAAAACTGCAGAACTCATAAAATTTTCATATTATTATTATTATTGGAGGACTAAGTACATTTCTGTTTTTTATGTGGGTTAATAAGTTTATAATCTAGATAGATAGATAGATAGATAGATAGATAGCGACACACTAACTACGCACTCATAACCATGTATTACAAAATGTACCGCAGAATCTGTTGAGTTATAAGATGAACTAATGAGTTGTTCATGGTCAATTCTTTTTTTAAATGATGATAAGGGTGTTTTCTATTTAAATTTAAAAGTAGCACATCTTCTCTTCCCCTTACCATATTGTGATAAAACAAGGCCTAAATGTTACCTCAAGCTCGACCAAATACACCCTTGTAAACCCAATGAAATTTTATCCAGCAGTGTTTTTTTTGGCTTTTTTCCAATTTTCTCCCCAATTTAGCCGACATCAGCGCCTGAGCTCACTAATGCTTCAGTAAAGTGTATGAATGAAGATAAACCCACACACATTCCAACATCTAGCGTACAGCCTTCACAGAAGAGTGGAGCACGTTATAAGAGCAAAAACAAGGGGGTGGATTTGTAACAGGATGCTCAACAGGGGCAAGTGGGTGTGATGGTCAGGTTTGCATATACTTTTGGAATATTATATAGTATATTCAGCCATCCATACCTCTAGGAACCTCTGTCGTCCAACTAGGGACTGTGTCGGCTAGTGGTAATTACCATTCAATTAATTTCCCTTCTACAACCTCTAAGACCTCTAGTCAACATTCACACACTACAGGCCATTTGGCTATTAGCCTAATCTGTATGTCTTTGGACAGTTTGTAGCCTGAGTATCTGAAGGACCCATCAAGCACGGGGAGAACATGCAACCTCCACACACATACACACACACACACACACACAGAGACCCTGAGGGGGGAATCGAACCTGGACCCTGGAGGTGCGAGGCGACAGTGCTAACCTGTACAGTTTTTTGCTGTCTTTAAAACACACACACACACACACGGTTATTTATGTAGATGAACAGAGAAAATGGCTTGTATTTGCTCAGCATGAACAAGAAGCCAGAGATTTAACATGAGATTAAAACAGATTTTATTCACACTGGAATCTGAATTCAAAATATTTTTGTAACAGTTTGTTTAGTGATTATTATTGTTATTTTTAGTATTTTCATCAGTGGTGTGTTTTTACTGTAGTGTTGAGTGTATCTACATTTGTTCCTGTTCGTTTATTTTCTAACTTTCTCCAAAATTCCCAAACTGAAGTACAGTGTGTGTGTGTGTGTGTGTGTTATAGCCCTGCCACTCCGAATGTTTTGTAACTGATGTAAGCTCGCGTGTTGTGTCAGGAGGAAGTGACGTTTTATTCTCCTCACGCGCTCGATGACTGCACCGCGACTCCATTGTTCTCCACCGAGGTATGAGAAACATCCGGCCTCACGCGCCCTTTACTTCCGGATTTCCACGAATCCGCCCTTCCCTCCGGCCACGTCGCGGTTGCCAGATATCAACAAAGTTCTGCTTTTGCGGTTTGGTATTATTACTGTATTATATACTATTTCATCACTATTTGTTATATATAATAGTTATTTTATTATTATATTATTATAGTCGTGTTTACTTGCGAGGCTTAAAAGACAGAAACTTAAGCCAAAACTGGCAACCCTGAACAGACTCCAGCAAACTGAGACATAAAGAATGAGTTCCTTTTATATAAAAACATTTTATTATACAAAAGTGAGGTAGTGACCACGTGACCTGGCCAGGTGTAGCAGCTTTTCTACAGTGTGTAGAGAGATTACACACTCCAGTGGAGAACACAAGGTAGAGTGTGTACAATAAATACATCAGCTTATTAACATTCAGTTCATTCAACAAACTCATTAATCTCACACACACACACACACACACACACGAGCCTGGTTTTGGCTCTGACTCATGTCTCCGTCGCAGTTTCTAAAGAATCTGCGCGCGCGATGAATCGCCCGTCACCTGGTGACGTCATCGCCACGGCACCTCTGAGAGTCCAGTCTGAGCCAGAGATCCGAAATAACAGCTGGAGTTTATACTCAGGATCCACCGGGAGAGCGCGCGCGCTTTGTGTCCGGTGAGACCGAGTACTGTGCGTCCTGGCCCTTACACACACACACACACACACACACAGAGACACACAGTGTTGGTTCAGTAGGTGACTATAGTCCTGGGGATGTGAGCGCTGGGCAGGTTGTCGGTGTCCCGGCCGCAGCCCCCGGTGTTCCTGAGCGCGGTGGAGTCCTGCAGCACCCTCCGGAACTCGGCCGGGTCCAGTCTGGCCTTTTTACACGGCAGGAATTCGGGCTCCGCGGCGCTCCGCCCCCTCCGCTTCCGTGACTGTGTCCGGCGCGCGCTGTCGTTACAGTTCTCTTTATCCGCGGTTCCGTCGCGCTCGAGCGTCCTGTCTCCGTTCTGCAGCTCCGGCGTCTCCGCCGTGTCCATCGGCTCCTGAGTGTGTGTGTGAGTGTGTGTGTCGGGTGCGGCGGGGCTCGGGCTCTGCTCCTGCGCGCTCGTGTCCCGGGCGGAGTGATACGCGTCTCGCGCGGCTCTCATCACCAGAGTGAGCAGGAGACTCCGGTGGAGGGGGATTCCCCCGCGCTGCGTCCGCGAGCTGTACAGTTTACTCACAGCCTGAACCATCACCCGCTTCGCTTCGACACACACCTCCATCTCCACTACACACACTCCGCGCTGTCTACACACACTCCGGTACACACTGCTGCTGTACACACCCCGCTCTCTCTCTCTCTCTCTCTGCGTGTGTGTGTGTGTGTGTTCTGAAACTTCTCGATCTTCAGTCCGCTGGAACAGAAATCACGAGCACGCGCGCTCACGGCTGTCCTTATATACCTTTTATGACGTCAGCAGTGTGATGGCAGACTGGCTCCACCTCGATGTTCTGCTTCCTGGAAAAAGAATCGTGGCAAACAGATTCACACACACACACACACACACTCTCTTCCTTTTCTTAAACAAAACATTTTAATAACAAAACTGAATTTCAGCTCATGTTAGAGCTGTAACACTGTAAAACACACACACACACACACACACACACACACACACACACACACACACACAGGACACACTCACTCCAGGTGTGAGTTCAGGAGGACGAAAACAGACTAAACAGACACACACACACACACACACACACACACACATTACGAGGGTTTAAAATTTAATTCTTTACACTTTAGATCTAACGGATGAGGAATGTTATATTATTTAATTCCAACAGTATCTATTCTACTATATTATAAACATTTATAATTAATTAATAACGAAATTATTTGTTCTATCTGGATAAATAAAATGTAACTATAATGAATTAAACTGTGATGTCATTAGTGTGAGAATTAGAAAGCCGGGTTTGTTCCCCCCCTCCCCCTCATTCTGCGCTCGCTTCACACTGTCCATATATGGACATCCGCTTCTGGCACCGGTTCGTCGGAAAACCCTGCGGGGCGGAGGCGGGCTCTACTTCCGGTGCCCATATTTAGCTCCCTGATGTCGTCACCTCTGATATCCTTATATGGAGATGGAAACAAAGCGCGCGGAGCTTCCTGTGGCCTTTTAGGGGGAGGAGCCAACTGTTTCCGCCTGAGACACGTCACACACACACACACAGAGGGCTTAATGGCGCCAGAGCTGTGTGTGTGTGAGAGAGACAGAGAGAGAGAACAAACACCTATTGCACATTTACAAAGAAACACTGAGGACAGAAAGATAATCAGTTCACCATTATATCCCTTGGATGATGATGATGATGATGATTATAATAACAAATACATTTAGTCATTAATCTGATTAGAGGTTAATTAAGGTAATCAGTGTTTATTATGATGAACTTCTACAGTGGAGATAAAAAAGCTTCACTCACACCTCCACTGCAGGAAGAGAGAATAACACACACACACACACTGACCCCCAGGTTTCTTTGATTTAAGGTGAAGTACTCAGAGGAAGTGACATCACTATTTCCTTCAGCGTTTCACATGAAGAGGACGTCCTGAAACACGTCTGTCTCCTATATGTACCGTGATTTTAATCTCACATGTAAATCACACCGAATGTAAAAACCCGACACTCTTTACATACAACATCCATCTGAGGAGGTGAGGCAGTGAATACAGCAAGCAGTGCTGCGTTCAAATCAAACCGGGACTTGTGATGACATGTCTGGTGAATGGAGACGTAAGAGTGATTGACATTTACAGGAGACTTCAGTCACAGTGCGTTGATGAGACTCTGAGCCACAGTGAAACATCTGACTGTTTTAAAGACGTCCGTACATGAATGACGATCCTGACTGAGAGTTATTGTCGCGTCCCCTGTACAGTCCTGAACTCGCTCCATGGGCGTCGCTAGGCAATTTTTAGGGGGGCTTTAGCCCCCCTAACATTTGTACTCAGGCCCCCTAAAAATTCTCCATAAACTTCACACACACTGCTCGTCCCCCATCATCGTCCCCTTTAAATTTCATATGAAAGTGTCGGCAGACTTCGGCTCCTGACCGTCTTTCAGCGCGTCTTCACTTCACCATCACAGAGGCAGGATTAAGGCCAGGTGTGTGTTTAACGATAAATTGTTATATCTGCATCAGTGCATAAATACAGTTTACAAAATGTCATGAGGGATTAATCGGTTAAATCTTGGCTGTGTTCACCCTCATCACACCAGCTGTTTCCTCTAGTGAACATGAAGCCTTTAATACATCAGACTCTATCAACCTATAGTCCGAGCACTACAGTCTACTTTATAAAACAATCATTCCGCTGCTGTTTTAATTGGAAACCCTAACTGTCTATATAAAATACTGCACAGTGCATATGGCATTAACTACCATAGAGTTATGCAGATAAATGATTAAAGACAGTGACAGACAGCATTCAGTGCTCTCGGTTTAACTGCATCGCAGTGTGTTTTACAGAGATAGAAAAATTATTTTTAATGTAATAAATATTGTATTAAATAATGTCCCAAATCGTAAAATACATTTATTAGCCTTAGAATCTGTTTTTTGTCGTCTTATGTATATAGCTAAAACACTAAATTAAACTAGATAATGCAGTGCCGGTCCCAAGCCCGGAGAAAATGGGAGGGTTGCGTCAGGAAGGACATCCGGCGTAAAACCTGTGTCAAGTTCTAGTGCGGACTGGATATTCCGCTGTGGCGACCCCATGTCGGGAGCAGCCCAAAGACCAACAACAACATGATGATCAAAGTTTTTATATTTATATTTAACTGTAGATGGAAAGTTTTTCAAGTCACATGAAATAAAAAGAAGTTCAATTCTTACCTGCTGCTCATTTGCAGACCTACAACCATGTGACTTGAAAAAACCTTCCATCTCCAGTTCTGTGTTCAGTTCATTAACACATTGATTGAAGTCATTGCATCAGAAACAATTTTTCACATATTTGAGTTCTTCCAGTTTCTAACAAAAAGCATCAGTATTGCCAAAGCATTAACAGATAAATGTTTAATATTATTGGCCCCCACACAGTTTATTCCATTGTCCAGCCTCATACAGTAGGTGTGTTGTTTATTTTGCTAATCAATGTAAGTTTAAAGTTATATGCTGTTTTCTGGTTACATTTTTCTGATTGTACCTGAACTGTACATAGAAGGTGGTTTATACGGTAAACAGTGTGTGATCGAGAAGACTCATGTGACTACTGATTCTGAACAAGTCAAATATGTCTTAAACATCTATGGGGGCGGAGCCCCCCTTAACTGAAAATCATAGAAACGCCCCTGACTCGCTCTAATACATTTCCACTGTTCCACCAATGTTTGGGACATTAAAGGAGTTCCTGGGAGGCCGGCGTTTCAGAAGAGAAATGAAAGTGTGTGTGTGTGTGTGTCTTTCTCCACCTCCACAGCACTCAGTGCTTCACTCACACTGAAACCTTTCATTTCTCTTGTAATGAATAACTTTAGACACCGTGGTGTAGCGGTCAGCACTGTCGCCTGGCACCTGCAGGGTCTGGGTTCGATTCCCGTCTCTGTGTGCATGGAGTTTGCATGTTCTCCCCGTGCTTGGTGGGTTTCCTCCGGGTACTCCGGTTTCCTCCCACAGTACAAAGACATGCAGATTAGGCTAATTGGCGTTCCCAAATTGACCATAGTGTGTGTGTGTGTGTGTGTGCTCTGCGATGGATTGGCACGCTGTCCAGGGTGTACCCTGTCTCGTGCCCTGAGTCTCCTGCCATAGGCTCCAGGTCCCCGCGACCCTAAATACAGGATAAAGTGGTATAGAGAATGAATGAATGAATGAATGAATGAATGAATAATTTAATATAAACACATTCAGGTCTGAATCTCTGACTGAACACCTGGGAATCTTTTAATTTCATTTCAAAACTAGTAAATCTGAACCAATAACCTACAGCACTAGCAATAGTCATGAGGGGTCTGGAGCCTCTCCCAAGGAACTCAGGGCATATACTGTACACACACACACACACACACACCAGCGCGTGTCTTTGTCCTGTGGGAGGAAACTGGAGAAACCCAGTGATGGTATCAGATGTCACTTTTCCGCTAAAGTTCTAGTTCATGTCTGGTGTTAGTTCAGAGTTTGAACTGGCTTTGTTTTTCTATGGCCTACAGACTCACATCATGACGTCCCTGTATACATTTATGTACGTCTCTACTTTTCAAGCGGCAATGCTAACAACAAAATTCTAACGGCGATCTTAAACAACGGCGAACTTCAGCATGATTTTGCGATCAGTTCTCCTGGCTTTATCTTTACTAGAACGCGTATTGAATATTTTTTTTAAAGATGACGGTCACAAACTCTTAGTAGGTGGTGGTAACTCCGCCCCCCGAGGCTCAGCAAAGTGTTGGTGTCACCATGGAAGTGTTATTTCTGTCTGCTTTGGCTTTGTAAGTACCATATCGCACTTGTTATGAATTTGTTGTGTTTATTTTATTTTATTTGCTGTTATTTCATTTATTCTACCTTGTTCTATTCATTAGTAAAGCATTAAGCATTAAGTTTGTTACATAAGCCATAAGCTTTATATTTCTTAGTCATGCATCATAAGTTGACAATCGTAAGTTGGTCTGTGATGTCATTCTACTATTACATGCATTTGTGTGACTGTCATATGAAAGAGAGTTCAGTTTAGATGCGGAAGGCTACGGAAACAAGCTTGTAACCGTCAGCTAACATAAGCTCGTAAACCCGGTAAGCTAAGAATGTAAGATACAGCAACTAGGTTGTTGTAACCGTAAGCTCCCGTAAGTGGATATATACAGTAAGAGTGTTGTTATATACGTAAGCTAAGACTGTAATTTACAAGATACAGCAAACAGGTTGTTGTAAAAGTCAGAGATTTGCAAGATGCAGCAACTGGTGTCTGTAATCACAGTGGATTTACTCAAGACGACTGTATGAAGTGTTGATTCTTTGATGCTGACAAAATAAACTACAAGAGACAAAGAGATCGGACTTCTGTCGTGTGAGTGAAACTTTAAACCAAAGCTACGCGTCAAAACTGGTGAAATAATATGACCGCATCTACAGGCTTACTAAACAGGTTTGAAACGTGGCGCCGACTCTGGACCTGACTCACTGACTCGGTGATAAAGGGTGAGAGACGTGTAGGTCGAAGCCCCGACCTTAGAGGTGTTGGGTGAACCCGCTAATTAATTATCTTAAATTTCCCTTTTTTTGTACAGTTACACCACAATTGTTCGAGTGTCACTGGTCCGAGTCTCCCGGTGAAGTCGATGTCAGACGACAATCTGCATGGAGCTTCTCGAACTTATCTCCGTTAGTTTTATTAAAGCGGAGGAAATCTCAGACCGACCCGTAACTCCACGTGAGCCACATCACACACCCGTCTGTTTAATCAAAACACAGTCAAAAATCAAATCTCTAAATAAATATCCAGAACATTCCTCTACGCGTGTAAAATAATGAATTCATATCTAAAATATTCATCACGTTCAGTTTAAACGTCTGAGAAGCTCTGGAGTTTATTCACACACGCTGTTAATCTGCTCCTCACTCATAAATAAAAATAATAATGAACAGAGACTCAGACACGAAAACATTTGTTACAAACTTTTTTTATTAAGATATCCAGATGTTTTCTCTCAATTATGCTTTTTTTTCTTTACAGTAGTTAATGTGCAATTATACTTTGATATATCGGGTCACAGTTAGGGATTCACAAAGTTATTGGCACTCTGAACACAGACTGAATGGCATGACGGGACACGGGCATTACGGGGTCACTGTGTGGGTGGGGCAGGGGGCGAGGCGAGTGGGGGCAGGTGTGTGTGTGTGTGTGGGGGGGGGGGGCAGACACGGCTGCGCTGGACTCGAAGCAGCTTCTGGGTTACAACTCATGCTGTGAGTGCACGACGAACAATCAGTAAATCTCATGAGGTCTTCTATAGAATGTACAGTATGTATATATATATATTTATATATATTTATATATATATTTCTGTAAGTTTATACGTGTGGATGATTCTCTATTGTACAGAGATGGAGTTATAGAAAGTGAACACGCAGCAATGCATCGATTATTATTATTTATTTTTTTCCCTTTTTTTTTTTTTTTAGAAAAAAGGTTTTATACTCCTGCCTGTACGGTGAATCAGCACTGAGCCCTAAACACCAGCACGTCTCACTGCGTCTGTACACACACGCGCGCACGCACACTCCTCGCCTCCACCAAGATTAATTAATTAATTATTCATTTATTACAAAATGTCAGTTATGTAGATTTCACCGCTCCGACTGCACGCTGAGGAAAACTGGTTAAAGGCAGGATTCTGAGGTACATGGGAACAGAAGAGGTACTGCAGAGACGAGTGTGTGTGTGTGTGTGTGTGTGATCTGATTGACATGATAAACACACCACTCAGTCCCCGGTCGCTGTCCCAAAATGCACAGCAGCCCAGAATGGATTTGTAGAAATAAAAGGGGGTGGGGCTTAAACAATCTGACGGTTCAGGGTCAGTAAACTCTCACACCGGTTCTGTCTCCGGCCTGCGCGGGCGTCGCCGCCGCCATCAAGGTGCCGTGGGTCAGGAAGGTAAACAAAACAAAACAAATAAAACTCCATCTAATAAAATACCCCTCCCCCCTCCCCCCATTTAAAGGTGCATGTTTAGGCCTGGAGACTTTAATCAGACAATAAAAACCATAAAGTAATAAAACGACGCGTCGACTCGCACGACTCTGGTCCCTCACTCGTATAAAAACACACTCTTTAGGCAAAACTTTACAAAACTCAAATAAACCCCAAACTTCAGGCAACATCGTTTCTTTTCCTCAAAATAATGTAAACAAAATCTAACTCGTGTTCCTGTGTGTGTGTGTGTGTGTGTGTGTGTGAGAGACATCTGTTAAAGAGTCAAAGTGAGCCCTCTAGAGTCCACTTGGAGTAGTGCACAAGACTGTACAGCAGGGGGCGTGCGAGAGCCACGCAGGGCCTCTGTGTGTGTGTGTGTGTGTGTGTGTGTGTGTGTGAATCAAAATGGAGGCCACAGTAACAGAAACAGCCTCTTATCCTCTAAAACTCTCAAAATTATAAAAAAAATAGCGCGAGCGTTACAGCGCCTCCTACTGTCTCCTGCTGCGCGTTAGTTACATCATCACGTGTTTATGTTAAACAACAAACAAAAACAAACAGCTGT
>CM060121.1:287500-352500 GCA_030522415.1 Channallabes apus
ACACCATCACACCTTAACTACATCACCACACCTTAACTACATCTTAACTACATCACCACACCTTAACTACATCTTAACTACACCATCACATCTTAACTACATCACCACTACACCATCACACCTTAACTACATCACCACACCTTAACTACATCTTAACTACATCACCACACCTTAACTACATCTTAACTACACCATCACATCTTAACTACATCACCACTACACCATCACACCTTAACTACATCACCACACCTTAACTACATCTTAACTACATCACCACACCTTAACTACATCTTAACTACATCACCACACCTTAACTACATCTTAACTACACCATCACACCTTAACTACATCACCACTACACCATCACACCTTAACTACATCACCGCTACAACAACACTACATCTTAACTACATCACCACTACACCATCACACCTTAACTACATCACCGCTACAACAACACTACATCTTAACTACATCACCACACCTTAACTACATCACCACTACACCATCACACCTTAACTACATCACCACACCTTAACTACATCACCGCTACAACAACACTACATCTTAACTACATCACCACTACACCATCACACCTTAACTACATCACCACTACAACAACACTACATCTTAACTACATCACCACACCTTAACTACATCACCACTACACCATCACACCTTAACTACATCACCACTACAACAACACTACATCTTAACTACATCACCACACCTTAACTACATCACCACTACACCATCACACCTTAACTACATCACCACTACACCATCACACCTTAACTACATCACCACTACACCATCACACCTTAACTACATCACCACTACACCATCACACCTTAACTACATCACCGCTACAACAACACTACATCTTAACTACATCACCACACCTTAACTACATCACCACTACACCATCACACCTTAACTACATCACCACACCTTAACTACATCACCGCTACAACAACACTACATCTTAACTACATCACCACTACACCATCACACCTTAACTACATCACCACTACAACAACACTACATCTTAACTACATCACCACACCTTAACTACATCACCACTACACCATCACACCTTAACTACATCACCACTACAACAACACTACATCTTAACTACATCACCACACCTTAACTACATCACCACTACACCATCACACCTTAACTACATCACCACTACAACAACACTACATCTTAACTACACCACCACACCTTAACTACATGCCAGGTGTAGCTCAGTGGTTAAGGCATTGGACTACGGTTCGGAAGATCACAGGTTCAAACCCCACAACCACCAAGTTGCCACTGTTGGGCCCCTGAACCTCAACTGCTCAGATGTGTAATGAGATAAAAATGTAAGTCGTTCTGGATAAGAGCGTCTGCCAAATGCCTAAATGTAAATGTAAACTACATCACCACCACTACATACTAACTACACCATCACACCTTAACTACATCACCGCTACAACACTACATCTTTACTACATCACCAATACACCACCACTACTACATCCTAACTACACCACCACACCTTAACTACATCACCACTACAACAACACTACATCCTAACTACATCACCTCTACATCCTCAGGGATTAAAGTGAAAAAAAATCTTCTGACTGAACTTTTTTCAGGCCGAGCCATATTCCTTTAACAAACACTTTATTTAAATAGTCGAGACCAATAGCGTTAGGGGAGATTAAACCGCTTTAATATTGCCTGTTTGCATATTTTAAAAGCCATTTGTAATCTTTGAAAAAAAAATACCTTCACAAATAATCAACCATCTAGCACATATCTTTTCAGTGCATGTTTTTATTTATCTTATAACACCAAACAATGTTTTGTGAAACTCTTAATAATTAACAGAAAAAAGTAATAGCACCACCATTAAATTCCAAAAAGTGCTTTTTCAGTGCATGTTTTATGTATCTTCGTTTTCAGCATAGGCTACGTTTACACTGCAGGTCTCGATGCTTAATTCCGATTTGTTGCCTATATCTGATTTTTTTGACCGTCTGTTTACACGTTCTTTTAACTCTGACTCATATCCGATTCACGTGTTTACACTCGCCATACCATCTGAAACATCGCGCATACTTAAAGGGAGGTTCTTGCGCTACACACTAGCCAAGAAAGATGAAGGTGAAATATGCTTAACGCTATATACACTCGCGCACCATGGTTTTAAAACGGGGGAGGAGAGAAAAAAAAACGGCATAATTGCAGCCTGCACATATGCTTTATTCATCAAATACTGATTTAATGTTATTTAGCCCAAATAAGCATTAACACAAGGTGCTTGTGTGTTGGGGGAGGGGGAGGGGGGGCGTTGTTCTTTTCCACGTCACCTGCGATGTTGTAATTCCACACGCGCTTCCACAGGAGAATAACATTACGTCATTAAACCGCGAAGAAGTGGCAGTTTTAATGACGTACAGAACACAATGCCTCACGAAATCCGATCTGTCTGTTTACACGACAGTCACATCAGCACATATTTGATTTATATCCGATTTATTCCCACATATGAAGGAGGCCTGAAACCGATCTCGAAATATCGGAACGCATGTGTTTTTTTTTCCTGTTTACACGGACATAGAACATATCCGATATGTGTCACATATGAGCAAAAAATCGGAATTGGGTCACATTTACCTGGCAGTGTAAACGTAGCCTATAGACAATCTTGAAAGTGCAGTCTTGTCTTTGACAACTGATCGCATTAAATTAACTAGTGGTTGTGAGACTGTGAGCGACAGGTCATGCTCCGCTATGAAAGAACATAGGCGCACTTTTACATCGCGCACACGGTCGGCCACAGATGTGTGAATCTCCGTTGTGGTTCTTGTCGCAGCAGACAGGGAGCATGTGTACTGTTAGAGCACGAACCGCAGCATTGTGACGAGCTGCTGACTGATGGCGAACTCGCACTTTGTTTTGCCATTATTGCCATATTGAAGTTTCCTGTGGCATACTGTGCAGAGACACCTACCTGGATGTTTGATTTTTTTAGTCCACGAACTAAAAGGCTTGCCATTCTCCCCAATTTCGCTAAGCCAAGCCCATCTCCATTTATTTATGTTTTTACACTTTTATCAATCTCCGAAACATCGGAGCCTTCCTGCATTAAGTGTGTCCATGCTATCTTAAATATAGTTATACCTCAGCCTGACATGTAGTTCTTCAAAACTAAACCAAAACCCGGAGTGGATCCATACCGGAGTGATAACAAAACGCTTAGAGTGGAGAGAGGAACGTGCAGTCGCTCCACTCCAGGCTTTGATCACATCCTCCTCAGCAGGCTGAATACACTGTCTTTCCTTAATTTAACACCCATGTAAGCCTATATATACACAGCATTAAAATTATGAAAAGTGAATTTTAAACATTAAGGACAGGCGGAACAGTGTGATTGACGGAAATCCGTCGTAACGACGGAGAACTTTAATCCCTGCATCCTAACTACACCATCACACCTTAACTACATCACCACAACAACACTACATCCTAACTATACCACCACACCTTAACATCACCACTACTAGGGTTGTTCCGATTCTGATACTGGTATCAGAAATGCTGCCGATACCACGAAAAAATCTGGCATCGGAATCGGCGAGTACTTGAGTCCACGTACCGATCCGATACCATTTTCCTAAACATAACCTATTTATGCCCGCTAGCTTTGCTAGCTTAGCTTACTTACAGAGTGTCACGGCGTGCGCCTGTGATGCGCGTGCGCCCAAATTGATATCGCTCCTCGCTCACTAGTTAGGCGGCCTACCCCCCTTTAGGTATGTGAAGGAGCAGGGCCGCAGAATCAGGCAACGGCCCATGAGCTATCGCCGCTATAAAACACAGCGGGGAGTGTAGCTCGGGGTCTGACTGTTGGGAAGCTGGACTTTGCGACGCGGTGGATTTTATGAGAGACAGTGGCACAAGAGCGGGGCGATGTGATGCACCCCAGAGACTTTAAAAAGGGGGGACGCCTTTGATCTAATTCGCGTGGTTATCCTGCCTACTCGCTTGCTTCCACGTTTGGGTTTACCGTCCACGCTACAAAAGACTAACGGCTAATCGCTAAGTCTTCTGATCATCCCGGGTTAGTTCGCGACAGAATTAAGTATAAAGATATAAATAATAAATAAGCGGGTATAAACATAGTAAGGGCCCATCTGATTGGTCAAATTTGGACACACAAATGCTTGGCACATAAAGTATTTATCGCAACTCTTTGCGATATGGTTATCGCGCATGCCATTATCGCGATAACTATATTTTTCCGATATATCGTGCAGCCCTATTTTGGAGTTTAACCTTCTACAGTGAAAAACGTTTAAGACAGACGCCAATCTTCCCAGCAGTGACTCCCAGCACATCCTCCTCAAGGTCACATCGTGCAATTCTCAGAAAAACCCATGAGCTACATCTCGGACCCTATACTGTTAAATGTTAAAGTCCATGACAGCACAATTAGGAGAAGACTGAACTGTACAGTTTGGTGGAAGTGTTGTCAGGAGAAACATCTTCTGTCTAAAATAAACATTGAAACATGACTGAGGCTGCATCTGAACAAACCACAAGGGTTCTGGGACAATGTCCTATGGACAGATGAGACCAAAGTGGAGTTGTTTGGCCTTAATGCCCAGAGCAAGTTTTGGGGGAAAACCAAACATCATTTCAGCCGAAACACCTCATACCCACCATCAAGCACGGCGGGGGAGGGGTGACGGTTTGGGCTTGTTTTTTCAGCCACAGGACCTGGACACCGAGTCGACCATGATAACATACCAGAGTATTCTAGAGGCAGATGTGAGACCATGTGACTGACCGATGAAGCTTGGGTGAAATCCGGTCGTGCAACAGGACAATAATCTGAAGCACATCAGTAAATCTACATCAGTCCAGACCTGAACCTAACTGAAATGCTGTGGCGAGACCTTAAGAGAGCAGAAGTGCAATAACAGTAGCTTCTGTCGACTGCCTCACTTTCACAGCATTTTTCAGTGTTTTATATTTAATATATTCCTGTAAAAATAGTTCCCCATGAGGGTCGCTCGAGCACACGACTTTGGTTTTATATAAACTTCCATCTAGAATCTTTTCATAATGAAACTTGTCATTCTGCACACCAGGTGACGTTTCCTTACTCATCTCATTATCTGCGTTAGATTAAACGTCGCACGATCACACAGCCGGGAAATCGCGCTGCAATTATTGGAAGGGTCAAATTTGATTAGGGTCACATGATTAAAGAGTAACATTAAAATTCATAGATTAAAATCACGTGTTAACATGTTAATCTGGACAGCCATAGTTTTTACACACAAAAAAAATGAAAAGAGAGGGTGCAAACTTTTCCACATGACTGTACACACACCTTGTCCTCACAGTACACAGTGTATATTCTGACCTGTGACCAGCTCCAGTTTCTCGGCAGGGTCGCCCTCCTCGTACAGTTTAGGGTGGCAGCGATTTCCAATCTGAGCGATGAGCTCTGCAGGGAGCGACGCCAGGTCCTGACGCCCGCGCATCCGACTCCGAGTCTCCGAGTGGTCCGGCAGAGCCTCTACTCGCTCGCCTGCTGAGCACGGGGGGGTGGGGGGGGGATGGGAGAGAGAGAGAGAGAGAGAGAGAGAGAGAGAGAGAGAGAGAGAGAGAGAGTGAGACTCATTAACACATTTTTGTTCTACCATCTGCTCAGAGTTTCGCTAAAACCTCTCCTCCTATTTTCAGCTCTAATGTCTGTCGCTCATCAGCTCCCAGAAACACCTTCATTACTGGGACACACGCTAAAACACAGCACGATTAAAGGGACACACCGTGAGACACACACACACCGGGACTCGGACCAGCTCGCTGCTTTAAAACACCAGGAGAGTTTAATTTAAACACAGCATCCTCTGAATCCTGAAACTTAAAGGATTTCATTATTGAAACTAAACATCCATTATTTCCCAAAATGCTTTTCTGGTTTTATAAAAGCAGCAGCACAAAACTCCAAAACTTGTTCCTATTACCTTTAAAACCTGTAACGCTACACACACACACACACACACACACCACCTGGCAATGTAGAGTTTATCAAACTATTTATAGACTGAAAGAAATCAGATGAGCTGCAATTCTATCACATTAATGACAAGTGATAAATGCAGCACCTGAGCGAGTTACACTCCGTTAACGATATTCTAAATTACCAGCTTTGTCGACGTTGTGATAAGCCCCGCCCCCTCAGGATTCAAACTTTAACCCACAAACTCATGTTCAGTAAAAGCTGATAAACATTTTTCTCTGTAGTTCAACACCGAAGGCTCTGTGGACATGAGCACTAAACGTTAGTGTGCACCTTAGCGTATTAGCGCGCGGCGTCTCACCTGCGGCGCCCATGTTGAGCATGCTGTACATGGTGTACATGTTGCAGATCTGCCTGTACTGCTCCTCAGCGCCGTCCTCCGCCGCCTCTTCCTCCTCGTCGTCGTCGTGATAAGAGATAGGCGAGTCGCTGGCGTAGGCGCTCACCGTGCCAGGGCTGGTGCCCTCGGGGGTGGCGCTGCTGCTGGAGCCGTTCCCGTTAGCGGTATGGCCTCCGGGTGCCACGCCCAATCCTACTGCCAGTCCCTGCGGCTGGATCGCACTAGTGCGCGCCATATCTTGGGAAAATCGTGCCGCTTTGCGTCCGCCGGATCCTCCGGACGCTCCGGTACCGTCCCGACTCCCACCTTCCCAAAGACGCTTCGCCACCGGAGTGCAGACCACGGAGTAGGGCGAGACCTCGGGCTGCTCCGCCTTCACTCGGGAGACCAGAGGCAGCGGGGTGAGGCAAGAGGCGGGGCGACTGGCGGATGTGGCTTGGACAGGGACCCCTCCTCCTCCGCCGTTGGCCGAGATGCCGGCGGTCGTCTGAGTGACGGGACTCTGAGGTTCAGATGGCGGCGTCTCCTCCACGTGGAGGCCCTGGGAGTCGCAGCTGGGCGAGCTGACCTTCAGGAAGAACTCCGTGCCCTTCTCCATGATCTGCTGGATCTGCAGGAAGCCGGCGGTGTACATGAGAAGGAACTGATCTCCGACATTCATGCTCAAGCGGCCCGTGTAGCAGAAGGCCAGGATCTGCTGGAAGCTCTGCGGCTGTACGGCGGGCGGCAGCTCCACCACGGCCGAGGCCTTGCTGCCGGCGCCGCTGTTGAACAGGTCACGGAAGTACGCGCTGCTTGCCGCCAGTACGGCCCGGTGCGCCTTGAAGGCGTGGCCTTTCACCACCACGGACACGTCGCAGTACAGGCCCTGCAGCCGCTGCTCGTTCAGACACTCCAGGACGTTGTTGCCAAAGTTGGGGATCGCCATCTGAAGGGTCTGAGCCATGGCGCTACGGCCGGCACCACCGCGGAAATCTGACGGGAGAGACGAGACAGAGCAGAAGTTCATCAGGAACATTACAGAAACAGACACTGACCATGTCTATGCATACTTTACAACCCTCATAACACCATGTAATCATTTCACAAGATTAAAAAGTCACAAAAATAAACCAGACAAATGGAGAAATGCCCCTGCAGCCGAACAAACCATCTGCAGGTAAGTCAGCGCTAATCCCGCACGCTAGCCGAGCCTTCATCCAGGAGACCAGCGTGTTACGCTAAACACACACCAAATGTCAACCTTCTGTTGCTGATGCCAGAACCGCCCACTGCTGCTGGGTAACAGTCTGATCTACAGGGAGGCCTGGAGTTTGGACAGTCACACACACTCTCTCTGGGATCACACTTCAGGTATTTAAGTATAACTTTACAACACAAGAGAATTAGTTGTTGTTGTTTTTTTCCTCATACAGTCTGATAACGAGGTCACACGCCATCATTAATCTTACAGAGTCACTGACAGGACGATGACCTGGGGTCAGGTCAAGTGAGGACATGGGGTCAGGAGTTTTTAACATTGGGAAGGAAGTTGGGGTCAGACACAGGGCTTCCCTAGGGGGCTAAAAGGTTAAAGGTCATGATCATAAAACACACTAGTCGCAGTCAAACAGTCCCGAGAGTCCGAGCGCACGAGAGAAAGCTGCAGAACGAGTCACTGAGTCACACGTCTAAAAACAAAAAAAACATTAAAACCAAAAAGCACAAAAGTGTGTGTGGCAGAAACACAACTACAAACATTTAACAACACTTTATCCAGTGTGTAACTACACTAACATTAGGATTAAAACACTGCGTGTCGCATCCGGAGTTTATTTACTATTTGTATTTGTTTATTTGTTGAAAATCACACATATATACAACACGCCAAACAACAACCCACAAAACAACTGCGACAACACACAATATCAAACCCGAAAACCTACACAGCATCCCTACATGCGATCCTACAGAAACACCCACATGGTAACCCGGAGGAACGTCTGTTCAGGAGAACCTGGGGAGAACCCGAGCGTATGGTTCATGCAGGACGTCTCCTCCTCACCTGAGCACAGAGAGATGCAACGGCAGAGAGCTTTAATTTCAAGCATCACGCATCGGGGGGGGGGGGGGGGGGGGGGGGGGTTAAATGTAGCTTAAATATAAACATGAATATAAATACACATCAAACTGCAGGGAAATTACCAACAGCAATACAGAGCTGAAGTCAAAAAGCGAGACCTCACTCGACGATGTAAAGGGGCTCCTCGGGGGGAAAAGTGCCCTCTTTGTCTCTAACTCACTACCTCCCACACACACATATATACATACACACACACACACACACACACAGCATGCCACACACATCAGACAAAATGGCTTGTTTACAGTTGGCCAGCACACACACACTCAGAGAGGCCTGGAGTTTATTTAAGACGTTCCCCCTCCAGCAAGGTTGTGTATATATCTGTGTGTGTGTGTGTGTGTGTGTGTGCGGTTCAGAACAAAAAAAGGCAGATTCAGGAATCTCCATGAAATGTCTGAGAAAGTTCACACCGCAGCCCGACTGTCACATAACTAACACGCGGCGAGGGAGTGAGCGCGGCTGTAGCGCACCGAGATCCACCAGCTCCATTTAGAGAGATCGCTTTAAATAAAATGAATCTGAAGATAATCATTAATAAGAGGAACAGCTTCATCTCCCACATACCACACATACCATCCTCTCGGTTTCTTCATGGTTCTAGATCCAAATATAAAAACTGCAGAACCTTTAACCCGTCTGTTATTATTTAAAAATCCTGAAACATTTCAGACGATTTTCTGCAGGACGCGACGTCTGGACTCTTTGGCCAAACTATAAAAAAAAATCTACCTGTGTATCTATTCACTCATATCTCAGTTTAACACACACTGATGTATTATAAGTGTATCAGCATTAGCAAGTCACATGACCCTGACAGATCTGCAGTGTGTACCTGTGCTCAGGTTAGGGTTACACCCTTTGGAGTGGGTGGGGCTTTGGCTGGGGCTATTTGCCCCGCCCTGTTACACTTCATCTTTAGTTTACTGTTTTGAGTTTAAAGTCTGAGGAAGTGAGTGAGCGCCCCCTGTCTTTATAATGAAGAATTAACACAACATAATTTCCCACATAATCTAAAACACTATTTACACACACACACACACACACACACACACACACACACACACACACACGGTTTGAATTGAGGTGATTTTGTAATGTTGAGGAGATAAAGCGGGTTCTCTCTGCATAAACTCTACATCTGCAGACATGCGAGAACACAATGACAACATGGAACACGTTACACACCACACTGTCTTAAACTCTACTACAGCAGGGGAGTGTGTGTGTGTGTGTGTGTGTGTGTGTGTGTGTGTGTGTGTGAGCTACACAAGTAGAACTACAGCCAGGTGCTTCTACATCAAGAGACATTCACAGTAGAACGCTTTCAAGAGCTTTTAATTACAGTGTGTATAAAGGGTTTATATGCGCGTAATAACCTGAGAATATAAGCATGCTAGGTTCCTTCACTGCGGTTCTAAGGTTCTAAGCCTTGAGCTCTATGTTTCTGAAGGATGTCTCACAGAGTGGTACAGTCCACGTGCTGACCCCGTGCTCCTCAGCGCCTCCATCAGGAGAACCCTCGGGTTCTACTCACTGCGTTCTACACTGAGTCCTCACAGGTTCTTCAAAAGTTCTTAAAAATCATCATCAGATCTCCTTTACTACAGCACACACACACACACACACACACACACACACACAGAACTGAGTAGTACAAAAGTGATAAAGTTCTTGCTCAGGTCACATGTTCCGTAAATGTGATACAAAAACATAATAATAATAATAATAATAGTCTCTCTCACACACACACACACACACACACACACACACACACATCAGCACTAACACACAATTCCTCAAAGATGCGGTTCGGTGAGCACGTGATCAGCGGTGTAACCGGAACCGGAGAGTGTGTGTGTGTGTGTGTCAGTAGGAGTCAGACCTCAGGCCTCGCGCTGCAGCTCCGGTGCCCGCGGTGTGTCAGGCAGGCAGTCGGTGTGTGCGTGTGTGTGTGCGCGCGCGGGCGACGCCAAAGCAGACTGTTTATGTGGCACACGAGAAATCCGCGGAGCTCAGCATGCGCGTGCCGCTATCCCGTGTGTGTGTGTGTGTGTGTGCCACTGCAGCACGGGTCCTGTGGCGCGCGCAGAGTCCGGAGGCCTGCACACACACCGCGGTTCGGCCACGCGCTTCGGTTCCCGACGGCGGAAAATAAATCTGGTGTAGATCCGGTTCGTTCCCGCGCGCGCACTAAACCCCCCCGCTCCGGTACAACACCGACATCTAAACTTGTTCACATTGTCTCCCGGTGTGTGTGTGTGTGTGTGTGTGTGAGACAGAGCTGTACCGCCGCACCGTGTCTTATTGTACAGACATCAACAGGTCATCCCGGGACAAACACAGGCGAGCCGGACTGAACCACTGAAGCTCAGCGGGCGGGGGGGGACACGAACACACACACACACACACACACACACACTAACACACACACACACACACACTAACACACACACACAGCGCGCCGCCGCACCGCAGACACACACTTTAACTCCGAAACACACACACAGCCTGTCCTGATCTGTCTCACACACATTCCGCTCGGGGAGCCCTCACACACACACACACACACACACACACTCCCCCCCCCGGGCCCTGACTGCTGCCTCCTCAACTTTCTGTCGGTACCGCTCGTCTGCGCCCCTCCCCCACACCGCCACCGCACACCTTCCTCACAACACACACACACTCACACCGTTACCCCCGAACTCTCTCTCTCTCTCTCTCACACACACACACACACACACACACGGATTCCTCACGTTACCTCACGCGACCCCTCAATGAGGAGGATACTCACCCCCGAGCTCGAGCCGTTACCGAGTGTTCGCGCAGAGCAGTCCCCACACACACACACCATACACACACAGAAACACACACCACACCACACACACACACGCTTTGTGTCTCCGCTCTCCTCAGAAACAGCCATTCATTGTGCGCGTGAGGCGCTGGTGTCGATCACAGAGAGCTCGAGCGCCACTTTCTCTCCCAGCGGGAGCGCGAGCGCAGAGACACCGAGCAGAGCGCGCGACCCGCCGGGTTGCCAGATCACACCCCCAGATTCACTCAATTCCACTCACCGATTACAGGGCGGTGCAAAAGTATTCACACCCCTTGAAGTTTTCCCACATTTAGTCGTTACAGACACAAACGTAAATCTATTTTATTTACTAAAGTTGAGCAATGTGTGCAGGACATAAGATATTGGATGCTAATTAACTTCCTTCTGCTTAATCCGGATAAGACAGAAGTTCTAGTCATAGGACCGCATACAGCTAGAAGTAAAATCTTAGATCACACCGTAACTTTAGATGGCCTTTCTGTTCCATCTAGTGCAACAGTAAAAGACCTTGGTGTGATTATAGATTCCAGCCTTTCATTTGAAGCTCATGTAGATAATATCACCAGGATAGCATTCTTTCACCTTAGAAATATCGCCAAAATAAGAAATATATTGTCGCTAAATGATGCAGAAAAACTAGTTCATGCTTTTATCACTTCTAGGTTGGACTATTGTAATGCCTTACTGTCTGGTTGTTCAGTTAGGTGCATAAACAAGCTTCAGCTAGTCCAGAATGCAGCAGCGAGAGTCCTCACTAGAACCAGAAGATATGAGCACATCACCCCTATCCTATCTTCACTGCATTGGCTCCCTGTGAAATTTCGCATTGATTTTAAAATACTACTCTTGACATATAAAGCATTAAATGGTCTCGCGCCGCAGTATCTGAGCGAACTGCTAGTGTCTTACGATCCGCCACGCCTACTTCGGTCAAAGGATGCAGGCTGCTTATCAGTACCGCGTATTATGAAAACTACAGCTGGGGGCAGAGCTTTTTCTTACAAAGATCCAAAGTTATGGAATAGTCTTCCAAATAGTGTTCGGGACTCAGACACAGTCTCAGTGTTTAAGTCTAGACTAAAAACCTATTTATTTAGCCAAGCATTTTTATAAATAGATTTGCCATAAGGTAAAGGAGCAGATCTGGGGGACTCATGGACGTAGAGTATTACGGTGAACTGGTATGTTTAGATGCTGTCTTCCTCACTCTCATTTGATCACTCAGGTTTGTTGACGGTGAGGTGATTGTTTGCTTTACATCTCAGTTCCCCCTCATGTTTGTGTTTCCTTCTGGCTCTCCCTTTTAGTTATGATGTCATAGTTAGTCCTGCCGGAGTCCCTGCTTCCACTCTACAGTAAATATACATTCACATTAGACATGTAGAGTACATTATGTGACTCTCACCAGACCTAACTATTATCTCTCCTTTTCCTCTCACTCTCTCTCTCTCTCTCACTACACATGTCTCTCCTGAGCTGTCAGTGATCCAGACCACCTCTGTCCTCTCGACATGTCTGACTTGTCCTGGTGTCCCTCTTCTGGTTGGAGATCTGGTCACATGGACACCCCTTTTGGTCTGTCTGGGATGCGTGTGGTGACTGTGGACGGTTCCACTTCACCATGAAGACGGTTCTGTCCTCTGTTCTGATACAGACAGCTGTTTCTCTGAGGACTCGTGACTGCAGTCACTCGAGGGCTAATAGTATGTGAGATCAAGGAGGATCAAGGGTATTAGTAGGTGAGATAGGGGTATTAGTAGGGGAGATAGGGGTGTTAGTAGGTGAGATAGGGGTATTAGTAGGTGAGATAGGGGTATTAGTAGGGGAGATAGGGGTGTTAGTAGGTGAGATAGGGGTATTAGTAGGTGAGATAGGGGTATTAGTAGGTGAGATAGGGGTGTTAGTAGGGGAGATAGGGGTATTAGTAGGGGAGATAGGGGTGTTAGTAGGGGAGATAGGGGTGTTAGTAGGTGAGATAGGGGTATTAGTAGGTGAGATAGGGGTGTTAGTAGGTGAGATAGGGGTGTTAGTAGGTGAGATTGGGGTATTAGTAGGTGAGATAGGGGTATTAGTAGGTGAGATAGTGGTGTTAGTAAGTGAGATAGGGGTATTAGTAGGTGAGATAGGGGTGTTAGTAGGTGAGATAGGGGTGTTAGTAAGTGAGATAGGGGTATTAGTAGGTGAGATAGGGGTGTTAGTAAGTGAGATAGGGGTATTAGTAGGTGAGATAGGGGTGTTAGTAGGTGAGATAGTAGGTGTTAGTAGATGAGATAGGGGTATTAGTAGGGGAGATAGGGGTGTTAGTAGGTGAGATAGGGGTATTAGTAGGTGAGATAGGGGTATTAGTAGGGGAGATAGGGGTATTAGTAGGTGAGATAGGGGTGTTAGTAGGTGAGATAGGGGTATTAGTAGGGGAGATAGGGGTATTAGTAGGGGAGATAGGGGTATTAGTAGGGGAGATAGGGGTATTAGTAGGTGAGATAGGGGTGTTAGTAGGTGAGATAGGGGTATTAGTAGGGGAGATAGGGGTATTAGTAGGTGAGATAGGGGTATTAGTAGGTGAGATAGGGGTGTTAGTAGGTGAGATAGGGGTATTAGTAGGGGAGATAGGGGTATTAGTAGGTGAGATAGGGGTATTAGTAGGGGAGATAGGGGTATTAGTAGGTGAGATAGGGGTGTTAGTAGGTGAGATAGGGGTATTAGTAGGGGAGATAGGGGTATTAGTAGGTGAGATAGGGGTATTAGTAGGGGAGATAGGGGTGGTAAAACTACAAACAGAGAGAGACTAAGAGCTGTTGAGTAAGAGGTTCATGTGTGAAGCTCTGTGTTCATCCACACAGGCCCAGGTTTCACACTGAGTAGGTAGAAATATGAAAGATCGAAAAAGACGTTTTTGTTTTGTTGTTGTTGTTGTTGTTGTTGGTCTTTCGGCTGCTCCCGACAAGGGCTCGCCACAGCGGAATATCCAGTCCGCACTACTTTATTGTGTTAATTTGTTTCCTATTCAAAACACTTTGATAAGAATGACTGTATATTATTAATTGCACTTTTTATTTGAAAGAAGAAGAAATATGAAAGATCATAAAATACTTTTTCTTTGTGTTTATTTGATTCCTGTTTAGGAAACTTTGATAAGAATCAAATTAAAATTTTATTTGTCATGTACACAGTCATACACAGTACGAAATGCAGTGAAATGCTTACTGTATACGATCGCCAGTGACCTTAAAAATAAAAATAAAATAAAACTTATACATAAGGAAAAAATATGAATAAAAAGAAATTACTAAAGAAAATAAACTTAACTACTAAGATAAACTGTACAAATAAGGGAATGATAAAAATATTACAATATAGAAATATATATATAAAAGAACGACTGTATATTGTTAATATAGGCTACAGAGTTAAAAAATTTTTACAGTTTCGATTGTTGGTGTGCCTTGTGATTTTTTTTCAATAAAAAATGTACCTTGGCTCAAAAAAGGTTGAAAAACACGGATCTAGTAGATTTCAGGAGTTAAACCGCCCAATCTGGCCACCCTCTCTCACGCCTCCCCGCCCCCCCCCCCCCCTCTCCTGATGTGTTTACGCATAAACATTTCCCGTGTTTACGCACTTAGCGCAGCGGTTGTCATGGCAACAGCGGCAGAGGCCACGCCTCATTTTTGTACGCATGATTTGGAAAGTAAAATCAGGCCAAACACACACACACACACACACACACATAAAGAAAGAAAGAAAGAAAAATAAAAGAATAAAGTAAATATGAACAGAATACTTTTTGCAATATTTATAAGAATAATATTTGATTACATGCAGGTGTCTTTAATTAATAATAATTTTTATTTATTGCTAAGTTGAGCAATGTGTGCAGGACATAAGATATTGGATGCTAATTAACTTCCTTCTGCTTAATCCGGATAAGACAGAAGTTCTAGTCATAGGACCGCATACAGCTAGAAGTAAAATCTTAGATCACACCGTAACTTTAGATGGCCTTTCTGTTCCATCAAGTGCAACAGTAAAAGACCTCGGCGTGATTATAGATTCCAGTCTTTCATTTGAAGCTCATGTAGATAATATCACCAGGATAGCATTCTTTCACCTCAGAAATATCGCCAAAATAAGAAATATATTGTCGCTAAATGATGCAGAAAAACTAGTTCATGCTTTTATCACTCCTAGGTTGGACTATTGTAATGCCTTACTGTCTGGTTGTTCTGTTAGGTGCATCAATTTAGGTGCATAACTAAATTAGAAGTCTTTCGAATTGCATATAAAGACAGTATGTGCAGCTATAGACAGGCTCTAAAAACTGCTAGGACCGAGCATCTTAGCCAACTGATAGCAAGAAACCAAAACAATCCCAGGTTCTTATTTAGTACAGTGGCTCGCCTAACAAAACCTAAGATGCCCGCAGAGAGTATCCCATCACAGTTTAGAAGTGAAGACTTTATGGACTTCTTTAATGAAAAAATCAATAATATCAGGAAGAAAATAATGGAGGTTCAACCTCTAATAGTATCTCACGATCCAGTTCAGCCTATAGCTTCACATTTAGATTTTCACTGCTTTACAGGTATAGGACAGGAAGAGCTGTATAAACTCATCACCTCGGCTAAATCAACAACGTGCCTGTTAGACCCAATCCCAACCAGATTTTTAAAAGAAGTGATGCTTACGGTTGGAGAGCCACTCCTAAACATTATTAATTCTTCATTACATCTAGGTCACGTCCCTAAACCTTTCAAGTTAGCAATTATTAAGCCGCTTCTTAAAAAATCTAATTTGGACGCGAATGAAATAAAAAATTACAGACCGATTTCAAACCTCCCGTTCATATCAAAAATACTAGAAAAAGTAGTATCAGCTCAAATTTGCACATTCTTGCAGGATAACAACATCCTTGAAGAATTTCAGTCAGGTTTCAGGCCCCATCATAGCACAGAAACTGCACTAGTTAAGATTACAAATGACTTGTTTTTAGCTTCAGACCAAGGCTGCATCTCATTGCTAGTCCTGCTTGATCTTAGTGCTGCATTCGACACTATAGATCATAATATTCTCATAGATCGCTTACAAAATTATATAGGTATTCAGGGACAGGCATTAAAATGGTTTAGATCTTACCTGTCTGATCGCTACCATTTTGTAGATCTAAATGGAGAACCGTCTGGTATAATGCCAGTGAAATATGGGGTCCCACAAGGGTCAGTTTTAGGACCTCTGTTGTTCTCAATATACATGCTTCCCTTGGGTAACATCATTAGAAGACATGGGATTAGTTTCCATTGTTATGCTGATGATACCCAATTATATATCTCAACTAAACCAGACGAAATACATAAGTTGTCTAGATTAACTGAGTGTGTCCAGGACATAAAAGATTGGATGACCAATAACTTTCTTTTATTAAATTCAGATAAGACAGAGATATTACTTATTGGCCCAAAAACCAGCACACAACAGCTTTCAAAATTCAGCTTGCGCTTAGAAGGATGTACTGTTATTACCAGCTCAGCAGTAAAAGATCTGGGAGTAATATTAGACAGTAACTTGTCTTTTGAAAATCACATTTCAAATATCACAAAAACAGCCTTTTTCCATCTTCGAAATATTGCTAAACTTAGGAACATCTTATCCGTATCTGATGCAGAAAAACTAGTTCATGCATTCATGACCTCCAGACTGGACTATTGTAATGCATTACTAGGTGGTTGTCCTGCATCCTCAATAAACAAGCTTCAGTTAATCCAAAATGCAGCTGCCAGGGTTCTCACTAGATCCAGAAAATATGATCATATAACCCCAATATTATCATCCCTGCACTGGCTACCTGTTCAGTTTAGAATAAATTACAAAATAGTATTACTTACATACAAGGCCTTAAATGGTTTAGTTCCCACATACCTAACCAGTCTTCTGATACGCTACAATCCACCACGCGCCTTAAGATCACAAAGCTCCGGACTTCTGGTAGTTCCCAGAATTTCAAAATCTACAAAAGGGGGTAGGGCTTTTTCATATTTAGCTCCAAAGCTTTGGAATAGCCTTCCAGACAGTGTTCGGGGAGCAGACACGGTTTCTCAGTTCAAAAGTAGACTCAAGACGCATCTTTTTAATCTGGCATACACATAACTCATCCCATAATCTCATACTCCAGTACACCTATACCGAATGGCAACTACGCTAATTCTCCCCATCTGTTCTGTATTTCTCTACCCATCCCGAGGCATCGGGAGATTTTGCCAGCTTCAGTAGACAAAGGCCGACCCTGCGAGGTTCCTGAGGCGTCCAGAGAAGGACCAGCTCCAGCTGGATTCAGCTTTATGATGGTTGGAGCTACACATGCTGCTCCTGTGCTTCCAGTGATCCAGACCTCATCTGCCCTCTGCACCTACTGACTCGTCCCTATGCTGAACTGGTCTTCATGTCAATTTAAATAATTTCTGTCATATTGAATTTTCACCTGCACAACACACAAGATGTTATATCATTTCTATCTGTTATCGCCCAAATGAGGATGGGTTCCCTGTTGAGTCTGGTTCCTCTCAAGGTTTCTTCCTAATGCCATCTCAGGGAGTTTTTCCTTGCCACCGTCGCCGTCACCCTTGGCTTGCTCATCAGAGAAATTTCATTCATTCGTCTCATTATTATCTGCACATTTTTCTCACACATCCACACTTCCAATTATTTTCTTTTCTATAATTATTATTATTATTTGTTTTTATTTATTTATTTTCTATTATAATTTTATTTATTTATTTATTATTTTATATATAATTATTATATATATATATATATATATATATATATATATATATATATATATATATATATATATATATATATATTTTTTTTTTTTTTTTTTTTTGTTAAATTTCTTTAATTTTTGTGAAGCTGCTTTGAGACAATGACCATTGTTAAAAGCGCTATATAAATAAAATTGAATTGAATTGAATTGAAAATAAACAAGCTTCAGCTAGTCCAGAATCCAGCAGCGAGAGTCCTCACTAGAACCAGAAGATATGAGCACATCACCCCTATCCTATCTTCACTACATTGGCTCCCTGTGAAATTTCGCATTGATTTTAAAATACTACTCTTGACATATAAAGCATTAAATGGTTTCGCGCCGCAGTATCTGAGCGAACTGCTAGTGTCTTACGACACACACACACACACATAAAGAAAGAAAGAAAGAAAAATAAAAGAATAAAGTAAATATGAACAGAATACTTTTTGCAATATTTATAAGAATAATATTTGATTACATGCAGGTGTCTTTAATTAATAATATACTTTCTGTTATCGGTTGTTTTGTATTAATCATTAATCAAAATCAAAGGTCTCTAAGACTTCACTTCTCATCACCTCCACTGATCCTCACCTGTTTACTGTCCTGATGTTACCTCACTCTACCTCACTACACTGCACTCTACCTCACTACACTGCACTCTACCTCACTACACTGCACTCTACCTCACTACACTTCACTCTACCTCACTACACTTCACTCTACCTCACTACACTGCACTCTACCTCACTACACTGCACTCTACCTCACTACACTGCACTCTACCTCACTACACTGCACTCTACCTCACTACACTTCACTCTACCTCACTACACTGCACTCTACCTCACTACACTGCACTCTACCTCACTACACTGCACTCTACCTCACTACACTGCACTCTACCTCACTACACTTCACTCTACCTCACTACACTGCACTCTACCTCACTACACTGCACTCTACCTCACTACACTTCACTCTACCTCACTACACTTCACTCTACCTCACTCTATCTCACTACACTTCACTCTACCTCACTACACTTCACTCTACTTCACTCTACCTCACTACACTGCACTCTACCTCATTCTACCTCACTACACTGCACTCTACCTCACTCTGTATAAATATTCTTTAATGACCTGATGAGTGAAAGTTGTCTAATATACTAATATTGATAAACTTTACAACAGGGCGATTCTAGCATAAGACCTTTAGGCTAAAGACAAGGTAACATCTAGTATAATACATTTATATTAAAGCATTAAATTACTAGTAAGTAACACAAGATTCATGCCAAAGTCTACTTAAGAAAACAACAATTAGAGTTTTCCACCTTGAAAAGTGTTCAGACATTTTATTGTCTCCCAACACCACCCTGAACCACAGTGGGAGTAGAACCCTCACCAGCTTGGACCTGCACCAACAGTATCTATCTCTTCTTCTGTATTTCTTCTCACTGATGTCTGGATTGCTAATATTATGTAAACTACACCGCCACCTACTGTATCAGAATGTTACGACACGTCACACATGAAGATTACTGATATTTAAAAACATTTAGCTCAACATGTTAACTGTTATACTAGAATGCTAAACATGCATATATTAAAAATTTTAATATATATATATATATATATATTTTAATAAGTACATTTATTAATTTAATTTAAGAAGTATTTTAATGATTTAGGGATTATAGTTTATGAACGTAAAAATCCAGTTTCTCAAAATATTAGAATGTTTTCTAAAATCAAGAAAAAAATACAATAGATAAATTCAACCATCTTTAATGTCAGCCATCAGGGATTCCCAGAACAGCTGTACTTATACTGAGATTAAATTACACGAAGGTGGACTCTGTTTGCTAATTAGGTGACTTCTGAAGGTGATCGGTTACACTGGATTTTTGTTAGGGGTCTTAGCGTAAAGGGGGTGGGGGTGGGGGGTGAAGACACATGCACACATTTAGATATTTATTTATAAAAAGATTTAAAAACCATTTATAATTTTTTTCCGCTTGTGGTTGTAACATTCTTTAATGTCAGTCATCAGCTCTCTGCACCAGCTTTGCCCATTTCCTGAAGACGTCTGTGTGTGGTGGCTCTTGGTGCACTGACTCCAGCCTCACTCTGTGTGAAGGTCTCCCAAGGTCGTGAATCATCTTCGCTTAACAATCACTTTCAGTCTGCACTCATCCCTGCTGCTTGTGCACCTTTTTACTGCCACACTATGTCCTTCTCGTCAACTGTCTATGAATATGCTCTTCGTCATGCATATAACAAACTAGACTGAGAAATACACAATATTTTAACTGAATAAACAGTAATTTCACACACACACACGAAATCACACACACACACACACACACACACACACACACACACACACACACACACACACACTCCTGTCTGCTGTTTAATTAATCCAGCACATCACACAGTAAACACACTCCCTGTCCGTTTAGCACTAACATGGAGACATTACAGTTAAATTAATGAATAATAACATAATCACAGCCTGAGTTTCTGCTGTAGGAGAGACGAAACGTGCCGTCATACTGCCCTCTGGCGGCGAGTTTATTAACAACCGCTCAATAAAGATATAGAAAAATAGACAGTTATTTCTCTTTAATCAAATCAGAGACAATTTTATATCTTTAAATGTTTAGATTTTTAGTCTAAGAATTATTATATATAATATTAACCAATAGCAGGATGCAAAGTAATGTGTAATTTAAAACTATTTAGAGCACGACAACAACAATAATAATTATTATAATTATAACAACAATAATAAAATAGTAATGATAATGATAATTATAATTTAATTATAATTATACGTTATTTATTTGAACTTTGTAATTCTGTTTGATGTAAATAAAAATGTGTGTGTGTGTGTGTGTGTGTGTGTGTTTAGTAAAAGAGAGAGAAGATTATTTTCGATGAATCAATTATAAATGAATCTCGTTGCGTTTAGGAGTTTATTCCACTAGAGGGCAGCACTGTCTCGGGTTATAACACACACTCAGTCCTAGTCTAAGGAGAAGTGCTTTATTTAACCAATATCAGGGGAAACTGAGTTTCGTGTGTGTGTGTGTGTGTGTGTGTGTGTGTGTGTGTGTGTGTGTGTGTGTGTGTGTGTGTGTGTGTGATGAGTGTGTGTGTGTGTGTGTGTGTGTGTGTGTGTGATTGTGTGTGTGTGTGTGTCTGTGTGTGTGAGATTGTGTGTGTGTGTGTGTGTGATGAGTGTGTGTGTGATTGTGTGTGTGTGTGTGAGATTGTGTGTGTGTCATTCTGTGTGTGTGTGTGAGAGATTGTGTGTGTGTCATTCTGTGTGTGTGTGTGTGTGAGATTGTGTTTGTGTCATTCTGTGTGTGTGTGTGTGTGAGATTGTGTGTGTGTGTGTGTGTGTGAGATTGTGTGTGAGATTGTGTGTGTCTGTGTGTGTGAGATTGTGTGTGAGATTGTGTGTGTGTGTGTGTGTGTGTGTGTGCGCACACACAACAAACACTTTCTGTTTGATCATGAGTTAATGTTCAGCCCCCCATGAGTGAATCTGTTAATTTTGTGAAAGTGTGACTGAATCTGAGTCCAAAATTTATAAAAGGGATATAAAAAAAACATCCTCAAAATAAGACTCATGATCAGGTGTAGAGACGTTTGGAATGATGTAGTTAGAGAAAAAGATTGGTTGAGTGAATATCATCTACATTAGCAGGGTCAAAGGGTCAGGGGTCAGAGAGGCGGGTCAGATAGGCGGGTCGGAGTGGCGGGTCGGAGTGGCGGGTCGGATAGGCGGGTCGGAGAGGCGGGTCAGAGTGGCGGGTCAGAGAGGCGGGTCAGAGTGGCGGGTCAGAGTGACGGGTCAGAGAGGCGGGTCAGAGTGGCGGGTCAGAGAGGCGGGTCAGAGAGGCGGGTCAGAGTGGCGGGTCGGAGAGGCGGGTCGGAGTGGCGGGTCAGAGTGACGGGTCAGAGAGGCGGGTCAGAGTGGCGGGTCAGAGAGGCGGGTCAGAGAGGCGGGTCAGAGTGGCGGGTCGGAGAGGCGGGTCAGAGTGGCGGGTCAGAGAGGCGGGTCGGAGAGGCGGGTCGGAGAGGCGGGTCAGAGTGGCGGGTCGGAGAGGCGGGTCAGAGTGGCGGGTCAGAGAGGCGGGTCAGAGTGGCGGGTCAGAGTGACGGGTCAGAGAGGCGGGTCGGAGAGGCGGTTCGGAGAGGCAGGTCAGAGAGGCGGGTCAGAGAGGCGGGTCAGAGTGGCGGGTCAGAGAGGCGGGTCAGAGTGGCGGGTCAGAGTGACGGGTCAGAGAGGCGGGTCAGAGTGGCGGGTCAGAGAGGCGGGTCAGAGAGGCGGGTCAGAGTGGCGGGTCGGAGAGGCGGGTCGGAGTGGCGGGTCGGAGAGGCGGGTCAGAGTGGCGGGTCGGAGAGGCGGGTCAGAGTGGCGGGTCAGAGTGGCGGGTCAGAGTGGCGGGTCAGAGAGGCGGGTCAGAGAGGCGGGTCAGAGTGGCGGGTCAGAGAGGCGGGTCAGAGTGGCGGGTCAGAGTGGCGGGTCAGAGTGGCGGGTCAGAGTGGCGGGTCAGGTGAAGCATATTGTTCTGTTCTGTACTGATTAACTCTAAGGTATCTGAGGTGTCTGAGGTTGTCTGCTGCTAATGGTCCTGCAACTTTGAACATTGAAGTGTTTGGAAACTAACTGTGTGTGTGTGTGTGTGTGTGTGTGTGTGTGTGTGTGTGTGTGTGTGTGTGTGTGTGTGTGTGATGCAGAGATGTGAAACATGGTGAGGAGATGTAGACGTGTAAAATCACAGCCCATTCTGCTGCTGAGACAAATTTCCACTTGATATTCAGATCGTCTCTGTTTTTAGCTGAAGCAGGAGATGGAGAGATAAATAACGAGCGACAGATCGCTTCCTTCCTTCATCACAGCAGCAGGTAAATCTGTGGATTAAACGGATGTCGTCCTGATTTCTGTTCCATTTCTCACTCTGTACTTTTGTCTATAATTCAGATCTTATCCCGATACTGTAGTCTTCGCCATGATTCAGTGTCCGGCTGAGCCGTTACTCCTCGTCCGTTACGTCACTAACACCCGGATCATTGTGAAGGATCTGCGAATGCAGCTGAAAAACACAGCCTTTATTTCAGGGAGTTTTAAAGGCACAGATGGTGAATCATTCCACATCGTCACTCAGACGCGATCCTTCAGCTACAGAGGAGCTTAAAAATATGGTTTATAAAATGCAGAAGAGGAGTGAAGGAGGGATAAATTACATTCTTATACAGATACAGAAATTATCCTTAAGTTTAGCTAGCCGCAGAATTACACTCTGTTACTATAGAAACGTATGAGTGGGATATAGTGAGGGTCTAGGAAAGGTGTAGGGAAGAGTGTAGGTGAGTGTAGTGATGGTGTGATGATGGTGTAGTGATGGTGTAATGATGGTGTAGTGATGATGTAGTGATGGTGTAATGATGGTGTAATGATGGTGTAGTGATGGGGTAATGATGGTGTAGTGATGGGGTAATGATGGTGTAGTGATGTTGTAATGATGGTGTAGTGATGGTGTAATGATGGTGTAGTGATGGGGCAGTGATGGTGTAATTATGGTGTAGTGATGGTGTAGTGATGGCGTAATGATGGTGTAGTGATGATGTAATGAAGGTGTAGTGATGGCGTAATGATGGCGTAGTGATGGCGTAGTGATGGCGTAATGATGGTGTAGTGATGGTGTAGTGATGGTGTAGTGATGATGTAATGATGGCGTAGTGATGGCGTAATGATGGCGTAGTGATGGCGTAATGATGGCGTAGTGATGGCGTAGTGATGGCGTAGTGATGGCGTAATGATGGCGTAGTGATGGCGTAGTGATGGAGTAGTGATGGCGTAGTGATGGGGTAATGATGGTGTAGTGATGTTGTAATGATGGGGTAGTGATGGTGTAATGATGGTGTAGTGATGGGGCAGTGATGGTGTAATTATGGTGTAGTGATGGTGTAGTGATGGTGTAATGATGGTGTAGTGATGGTGTAATGATGGTGTAATGATGGTGTAGTGATGGTGTAATGATGGTGTAGTGATGGTGTAATGATGGTGTAGTGATGGTGTAATGATGGTGTAATGATGGTGTAGTGATGGTGTAATGATGGTGTAGTGATGGGGCAGTGATGGTGTAATGATGGTGTAGTGATCGTGTGATGATGGTGTAGTGATGGTGTAATGATGGTGTAGTGATGATGTAGTGATGGTGTAATGATGGTGTAGTGATGGTGTAATGATGGTGTAGTGATGGGGCAGTGATGGTGTAATGATGGTGTAGTGATGGTGTAATGATGGTGTAGTGATGGTGTAATGATGGTGTAGTGATGGGGTAGTGATGGTGTAATGATGGTGTAGTGATGGTGTAATGATGGTGTAATGATGGGGTAGTGATGGTGTAATGATGGTGTAGTGATGGTGGAATGATGGTGTAGTGATGGCGTAATGATGGTGTAGTGATGGTGTAATGATGGTGTAGTGATGGTGGAATGATGGTGTAATGATGATGTAGTGATGGTGTAATGATGATGTAGTGATGGTGTAATGATGGTGTAGTGATGGCGTAATGATGGTGTAGTGATGGTGTAATGATGGTGTAGTGATGGTGTAATGATGATGTAGTGATGGTGGAATGATGGTGTAATGATGGTGTAATGATGGTGCTGTGATGGCGTAGTGATGGTGTAATGATGGTGTAGTGATGGCGTAATGATGATGTAGTGATGGTGGAATGATGGTGTAATGATGGTGTAGTGATGGTGTAATGATGGTGTAGTGATGGGGTAGTGATGGTGTAATGATGGTGTAGTGATGGGGTAGTGATGGTGTAATGATGGTGTAGTGATGGTGTAATGATGATGTAGTGATGGTGGAATGATGGTGTAATGATGGTGTAATGATGGTGTTGTGATGGCGTAGTGATGGCGTAATGATGATGTAGTGATGGTGTAATGATGGTGTAGTGATGGTGTAGTGATGGCGTAATGATGATGTAGTGATGGTGTAATGATGGTGTAGTGATGGCGTAATGATGGTGTATTGATGGTGTAGGTGATTCTGCTGCATTCTGAAAGAACACATAACCAGGCGAGTGATCAGGTGAAATCCAAGGTGTTTTATTAATCCCTGCAGGTGTTCATTTATTGATTTCTCGCGCTCTGTCTTCCTGCGTACTCCTGATGCAAATCAATCTTTCCTCCGCTCGGGAGTGGACACTCCTGCGCACAGGAGATGGGAAGCCTGACAGACTGACAGAGTGAGGGAGAGAGAGGGACAGAGGGAGAGGGAGAGAGAGAGAGAGAATGTTGATTTGAGATGAGGTGGAATAGGGAAGGCGTGTGTGGGTTTTTTAAGCAGTCTGACCAACATGTCTTTTTCTCTACCTTGGCTCATTGCTTCTCTCACTTATGCGGCCTGTTGCCATGGGAACGCAGCTGCAGCACCAGAGTCGTGAGTTGGAGAGTCTAGAGGTTTCTACTTAGTAAACACGCTCATAGGTCCTCATTGCCACGAGGATGTCATGTGACTCGCGTACCGCACGACGGCAGGAATGAAGATCATATGGAAGACTGGACAATATTCCTCAACACATCCACCTCTGAGCATCACCTGCCAGGGATTTTGCATCACTCAGCCTTCATTCAGCGACATCTCTGCTCACACACACACACACACACACACACACACACACACACACACACACACACACACACACACACACACACACACACACACAGCAATGCTAAGGACCTGTGGGTGTAAATCCCAGCTCACAGTTCACCAAACAAACAAACAAATCAGCCTGTGTCCCTGGTGAAGGATGGAGATGATTACCACGCAGCGTGCAGGCTATGAGAATGGATTTCATTTCCAATGTGATGAACGTTCCATTAAACTGCAGTGAGTTTTTAACACAGTATTTAAAACCCCAGCAGTGTCCGTGCTGGACTCAATACCAACTGCTGGATTAAATACCAACTGTTGATCCAGATCTACTGATAATGTACAGTGGACGCCAATGCACCTGTCTGCATGTTTTTGGGAGGTGGGTGGAAACCTGAGAAGATGGACACAGGAGACGATGTAAGAGTTCAGACAAACAGAAAGTTTGTTGTAATAACATTTACTTTGAAGGTTCTTTTGTGGTTCCTCAAGGCTTGAGATCATTCATTAGAGTGTGTGTGACCTCAATCAAGCTGGAAGAACATCTGTACTGTGTGAACATTTATTGTTAAGCTCCACCACCTCCCCCCACTTTCTGGTAAACTTTAGCCAGTGGAATTTTTGGAAACATATCCAAGGGAATTCCACTAGTGTCACATTCTTATCAGACAGATGGTGTAGTTACCTCACAAACATTAAGCAGATCTGTTGAGTATTGTGAATGCCAGGCTATTTCTTGTGCCAACTATCATATCTCAGTTACTTATGTCATCAGATTACAGTTTGAACCTGGAGTGGAGCAGGAGAATTTGAAAAATAGATTGAGGTTTTATACCTCAGGAGTACTTCAAAACCTTAGAGAGTATGATGGTACTGCGTGGGCTGTGATTAGACACTATAGGCAGGTGGAATCTATTTTTGTGGTTTAAATCTGATTCAGAATCAGCAGGAGGTGTGTGGGGCTACAAGAAAGCAGGAGTGTGAAGATATGAGGGAACGTACGGAGCACACATCATTGACCCTCTTGGTTGATCAGCTGGAGAAGAGAAGTTTACAGCAGAGGAGTCTTGAGATGACGGACTGAGCAAACGGTCACCTGTGTGGGTGAAATGTCCTCCTAATGTTCTAAATGAGAAACCATGACAGAAGGGTAATACAAGGAAAGAAGGTAGGCGTCTATCCAGGTGTGATCGCCAGGGAAGGACCAGGAGGTATTTCCACACTTATGTGGTGCTGGTGTTCACACAGGTGATTAGTTGACTAAGCAGGGCTAAAAATTAATTAGAAGGAGAAACACAGGTCTGTCTTGGAGAAGTGGTGATTTAATTCTCTTTATTTTAATTTGACAGGTCATGGAGTTTATCTGGAGTAATTCACAGAGATACACAACATCTTCTCACACTTACAGCTTCCATCCTGATCTCAGGGTATTGAACGTTTACATACCCCCCCCCTCCCCCCCACACGTTTACATCTACGTTCTGAAAGTTCACAAAACCACAGCATACATGTTTGTGTTACTTGTTTTTTTAACATCTTCATAAGATAAAACATTTTGCTGTTGTAAGCTTTTTTTTCCCCACGTAACCTTCATGCATACCTGAGCTCTCCTGACGTCTGATGTGCTCTCTCTCTCTCTCTCTCTCTCTCTCTCTCTCACTCTCTCAGATCAAACACACACATTTTCATACATAACTTTATTCATTCATCATCTTTAACTCTAAATGACATGAAGGTTAATCAGAACAAACATTACACCAGATTTCCCACATGGGTTTCCTGCAGGTCCTCCAGTTTCCTCCCAGTAACATCAGTGATGGTAGTAAAGCTCATGTGTGTGTACTGTATGTGTGTGTATGTGTGTGGATCCATGATAAAGCACTTATTAATGATGAACGTAGAGCATTCCTCTCCCGAGCAAGAGAACATGAAGAGCTGGAGAACATGAAGAGCAGGAGAACATGAAGAGCTGGAGAACATGAAGAGCTGGAGAACATGAAGAGCTGGAGACCATTAAGAGCTGGAGAACATGAAGAGCAGGAGATGAAGAGCTGGAGACCATGAAGAGCTGGAGAATATGAAGAGCTGGAGAACATGAAGAGCTGGAGAACATGAAGAAGGGTTCTTCTCCACTGAAACCTTCACTCTGTCTCCCCCTCCTCTGTGTCTTCATGCACCCTATCATCCCTCCCAGACCCAACCTCCTTCTCCTCTCTACCACTAGAGACTGCGACTGAAACTTTACTCTCCTCTCTCTCCTCATCCATAGATCTCCTTTGCCCGCTGTCATCTAAACCAAGGAAGACGTCTTGTCCTGCTCCTTGGCTATCAGATGTACTACGCAACAACAGGAGAGAATTAAGAACTGCAGAGAGAAGATGGAAGAAATCGCAACTTGATGCAGATCTCATCTCTTACCAGACTCTTCTCTCCAAATTCTCATGTGCTGTGACTTCTGCCAAAACTACCTTCTTCAGAGAAAAGCTGGAAGCCTCTGCACATGATCCTGGCAAACTCCACAACATCTTCTCCTCACTACTCAACCCACCAACTCCTCCTGCCCCTTCCTCTCTGACTGCTGACGATTTTGCCACATTCTACGACGGGAAAATTGCAGCAATCCACCAGTCCTTCGCTCCCAACCAAACTCCTACAGCAGAACCTCAGGACCTTCCCTTCCCTCCTTTAGCAGAATTCTCCAACGTGTCATCTGATGAGATTCAGCAGATCATCTCGTCATCTAACCCCACCACCTGTTCATTAGACCCAATCCCCTCCACAATGCTCCAGGCAATCTCACAAGACCTCCTTCCCTTCACCACAACCATCATCAACCATTCCATATCATCTGGTCATGTTCCTGCTGCTTTTAAGAAGGCAAGGGTTATTCCCATCCTCAAGAAACCCTGCCTGGACCCATCAGAAGTTAACAACTATCGCCCGGTATCACTTCTCTCTTTTATTTCCAAAATTCTTGAAAGAACTGTTTATAACCAAATGTCTCTTTATCTCTCACAGAACAACCTTAATGATCCCAACCAATCTGGATTCAAAGTGGCACATTCCACAGAGACCGCCCTCCTGTCAGTCATTGAGAAGCTCCATGCTGCTAGATCTGCTAAACTGTCATCTGTTCTCATCCTCCTGGACCTGTCGGCTGCATTTGACACGGTGAACCACAAGATTCTATTATCTATTCTTACAAGCCTTGGAATTTGTGGAACAGCGTGGCAATGGTTTGCTTCTTACCTAGAAGATAGGTCATATGAGGTAACATGAAGGGGATCTACATCTGCCCCACATAGACTCTCTACTGGTGTCCCACAGGGCTCAGTACTTGGTCCTCTTCTGTTCTCCCTCTATACCCAGTCTCTTGGTAAAGTCATATCATCGCATGGATTTTCATACCATTGTTATGCAGATGACACCCAACTTACTCTCTCCTTTCCTCCCTCTGACACTCAGGTTTCCACCCAGATCTCAGCATGTCTGACAGACATCTCATCCTGGATGACTGCACATCAGCTAAAGCTCAATCTGAGTAAAACTGAACTGTTGTTCATCCCTTGTGACTCATCCCCAGGTCAAGACCTTGTGATATCCCTGGACAACAACCAAATCACTCCTTCAGCCACTGCCCACAATCTTGGGGTAAGAGTGGACAACCATCTGTCATTTTCCCCACACATCGCTAACCTTACTCGCTCTTGTAGATTTCTTCTTTACAATATCAGAAGAATTCGCCCATTTCTTTCTTCACAGGCTACTCAGGTGCTTGTTCAGTCCCTTGTTATTTCAAGACTGGACTACTGCAACTCACTCCTGGCAGGTCTGCCTCTGTCCACGATTCGTCCTCTGCAACTGATCCAGAATGCAGCAGCACGTCTCGTTTTTAACCTCCCCAAGTTCTCCCACACCACCCCACTCCTCCGCTCCCTGCACTGGCTTCCTGTAGCTGCCCGCATCAAATTCAAAACGCTGATGCTTGCCTACAAAGCTAAAAATGGCTCTGCACCCACTTACCTCTCTGCTCTAATCACACCACGCACTGCACCACGTTCCCTCCGATCTTCTAGCACTGCTTGCCTCATCCCACCATCTCTCAGGGATCGAGGGCGACATTCATCCAGGCTCTTTTCTGTTCTGGCACCTAGGTGGTGGAACGAACTTCCTCTAGATGTCCGTACAGCAGAGACTTTGACTCGCGCTCTTTAAACAACGACTCAAGACGCATCTGTTTCTCCAGTACTTGGACTAACCCCCCCCCCCCAAAAAAAAAAAAAAAAAAAACTCTCTTCCCAGTTGTGTTCGACTAATGGCACTTAGTTATTATCCTAGTTAACCCAGTGTAAGTATGTATCCAGTGATGTTAACTTTAAAGCACTTTTTGTAAGTCGCTCTGGATAAGAGCGTCTGCCAAATGTCTAAATGTAAATGTAAATGAAGAGCTGGAGAACATGAAGAGCAGGAGAAGATGAAGAGCTGGAGAACATGAAGAGCTGGAGAACATGAAGAGCAGGAGATGAAGAGCTGGAGACCATGAAGAGCTGGAGAAGATGAAGAGCTGGAGAACATGAAGAGCTGGAGAACATGAAGAGCAGGAGAAGATGAAGAGCTGGAGAACATGAAGAGCTGGAGAACATGAAGAGCAGGAGATGAAGAGCTGGAGACCATGAAGAGCTGGAGAAGATGAAGAGCTGGAGAACATGAAGAGCAGGAGAAGATGAAGAGCTGGAGAACATGAAGAGCTGGAGAACATGAAGAGCAGGAGAAGATGAAGAGCTGGAGAACATGAAGAGCTGGAGAACATGAAGAGCTGGAGACCAGCATCAGAGTCATATAGAAAAACACAGATTAGATCAGGCTCTTATGTTTGGCATTATGTTATTATTATTATTATTATTATTGTTATTATTATTATTAGATAATGTGTGTGTGTGTGTGTAGAGAGAGAGCTGTTGGATGACGTTGCCAGTAGGGGGCGTGGTCATGTTTGGCGATCATAGCAACAGCCTGGATCCGGGTGATGGATTTAAACTGAACACATACACACACATCACACACACACACACACACATACACACACAGTGCTGCAGTGAAGTCCTGCTCCTCCATCAGCACCAGGCTGTGACTCCTCACTCACGGCTGATTCTGGATCAGACACTCATCTGAGATTACATCTCACACACACACACTCCCCCTCCCCCTCCCTCTCTATCACATCTCGGTTCCATTCACCCGCGCGCCGTGTTGCTGCTCAGGCTCGCGCTCAGGTAGGACCGCGCGCGCTGACCTCACATCAGATTCACTCAGCTCGTGTTTCTGTCCGAATCCGACACGCGCGTGTGTGTATATGTGTATATGTGTGTGTGTGTGTGTGTGCGCGCGCAGTCTGAACAGCATTCCTTTCATCGCTTTAACGCAGATTCAGATTTACATCAGTGTATGTGTGTGTGTGTGTGTGTGTGTATGTGTGATGTGTGTGTGTGTGTGTATGTGTGATGTGTGTGTGTGATGTGTGTATGTGTGTGTGTGATGTGTGTGTGTGTGTGTGTGATGTGTGTGTGATGTGTATGTGTGTGATGTGTGTATGTGTGTGTGTGATGTGTGTGTATGTGTGATGTGTGTGTGTGATGTGTGTATGTGTGTGTGTGATGTGTGTGTGTGTGTGTGTGATGTGTATGTGTGTGATGTGTGTGTGTGATGTGTGTGTGTGTGTGATGTGTGTGTGTGTGTGTGTGTGTGTGTAGTCCACCACCGGCTGGTTATTAATGATGTGAATATGATCTGCGTGGCGCACATGTAGAGTTGTTCCGTGCGGAGTTGTGTGTGTGTGTGTGTGTGTGTGTGTGTGAGTGTGTGAGGATGGAGGGATTCGGACACTGACAGATGTGAGGAGAGGATTTTGGTATTAAATCCTCAGCAGGGTTTTGTTTATGGTGTGTGTGTGTGTGTGTGTGTGTGTGTGTGTGTGTGTGTTTGAGATACGCGGTGATTTTAACGCCTTCATTCGGGTGTGTGAGCTGTAAGGGAACTGCGTAGTGTAAAATTACTGTTTAGGTATGTGTGTGTGTGAGTGTGTGTATGAGTGTGATTGTGTGTGTGTATGTGTGTGTGTGTGTGTGTGTGTATGTGTGTGTGTGTGTGTGTGTGTGTGTTTATGCACCACACAGTGTGAATTATTCTTATGTTTCTCTTTCTGACGCTGTTAATAAAAATCCACATCATCTGAATGTGAACAAAAATCCCTCCAGTGTTCAGGAGCTTCCTCCAAAAATCACATTTATTTTTATGCAAATGTATCATTTTATAGTTAGAGATACACAAATCTGTAAACTTAATAAACAAACAATAATGTTTGGATGTCAGAATGGAGGTTTTTTTTTTTACAGAACTGTTTACTGGAAAATTATTATTATTGTTATTATTATTGTTTATTTGAGAATGTCCCAGCACTGCTATAAAACTATTTTATTGAAAATCAATCCATCAATAATCATTTTGTGAAAGTATTTGTCTCTACCTGGGACTGAGTGTGGAATGAATAGCGCTGAGCAACAGCCTGCTCTCGAAACTCTCACAGCAGATCTACAGGAGTGTGTTTCTGCTCCAGTCAGTCAGGATTCTACAGGAGGGTTACCTGTACATCACCGCGACTCCTGTGTGTATCACCGTGACTCCTGTGTGTATCACCGCGACTCCTGTGTGTATCACCGCGACTCCTGTGTGTATCACCGCGACTCCTGTGTGTATCACCGCGACTCCTGTGTGTATCACCGTGAGTCCTGTGTGTATCACCGCGACTCCTGTGTGTATCACCGTGACTCCTGTGTGTATCACCGTGACTCCTGTGTGTATCACCGCGACTCCTGTGTGTATCACCGCGACTCCTGTGTGTATCACCGCGACTCCTGTGTGTATCACCGCGACTCCTGTGTGTATCACCGCGACTCCTGTGTGTATCACCGTGACTCCTGTGTGTATCACCGTGACTCCTGTGTGTATCACCGCGACTCCTGTGTGTATCACCGCGACTCCTGTGTGTATCGTCTGTATACAGTGCAGGGTTTCAGCTTTTTCATGTATATCATGTACACTGACCCGCGGTACAGGAAGAGACGGTACAGTTTATCCTGATGGTGTGTTACGTGTGCTGTTCCTGCTGTGAGCCGCGCCAGTGTTTGCATCTGTCCTCTCACACACTCACGCAGCCCCGCCCCCTCTGCACTTGCGTGTAAATCTGGCGTGCTGCATTGTTGAAATTGTGCTACCGATAGCATTACATTCAAATCTGTGAAACTGATCATCATGAGGCTGTAAACTGGAGTGTTATACAGCGAGTTATAGGACTCTCCGCCTCAAAATAAAGCGCATTTCAAGCTTCATTCACTCTTTCTGCGTTGTGGTGAGCTTGTATGCATATATAAATATATACAGTATAAATATGTCATTTGTGTAATACTATATATATGCAGTATTACACAAATGAACAAAGGTATGTGTTTGAGTTGTATGTCTTGTGCATGCAGTGGCATGGCGAGCGCTCGGTGCAGTAAAACTTACTCTCAGTTTGTATGTGATTCTGTCGATGACACTTCGGGAGAACCTCAACATTCTTCAGGAGAAAATGGAGAAAACTACTTCATCAGAGTGCAATGGTCGTAATTGTTGTCCTGTTTACAGTTTTATTGTTGTATTTAACTCTATTTGAACTCACCTGCAGGAGTGTCTCAGACACAGGCCTGGTCTACTTATTACATTCAGCGTATTTTAAACAGAGAATGTAACCTCAGTGTGTTTTTATGAAAGTGTGTCTTTCATAAAAACTCACATGTCTCACAAAAAGGTCTCACATGTTGCTGTGACAGCTGAACACCAAACATACCGGACAAACACAGGGACATATACTGTGTACACAAATTCATTTTTAGTCCGTATCACCCACCCTTACTTTTATATCATATTGACAGTTTTATAATAGTATGATGGACTTTTGTTAAAGGTTTATATCTGGAATAAGATTCTCAAAGATATACGAAACGATGTGGTGTAACATGGGAGTGGAGCTTTTAATTTGCCAAGAACAACTGCAAGAACTGCTATCAAACATTTGTGATAACTGGCAGTGAGTCTTTTACATCGCTGTGGAGGAATTTTGGCCCGCTCTACACTGCAGAACCCTGCACACCGCAGACGCCACAGCATCTCAATCAGATTTAAGCCTGGACTTTGACTAGGCCACTCCAAAATGTTAATGTAGTTTTGTTTTTTAGCCATTCAGAGGTGGAACTTGCGGGTGTGTTTCGGATCATTGTCCTTCTGCATAACCCAAGTGCACCTGAGCCTGAGGTCTCGAAACAGACATTTTCCTTCAGGATTTTCTGGTAGAGCTCAGAATTCATGGTTCCATCAATTACGGCAAGGCGTCCAGGTCCTGAAGCTGTAAAGGGGGTTGTGAGGGAGGTGAGGTGTGTGTAAAGTAATTGATTTGTAATGTGCTGAGTTCAGTAAATTCTGCATAGCGAGACTGCGAGAGTCTCACACCTGAAGTCACACCTGAGTAACACCTGTCTCACTCTGTGAGAGAACTTGTGACAAGGACAGGAGTATAAGAGGGATTTTACGTTGGACATATCTGACTGTGTGTGTGTGTGTGTGTGTGTGTGTGTGTGTGGTCAGCAGAGTCAACATTCCCATAATGAGTCAGTGAAGATGACGGTGGCGACACGAGCCAGGCTGCTGAGAAAAATATTTACTTTAAACAACCTCACACTGTTTTAAATCAGCAACACGAGGTGACAGTCTGCAGTTTATAAAACACTCTTACTGTTCAGTGTCCAGCAGTGTTCAGTAGGTCAGTGTTCAGTAGTGCTCAGTAGTGCTCAGTAGTGCTCAGTAGTTCAGTGTTCAGTAGTGTTCAGGTTCAGTAGTGTTCAGGTTCAGTAGTGTTCAGTAGTCCTCAGTAGTTCAGTAGTGTTCAGGTTCAGTAGTCCTCAGTAGTTCAGTACTGTTCAGGTTCAGTAGTGTTCAGTAGTGTTCAGGTTCAGTAGTTCAGTAGTGTTCAAGTTCAGTAGTTCAGTAGTGTTCAGGTTCAGTAGTGTTCAGGTTCAGTAGTGTTCAGGTTCAGTAGTTCAGTAGTGTTCAGGTTCAGTAGTGTTCAGGTTCAGTAGTTCAGTAGTGTTCAGGTTCAGTAGTGTTCAGGTTCAGTAGTTCAGTAGTGTTCAGGTTCAGTAGTGTTCAGGTTCAGTAGTTCAGTAGTGTTCAGGTTCAGTAGTGTTCAGGTTCAGTAGTTCAGTAGTGTTCAGGTTCAGTAGTCCTCAGTAGTTCAGTAGTCCTCAGTAGTTCAGTAGTGTTCAGGTTCAGTAGTTCAGTAGTGTTCAGGTTCAGTAGTTCAGTAGTGTTCAGGTTCAGTAGTCCTCAGTAGTTCAGTAGTGTTCAGGTTCAGTAGTTCAGTAGTTCAGTAGTGTTCAGGTTCAGTAGTTCAGTAGTGTTCAGGTTCAGTAGTCCTCGGTAGTTCAGTAGTGTTCAGGTTCAGTAGTGTTCAGGTTCAGTAGTTCAGTAGTGTTCAGGTTCAGTAGTTCAGTAGTGTTCAGTAGTCCTCAGTAGTTCAGTAGTAGTTCAGTAGTGTTCAGTAGTCCTCAGTAGTTCAGTAGTAGTTCAGTAGTGTTCAGTAGTCCTCAGTAGTTCAGTAGTGTTCAGGTTCAGTAGTGTTCAGGTTCAGTAGTTCAGTAGTGTTCAGGTTCAGTAGTGTTCAGGTTCAGTAGTTCAGTAGTGTTCAGGTTCAGTAGTTCAGTAGTGTTCATGTTCAGTAGTTCAGTAGTGTTCAGGTTCAGTAGTGTTCAGGTTCAGTAGTGTTCAGGTTCAGTAGTTCAGTAGTGTTCATGTTCAGTAGTTCAGTAGTGTTCAGGTTCAGTAGTGTTCAGGTTCAATAGTGTTCAGGTTCAGTAGTTCAGTAGTGTTCAGGTTCAGTAGTCCTCAGTAGTTCAGTAGTGTTCAGGTTCAGTAGTGTTCAGGTTCAGTAGTTCAGTAGTGTTCAGGTTCAGTAGTTCAGTAGTGTTCAGTAGTCCTCAGTAGTTCAGTAGTAGTTCAGTAGTGTTCAGTAGTCCTCAGTAGTTCAGTAGTAGTTCAGTAGTGTTCAGTAGTCCTCAGTAGTTCAGTAGTGTTCAGGTTCAGTAGTGTTCAGGTTCAGTAGTTCAGTAGTGTTCAGGTTCAGTAGTGTTCAGGTTCAGTAGTTCAGTAGTGTTCAGGTTCAGTAGTTCAGTAGTGTTCAGGTTCAGTAGTTCAGTAGTGTTCATGTTCAGTAGTTCAGTAGTGTTCAGGTTCAGTAGTGTTCAGGTTCAGTAGTTCAGTAGTGTTCAGGTTCAGTAGTTCAGTAGTGTTCAAGTTCAGTAGTTCAGTAGTGTTCAGGTTCAGTAGTGTTCAGGTTCAGTAGTTCAGTAGTGTTCAGGTTCAGTAGTGTTCAGGTTCAGTAGTTCAGTAGTGTTCAGGTTCAGTAGTGTTCAGGTTCAGTAGTTCAGTAGTGTTCAGGTTCAGTAGTGTTCAGGTTCAGTAGTGTTCAGGTTCAGTAGTTCAGTAGTGTTCAGGTTCAGTAGTTCAGTAGTGTTCAGGTTCAGTAGTTCAGTAGTGTTCAGGTTCAGTAGTCCTCAGTAGTTCAGTAGTGTTCAGGTTCAGTAGTTCAGTAGTTCAGTAGTGTTCAGGTTCAGTAGTTCAGTAGTGTTCAGGTTCAGTAGTCCTCAGTAGTTCAGTAGTGTTCAGGTTCAGTAGTGTTCAGGTTCAGTAGTTCAGTAGTGTTCAGGTTCAGTAGTTCAGTAGTGTTCAGTAGTCCTCAGTAGTTCAGTAGTAGTTCAGTAGTGTTCAGTAGTCCTCAGTAGTTCAGTAGTAGTTCAGTAGTGTTCAGTAGTCCTCAGTAGTTCAGTAGTGTTCAGGTTCAGTAGTGTTCAGGTTCAGTAGTTCAGTAGTGTTCAGGTTCAGTAGTGTTCAGGTTCAGTAGTTCAGTAGTGTTCAGGTTCAGTAGTTCAGTAGTGTTCATGTTCAGTAGTTCAGTAGTGTTCAGGTTCAGTAGTGTTCAGGTTCAGTAGTGTTCAGGTTCAGTAGTTCAGTAGTGTTCAGGTTCAGTAGTTCAGTAGTTCAGCACTTGATTTTATTTGTTCAGTATAGTTCCAGATAATTTTCATGTTAGAAACACAGTTAGCGTTAATGTGTGTGTGTGTGTGTGTGAGTGTGTGTATGTGTGCAACAGAAAGGGAGAGAGTTTGTGAGTGTGACTGTTTGACAGAAAGAGAGAGAACAATGTGTGTGTGTGTGTGTGTGTGTGAGAGAGAGAGAGATGGTTTTAAGCTCTGTGTGTATAAAAGAGGTTTTTCTCCTTTCACTGCATTAAAGGCAGTAATTATCAGGCCAAGCTGAAGTTCTCTCTTCTCTACTGAGACATCGCTACACACACACACACACACACACACTCTCTCTCTCTCTCTCTCTCTCTCTCAAATACACACACACACTCTCTCTCTCTCAAACACACACACACACACACACACACACACACACACACACATATACATAATGTTCCTGTGGGTCACAACTGAGCTTCAATTAAAGCTTCATAATGACACAAGAAGCAAAGAGAGACAGAGAGAGAGGGCGGGGGGGAGGGGTGAGATGGGGGAGGGGTGAGATGGGGGGGGTGAGATGGGGGGGGTGAGAGAGTGAGACATGGAGGAGGAGGAGGAGAACTCCAGTGCCTGTCTCAATCTAAAAATAATTCATTTAATTTAGTAGTTTTTGTGTGTGTGTGTGTGTGTGTGTGTGTGTGTGTGTGTGTGTTTGTGTGTGTGTGTGTGTTTGTGCCCTTCGACTTTCCACTTTTAGCAACTTTCATTTGCATTTCGCTTTATTCAGCAGACCTGATGGGGATGCGCTGAGCACACACTTACTCACACACACACACACACACACACACACACACACACACACACACACACACACACACTCATTCACACACACACACACACACACTCATTCACACACACACACACACACACACACACACACACACACACACACACACACATTCACACACACACACACACACACTCATTCACACACACACACACACACACACACACACTCATTCACACACACACACACACACACACACACACACACACACACACACACACTCATTCACACACACACAATCACGCACACGTGATGTGTGCGCGCGTGGTGTGTGCACGCGTGGTGTGTGTGCGCGTGGTGTGCGCGGTGAGTTTAGAGCAGTGTGTGTGTTATCGTTTGGTGATGTGGTGAGACACGAGATCATCGTCTCTGCTTCCCGCATGAACAGCGCTGTTGTTGTGTTTGTCAATAACATTGATAAAGTGATCAGACTTGTCCAAAATGGAATCACAGTTGGACCAGCACATACTGGTTTCTCTGGTTTCTGGTTACTGGTTTCTCCCCAGCTAAGAAAATAGTTCTATCCAATGTTCCTCCTTTTATATCTGACAGTGTGATCACTGCAGAACTGTCCAGATAAGGACGACTGGCTCTACTGCAGGAGACACATAGCGACTCCAAAAACTCTGCGGACTGGTCAAAAGAGTGGGACGGTCTCGCGATCCTGAGCCACAACACACCACTGAGTGCTGGAGTCGCACTGCTCTTTGCTCGCAATTTCATACCGAACTCTTATACAATAGAAGAATTTTTAAACGGGAGGCTTTTAAAAGTGAGAACTTTTTATGAGAATGAAGTCTTTGTTTTTATTTGTGTGTACACTCCCACCAAGGCAGTAGAGAGGATGATGTTTTTAGACAAACTAAACGACGTCATTAATGACTGTAACTCTGCTGATATTTTAATTGTGGGTGGGGATTTTAACTGCACAACTGACAATCTGGACAGAAATCACAAAGAACCTCACATGGCCTCCCGTAAACGCATGTGGGAGATGATGGAGGCCCAGGACTTAAGTGACATATGGAGAAACCTAAACACAAAACAAAGACAGTACACCTGAGCCCATTCCATAGATAACACACTCTGTGTGTGGCAGAGATTCAGGAGGCCCTCCAAGGTCTGAAGAACGGGCGCGCCAGGTATAGACGGTCTCCCTGCAGAGTTCTACAAGGCGTTGTGGGCAGTAATAGGACAGGATGTAGTAGAGGTGTTGCAGGACAGCATGAAAGGAGGAAAGCTCCCGGTGAGCTGCAGGAGGGCTGTCCTGACCTTACTGCCAAAAAAGGGAGACCTGACGCACCTGGGAAACTGGCGCCCGGTATCACTGCTGTGCACTGACTACAAACTACTCTCAAAAGCATTGGCCTCAAGACTGACAAAGGTACTGGAGCAGATCATTCATCACGACCAGACGTACTGCGTGCCTGGTAGGTCTATCTTAGATAACATACATTTAAGTCGTGAAATTTCTTGGGGGGGGAACTTATTATATCCAACGAGCTGGCAGAACTGCTGGAGGCCAGCGAGGAGCACGGCGAGATGGAAGTTTGGCAAGGCTGGAGAAACTGTGGGCACATCGAGCCGGCGAGCTCACGGGAGGACAGCGTGATAACCTGAGAGAGAATGGCGAGGCGAAGCTGGGAAGGCTGCGGGCCCGTCATCCGGCGCACGGAGGAAGACTGCGCGCCGTGTCTGCACGGAGAGGAGAACGGCGTTTCCATCATCCAGTCTCCGTGCGAGCTAGGGAGCGTTATCCTTCCACCTCCCCCAGGCTTCAAGAACAGCGCGCTAGCGTGTCAGCAGCTGCTGCACCAAGCACCCGCTCTACCGCCGCCTCCCGGCTTTGAGGACGACGTTGCGTCGTCGAGCTCAGCACAAGCTCCAACGCCGCTGTCGAGCGCCGTGCACGCTCCAACATCGTCGTCGAGCGCCGTGCACGCTCCAACGCTGCTGTTGAGCTCAGCACAAGCTCCAACACCGCTGTTGAGCTCAGCACAAGCTCCAACGCCATCGTCGAGCGCAGTGCACGCTCCAACGTCGTCGAGCGCAGTGCACGCTCCAACGTCGTCGAGCGCCGTGCACGCTCCAACGCTGCTGTTGAGCTCAGCACAAGCTCCAACACCGCTGTTGAGCTCAGCACAAGCTCCAACGCCATCGTCGAGCGCAGTGCACGCTCCAACGTCGTCGAGCGCAGTGCACGCTCCAACGTCGTCGTCGAGCGCAGTGACAGCTCTGCAACGGCCGAGCACGTCTCCAGCTCTGCAACGGCCGAGCACGTCTCCAGCCCAGCCGCCGCCGAGCACGTCTCCAGCCCTGTCACCCAGCCGGGGTGGGTTGGGTGTCCGGGGCCTCCGGTAATGCTCCAGAGGAGCATTTTTTGGTGGGGGATACTGTGACGGTTAACCCCTAGAGGGCGCCTAATGCCCGCTTTTGGTTTTGTTTGTAGTTTGGTTTGTGTTTTGTGTTTAACTCATTTCCCAGTTTGCACCTCGGTCAGGTGACGTAGAAGCTCACCTGAACCGAGGTAAGCCAATTATTAGTTGATTAGTTTGTGTATAAATAGCCTGACTGAACAGCAGTCAGGCGTCTAGCTTTTGTTGTATTTAAGTTTAGTTTGCGTTTGGTGTTTGTTTCCTTTTTTATGTTTAATAAAAAAGAAACTAACGAACCGTCAGCTCGCCTCCTCCGCATTCATGCCGTGACCACGCACCCGACGCAGACACAGTAAGAACCATGACAGCATGCTATATTCTTTAGCAATTGAACCTCTTTTATGCAAACTGAGAGATCAGCTTTCTGGTTTTAATATACCTCATTTTAATATCTTAACCTGTCTTTCAGCCTATGCCGATGATCTAGCTGTAATAGTGAACACACAGACAGATGTGACTTTTTTAACCGACGTTTTAGAAGATTTTAAGATTTTATCATCGGCTAAAATCAACTGGAACAAAAGTGAAGCCATTTTAGTAGGAGAATGGGGAGGCGAACAGCCCACACTACCAGGGGGTTTAACGTGGAAAAAGAGCGGTTTTAAATACTTAGGTGTCTACCTGGGCAGTGCAGAGTTTTTAAACAAAAACTGGGAAGGTATTGTTGAAGGCATTAAAGGCAGACTGAACAGATGGAAGTGGTTGGTCCCAACAATGTCTTACAGAGGACGAGTGCTGGTCATCAACAACCTAGCAGCATCGTCCCTGTGGCACAAACTGGCATGTATGGACCCACCACCAAACCTGCTAGCAAGTATACAGGCCCTACTGGTAGACTTCTTCTGGGACAAACTGCACTGGATATCACAAAGTCTTCTTCATCTGCCTAAAGAAGCAGAACTGCAGTTCATCCAGAGACTCCTCACCGGAACTAGTGACGAAGGATGGAGAGCAGCAGCCTTCACACTCCTACGCACGGTGGGAGGATTCGGACTGGACAGAACTCTGTTTTTAATGGACCACACAGCACTGGACACGACTGGACTACCAGTTTTTTATCAAAGACTTTTTAAAATTTGGAATTTTTTTTAAAAAACAAAACAAGGGAAACAGAACCTTACACTGGCTGCTGGAGGAGCCCCTAGTCTGTGGAGGACGTCTAGACATCTCTAGCGATACCACCCCAGCACTATCCAAGACCCTGGTCTCCGCAGGGATCGTGACACTCCGGCAGCTGGTAAACATCACTGGAACAGACCTGTCTCGAGCAGAGGACTTGGCAACACACATGGGACTCCGGTCTCAACGGGTCGCCAACCAACTCCTGCATCGCTGGAGAACCACCCTAACATCGGAGGAACGAGTTCAGCTGATGGAATACACAGGAAATGAGACCAGCTCTACAGAAGAGGAACGGTTTCCACAGCTGATCATAACTCCAGACCTAGAGGGACACGGCGGCCCCCTCCTGGAGCACAAGGGTGAGGACGAGATGAACTTTGAGACAGTGTCTGGTAAGGTTCTGTACAAAGCTTGTGTGAAGGTTTTAAACAAGAAAAAACTGAATGGGAGGGTAGACACCCCATGGCGCACTGAACAGGGTTTTAACAATGATATTAAACCAGAGTGGAGAGCACTGTACAAACCACCATTAACCAAAAAGTCTGCTGACCTCCAGTGGAGGATTTTACATGGAATTGTCTCTGTGAACTCTTTTATCTCGATTTTAAACCCAGAAATAACACAAGAATGCCCCTTTTGTTCACAGAGAGAAACTGTTTTCCATGCGTTTATACATTGTTACAGATTGTCGCCCTTATTGAACCTTTTAAAACACTTTTTTTACCACTGCATGTAGATTTTAATTACCAGTTTAAATTTCATTTTCAAATGCCAGCTGATTAATTTCATCATTGGTCCAGTCAAAATGGCAATATACAGGTCCTTCTCAAAAAATTAGCATATTGTGATAAAGTTCATTATTTTCTGTAATGTACTGATAAACATTAGACTTTCATATATTTTAGATTCATTACACACAACTGAAGTAGTTCAAGCCTTTTATTGTTTTAATATTGATGATTGTGGCATACAGCTCATGAAAACCCAAAATCCCTATCTCAAAAAATTTGCATATCATGAAAAGGTTCTCTAAACGAGCTATTAACCTAATCATCTGAATCAACTAATTAACTCTAAACACCTGCAAAAAATTCCTGAGGCTTTTAAAAACTCCCAGGCTGGTTCATTACTCAAAACCGCAATCATGGGTAAGACTGCCGACCTGACTGCTGTCCAGAAGGCCATCATTGACACCCTCAAGCAAGAGGGTAAGACACAGAAAGAAATTTCTGAACGAATAGGCTGTTCCCAGAGTGCTGTATCAAGGCACCTCAGTGGGAAGTCTGTGGGAAGGAAAAAGTGTGGCAGAAAACGCTGCACGACGAGAAGAGGTGACCGGGCCCTGAGGAAGATTGTGGAGAAGGACCGATTCCAGACCTTGGGGGACCTGCGGAAGCAGTGGACTGAGTCTGGAGTAGAAACATCCAGAGCCACCGTGTACAGGCGTGTGCAGGAAATGGGTTACAGGTTACAAATTTTGCATGTCATTGGGAAATCAAGGTGCCAGAGTCTGGGGGAAGACTGGGGAGCGGGAAATGCCAAAATGCCTGAAGTCCAGTGTCAAGTACCCACAGTCAGTGATGGTCTGGGGTGCCATGTCAGCTGCTGGTGTTGGTCCACTGTGTTTTATCAAGGGCAGGGTCAATGCAGCTAGCTATCAGGAGATTTTGGAGCACTTCATGCTTCCATCTGCTGAAAAGCTTTATGGAGATGAAGATTTCATTTTTCAGCACGACCTGGCACCTGCTCACAGTGCCAAAACCACTGGTAAATGGTTTACTGACGATGGTATTACTGTGCTCAATTGGCCTGCCAACTCTCCTGACCTGAACCCCATAGAGAATCTGTGGGATATTGTGAAGAGAAAGTTGAGAGACACAAGACACAAGAATCTGCAAAAGGATTCCCGACCAAGTATTGAGTGCAGAACTGAATGCAAATTTTTTGAGATAGGGATTTTGGGTTTTCGTGAGCTGTATGCCACAATCATCAATATTAAAACAATAAAAGGCTTGAACTACTTCAGTTGTGTGTAATGAATCTAAAATATATGAAAGTCTAATGTTTATCAGTACATTACAGAAAATAATGAACTTTATCACAATATGCTAATTTTTTGAGAAGGACCTGTATAAGCAGAAAAAATAATCACAGAATAAGTACAGACTGTGACCCCCAAAAGATCTTCTCCAGACAAAACAATATGGTGTTGTGAGTAGGGTTGTGTACTGAAAACCGGTGCTAATACGGCACCGGTACCTATAGAACCGGTATGTACCGGACCGAAACAGAACGCGAATTTCGGTGCCTCATTTCAGTGCCACTTAAATGCCTGAACTGTCGATTGAAATATTTGTTCTCTAGATTCATATATTTTTGTAGATTAATAGTTTATTAGATTAAATAAAAAAATTAAAAGCACAAATCATCAGGAAATGAGACCATCCGACATGCGCGTGAATGCAGCAACTAACGTTACACTCGCTCTGACGGCAGCAGGCGGTCTACCAATAGCTTAGCTTGCTAAATTAAACTTTTGTTAAAATGCCTAAAACCAAACGGTCGAAAGTGTGGCTGTATTTCACAAGAAAGGATTCCGGCACCGCGACGTGCAGCGAATGTCTTACAGCAGTTACAGCGTGTAAAGGCGGAAACACGTAAAATCTAATGAAACATTCGAGGGCAGACGGAATAAAGTTAAAAGCAGACGGAGGCACCGTGTTTAACAGCTTGTGGACAACAGCTGGCGCTATCAGTGTGGACGACCCTCAGTCCCAGTCACACCAACTGTAGTAAAAAGGAGTCACTGATTATGATGACGTCAGCAGCCTTTCCGCAGGTTAGTAGTAGGATAATGTAATGTTAATAGCAAAATGCAAATCTTGCATTCATGCTAACAAATAGTCAAACGATTTGTAAAATTCTAATGTAACATGGATTCTGTTTATAATTATGGCTTTCCAGCCTGTACTAGTAGCACTACAACAGTGACCCCATTTACCATTGTAAAGAAGGCTATACATGTCCTGTGCAGAGCAATAAGTCAGGAAAGGTGTCGTATTTTGCCAGAAAAGGCAAATATGGTGAAGTTTCTGCAAAAGAATTGCTAAAATTTTAAGCTTATATATTCATATATACTTTAAACTGTCAGGGTTGTGGTTAAACGGAAGAACCCAATAGCAGATAGATGATCTCCTTGGAAGAAGTATTGCAGGTCAAAAGGCTTAGTCAGAGCCGAGGGGAGAAAGCTGTGCTTATGAAACAGGCTGTGTGGGGAATCCCCGATGACGAGGGTGGAGGCGTGTCAATGACGAGGCGGAATCACCACGAATCCGGAAGTGAGAGTGACAGGTTGTGTGGGGAATCCCCGATGACGAGGGTGGAGGCGTGTCAAATGACGAGGCGGAATCTCCGCGAATCCGGAAGTGAGAGAGAGAAGCAAGCGCGCTGGTGAAGCGCTGTTGTCCGCGATCGCGGAAGTGCACACAAGCACACGTTAGTCCAAAACACACACACGTACCGGAGCTTGTGAATACGATGAGAGAGAAAGGCTGGGTAGAGCGTCACAGGAGAGATCCGTAGGCAGAGTCGATAAACAGGCGAGGGTCATACACGGGGAGTAGTCCAAAACGATAGCGACAATCTGAAGGGCAAGGCAAGAGACGAAATCCAAAGAATGCAGGCAAGGTCGAGCACGGAAGAAGAAACACTAGGGTAACAGGAGAGACAGGAGAAATAGGCACGCAAGTGAGATACATCGGCGATGAGTGGAGCTCTTGCCGTTCTTTTAAAGCCGAGAGTAGAGTGCCGGATTAGATGCAGGTGTGCTCAGGTAATCAGCTCAGGGAGTGTGGAAAACCTTGGATGGAGTTAAGACCTGGATGTGCTGGGTTGGCTGTGCAGTGGACTGGATACAATGGGTCTTATCTGGGAAACATGGAATGAGGGGTGAATGCGTCGCATCGTGGATGGTAAGAGCAGTCTGACTGTGCAAGGGTTAATGATCCTGACTATGGTAAATGGACCAATGAATCTAGGAGAGATCTTGCGGGAGAGTGTCTTTATAGGGATGTTGCGGGTGGAGAGCATGACCCTCTGTCCAACACGATAGGCAGGGGCGGTAGAACGGTGACGATCGGCCTGACGTTTGAAAAGTGTAATTGACTGGCGAAGTCTAGCTCTCGCCCGCAGCCAGGTCCTCTTGCAACGTCGTACAAACGCTTGGGCAGAGGGAACTGCCACCTCCTCTTCTTGGGATGGAAATAAGGGAGGTTGGTATCCCAGACAGCAGTGGAATGGGGAGAGGCCTGTAGATGCCGTGGGTAGGGAGTTGTGTGCATATTCTACCCAAGGAAGCATTCGGCTCCAGGAGCGGGGATCCTTGGAGGTCATGCAACGAAGCGCTGTCTCCAGGTCCTGATTGGCTCTTTCGGTCTGCCCATTGGTCTGGGGGTGATAACCGGAGGAAAGGCTGGGAGTAGCTCCCACCAGTTTGCAGAATGCAGTCCAGAACTGGGCAGAAAACTGGGGTCCGCGATCGGAGACGATGTCCACCGGGATGCCATGAAGGCGGAAGACGTGCAGAATGAGCAATTCGGCCGTCTCCTTGGCAGAGGGAAGTTTGACGAGGGGAACAAAGTGGGCGGCTTTGGAAAAGCGGTCGACAACGGTTAGAATGCAGGTGTTGCCCTCAGAGTCTGGGAGCCCCGTGACGAAGTCCAGGGCAATGTGGGACCAGGGTCTGTGGGGCACAGGAAGTGGTCTGAGGAGACCTGCCGGTGGCTTATTACCTGTCTTGTTGCGAGTGCAGATGTCGCAGGCGGCGACAAATTGGCGGGTGTCCTCTCTGATTGAAGGCCACCAAAAGCGCTGCTGTAACAGAGCGAGGGTGCGGGCTCCGCCAGGGTGACAGGCTAATTGAGAATTATGGCTCCATTTGAGAACTTGGGGGCGAGCCATCAGTGGTACGAAGAGTTTGCCTGGCGGTACTTCTGGGGTGTCAGGCTCTTGTTCGAGGCTCCGTTTAACCAGGGACTCTATGTCAAGGGAGGTGGCCCCAATGAGGCTTAGTGAAGGCAGGATGGTGGAAACTGGAGCCTCATCTGTGACTGAGGTGAACTGACGAGAGAGGGAATCGGGCTTGGTGTTCTTGCTCCCTGGTCGGAAGGATAGCGAGAAGTTAAAGCGGGAAAAGAATAATGACCATCTCGCTTGGCGGGCATTCAGACGTTTGGCCGATCTGAGATACTCCAGGTTTTTGTGGTCCGTCCAAATGAGAAATGGGACCTCAGTCCCCTCGAGCCAGTGTCTCCATTCCTCTAGTGCCAGTTTTATTGCGAGTAGCTCCCGGTCGCCGATCCCATAGTTTCTCTCTGCGGTGGAAAGACGGCGAGAAAAATAGCAGCAGGGGTGTAGCTTGTCGTCGGTTGGGGATCTCTGGGAAAGAACTGCCCCGACTCCGGAGTCTGACGCGTCTACCTCCACCACGAATTGAAGAGTGGGATCCGGCTGGGTGAGGATGGGTGCTGAGGTGAAGCGACCCTTGAGTTTGGTGAATGCTTCCGCCGCTTGATTAGACCACAGAAAAGGGTTCTTGATGGACGTGAGGGCGATGAGCGGGGCAGCCACTGAACTGTAGTTTCGGATAAACCGACGATAAAAATTCGCGAACCCAAGAAAGCGCTGGAGATCCTTTCGAGTGGCTGGTCTAGGCCAGTCGGCCACTGCTTTCACCTTAGCTGGGTCCATCTGGACCTTAGACGGGGCGATGATGAAGCCAAGAAAGGAGGTCGTCCGACAATGGAACTCGCATTTCTCTGCTTTCACGAATAGCTGATTCTCCAGAAGTCTTTGAAGGACTTGACGAACGTGCACTCTGTGTTCCTCCAAGGAGCGGGAGAAAATCAGGATGTCATCCAGATAAACGAATACAAACGTGTTCAAGAAGTCCCTGAGAACGTCATTGACCAAAGACTGAAAGACTGCCGGAGCGTTGGCGAGGCCGAACGGCACCACCAGGTACTCATAATGTCCCGATGGGGTGTTAAAGGCCGTTTTCCACTCATCCCCTTCCTTGATCCTGACTAGATGATAAGCATTACGGAGGTCGAGCTTAGTAAAAACATTAGCTCCCTGGAGAAGGTCGAAGGCAGTCGACATTAGTGGAAGAGGGTAACGGTTCTTGACTGTTATCTCGTTTAAACCTCGGTAGTCTATGCACGGCCGTAAGGTCTTGTCCCTCTTTGCCACAAAGAAGAACCCAGCTCCAGCAGGGGACGACGAAGGACGGATGATTCCGGCAGCCAGAGATTCTGATATATATCTATCCATGGCCTCCCTCTCTAGTGACGACAATGAATACAGTCTCCCCTTGGGAGGCGTTGAGCCCGGAAAGAGGTCAATAGCACAGTCATATGGCCTGTGGGGTGGTAGAGAAAGAGCCCGTGACTTACTGAACACCTGCTTGAGGTCCGAATAGTCCGTAGGAACAGCTGAGAGGTCGGGAAATTCCTCATTGTCAGAGGGTATGGCCGGAGAGTAGTGAGCTGACTTAAGACAGGTAGACAAACACAGAGGACTCCATTCCAGAATGGTGTTCTTGGACCAGTCTATGTGAGGATTGTGACGGGTCAGCCATGGGCGTCCGAGAACTATAGGGGAATGGGCGTTCTGCATGATTAAGAAGGACGTCTCCTCTGTGTGATTGCCAGACACTTGGAGGGTTATCGGGACCGTCCGTCGGGTGATGACAGGCAGGGAGGTTCCATCGAGGGCCCGAACGGCCAAGGGGCTCTCCAGTGCTAGCGTCGAGAGGTTTAGTTCCTTGACCTTTGCGGTGGAGATCAGGTTCTGATCTGATCCAGAGTCAATCAGTACAGGGATAGCGTGAGCTTTGCCGTGTGCTATAATAAATGCAGAGAGGAGTGGGCGTGTGCTAGGGGAACAGTTGATGGTCGGCCCCTCCAGGGACCCTAGATTCACCGGAGGGGATTGGCTTTTAAAGGGCATAGGAGGCGATAATGGCCCGTTTGGCCACAGTAGAGGCAGGAACCTGATTGGACTCTACGTTGACGCTCCTCGGGGGAGATCCGGGCACGCCCCACCTGCATGGGTTCCGGGGCTGGTCCGGGGCTTTGTGGAGAGGCAGGCCTGGGGAACTGCCCGGACGGAGCAGGGTACCTGGGTGTCGAGATGGTTCGCGGACGACGTCTCTGAGTCAATCGGGCGTCCATGCGTCCGGCTAAATCCATGAGACCATTAAGATCGCTGGGGAGTTCTTGGCTGATTAAGTGATCCTTAACGTCCTCAGAGAGACCGTGGAGGAAGGCGTCATAAAGGGCTTGTGTGTCCCAGTTTGCGGAGGCCGCGAGAGTCCGAAACTCGATTGCATAATCATAGGCGGAACGGGAGCCTTGGCGAAGCTCCAGTAGATGTCTGGCTGCCTCTCGACCCGAGTGGGAACGGTCGAATACCCTCCTCATCTCGTCAGTGAATGATTTAAATGAAGAGCAGCAAGGATCATTAGCATCCCAAACTGCGGTTCCCCATTCACGGGCCCGGTCGGTGAGGAGTGTGATCACAAAGGCCACCCTTGAGCGTTCAGTGGGGAAGGAAGAGGCTTGGAGCTCCAACAGCAGAGAACACTGTGATAGGAAGGAGCGGCAGGTCCCTGGTTCACCATTGTAAGGCTGTGGGTTAGGGAGCCGGGGTTCGTGATGTGGAGTGTGTGCTGGGACTGAAGGAGAACGGGTCTGTAGCTGTTGAAGTTGTGTGGTGATCGTAGAAAGTGTCTGGGTAACCTGCTGAATACTTTGTTGGTGAGTGCCCAGTAGCACCCCTTGTTGTGAAAGCGCCTGTCTTAACCCTCTGAGGTCCGGGGTGATTTTGGGGCCCTTGAGATGTTTGGACATGCTCTGATATTTGTGCTTTTTTCAGCTACTTATAATATATTATTGACCAACCTGTATTTTTCTTGTAATCAGTACAAACTGTTCTACAATAATACGTGACCAAAATGAATGTACGTGTTTGCATTTTTTAGGAAAAAAATATTATGCGTGGTTAGTAAGTTTTGTGAAAAAAAAAGTAGCTGAAATCAGGCCATGAAACTCATACAGACAATTTGTTCACAAGACATTGTTTCACAAGGGCTGGTGGATTAGTGTTTTTGCTTCAAAATGATGTGAAAATTATCTTGTTTACTTGCTCACAGAAAAGAATATAGTGATTAACACTTTTTAAGTCACTTTTTGAGTGTAAAGGGTCTATGCGAGAAGGCGTGATCTATCATTACTAATGCAGTGATTCACACCTGAGAAGACAAAGGCCTGCATACTGATCTGCATAATGAGCCATCAGACAGGTATGACTGAGAGAGGAGAGTTACAAGAAAGAATCTGAGGATAAAATAAGTTTATATATTTTCAGTGTTTAGGTTATTTGAGAATGTATTTGACACACAAAAAAATATTGAGATTAATTTGCGAGATCAGTTAAACAGTTTATTAGGAACAATCAAAGTTGACTTTTTAGCAGCATTACTGCAGCCACTATAACAGAAAATATAGCTAACAACAATATATAGATATATAAACACACACACACACACATATATATATATATATATATATAGGCCTATATACTGTATATTATAATATAGAAAACAACAACAGCTCTTTGTAATTACCAGAACAAATGACTTTACCAACACTGTACTACATTTTTTCTACAATACACTACAGTTGACTATGATGAATATATTGTATTATATATTTATATAATATAGTTATATGTAACTAACATCTAGGATATACTGAATGTGCACTTACTCGTGGTTCTCCAGTGAACTCGAAACTGAACGACACTCACGTGACTTTCTTGTGCACGCGCCGCTGATGCAGCCACAGTCCTAAACAAAAACAAAAATTGAAACTTGAAGAATGGACGCGCATACAATCATTCACAAACAACAGCTGGTGAACAATTTGACCATCTCAAACACGGTATAAACAATACAAAACACGTATATATATATATATAAAATAATAAAACTTTAGACAGATCGTAATCAGATTTTATTGCGGGCTTGTAAGTAACGTGCATATTTAATATTTTAACCAATTTTACTCTTGCTGGTATTTAGTATTTTCCAAATGTACATATAAAATATAGAGCAATGATGGTGAGAATAAAAGACTTACTGGTCAGGAATTACATCCTCCGCTGAGTCCAGACGTTGTTCTAAATAAAGCCGTTCCTCGTCTGAGTCTTGCTCTTCCTCTGATGAGAAAGTAAATTCTTCATCGCTGCCCATCTGAAGCGCTTCTTCACCCGTGTAGCGTGACATCATTCAAACGCAGAAACAGTAAGTAAGATGCAGCTTGTTGTTTTATGCCCTGGGGGTGTACAGCACGTGATTACCTGCCTCACCTCAGGTCATTTCCATATGAACAGCGCGCGCGCAGGGAGGCGGGAGCACATTAGCTGTAATGAGCCGATACAGGAGAATCTGTACCACTCCTTACTTTCATACGGATTACATAAAAGCAGATTATTTGTTTTCACGGTGACCTGCATCATTTAAAAGTAGACCCTTTAAGCTTTCTATAGATATATTTCTCATGTCTGTGTGGGCAGTATTCGCGGAGTTTCAGTTCATTTTAGTGACGTGTTTCAAAAAGATTTTGGCGGAGACTGAGACGGCTGAAAGCGCACCCGGTTTATTTTATTTATTTTATTAATGCACAAAGTTTTCTTTTTAACATGTGTGCATACAAAAAAAAGTAGACACTTTACAGATTCGATTAATATATAGATCTTGTCTGTACGATCAAAACTGAAAGTGTAATTTAAGTTCTTATTGGCGTCATCAGGGGAAAACACCTCAAAACGCATATATGCGTTCGCGGACTCCAGAGGGTTAATTGATCCAAGTCTGCTGGGTTAGCCATGGCCGATGTATACTGTCAGGGTTGTGGTTAAACAGGGAAGAACCCAATAGCAGATAGATGATCTCCTTGGAAGAAGTATTGCAGGTCAAAAGGCTTAGTCAGAGCCGAGGGGAGAAAGCTGTGCTTATGAAACAGGCTGTGTGGGGAATCCCCGATGACGAGGGTGGAGGCGTGTCAAATGACGAGGCGGAATCTCCGCGAATCCGGAAGTGAGAGAGAGAAGCAAGCGCGCTGGTGAAGCGCTGTTGTCCGCGATCGCGGAAGTGCACACAAGCACACGTTAGTCCAAAACACACACACGTACCGGAGCTTGTGAATACGATGAGAGAGAAAGGCTGGGTAGAGCGTCACAGGAGAGATCCGTAGGCAGAGTCGATAAACAGGCGAGGGTCATACACGGGGAGTAGTCCAAAACGATAGCGACAATCCGAAGGGCAAGGCAAGAGACGAAATCCAAAGAATGCAGGCAAGGTCGAGCACGGAAGAAGAAACACTAGGGTAACAGGAGAGACAGGAGAAATAGGCACGCAAGTGAGATACATCGGCGATGAGTGGAGCTCTTGCCGTTCTTTTAAAGCCGAGAGTAGAGTGCCGGATTAGATGCAGGTGTGCTCAGGTAATCAGCTCAGGGAGTGTGGAAAACCTTGGATGGAGTTAAGACCTGGATGTGCTGGGTTGGCTGTGCAGGTTCATGACATAAACTATTAATATATTGTTGAATTTTAAGCATTAAATTTTTTGTTCAATAAATTTTTTTTTGAGTCATCCACTATAATTTTGTGGCTTTTGTAAAGTATCGGTTCAGGCACCGTTTTGGCACCGGTACCGTTTTAAAAGTATTGATTTGGCACCGGTATCGAAGAAACCCCAAACGATACCCAAGTTGTGAGGAGACGCTGCGCTCAGTAGACGATGACCAAATCATCTGAAAAAAGCACAATAACTATATATAAACCGGATTCCAAAAAAGTTGGGACACTAAACAAATTGTGAATAAAAACTGAATGCAATGATGTGGAGATGGCAAATGTCAATAATTTATTCAGAATAGAACATAGATGACAGATCAAAAGTTTAATCCGAGAAAATGTATCATTTTAAAGGAAAAATATGTTGATTCCAAATTTCACGGTGTCAACAAATCCCAAAAAAGTTGGGACAAGTAGCAATAAGAGGCTGGAAAAAGTAAATTTGAGCATAACGAAGAGCTGGAAGACCAATTAACAGTAATTAGGTTAATTGGCAACATGATTGGGTATAAAAAGAGCTTCTCAGAGTGGCAGTGTCTCTCAGAAGCCAAGATGGGTAGAGGATCACCAATTCCCACAATGTTGCGCAGAAAGATAGTGGAGCAAAATCAGAAAGGTGTTACCCAGCGAAAAATTGCAAAGACTTTGCAGTTATCATCATCAACTGTGCATAATATCATCCGAAGATTCAGAGAATCTGGATCAATCTCTGTGCGTAAGGGTCAAGGGCGTAAAACCATACTGGATGCACGTGATCTCCGGGCCCTTAAACGACACTGCACCACAAACAGGAATGCTACTGTAAAGGAAATCACAGAATGGGCTCAGGAATACTTCCAGAAACCATCGTCAGTGAACACAATCCACCGTGCCATCCGCCGTCGCCAGCTGAAACTCTACAGTGCAAAGAAGAAGCCATTTCTAAGCAAGATCCACAAGCACAGGCGTTTTCATTGGGCCAGGGATCATTTAAAATGGAGTGTGGCAAAATGGAAGACTGTTCTGTGGTCAGACGAGTCACGATTCCAAGTTCTTGTTGGAAATGTGGGACGCCATGTCATCCGGACCAAAGAGGACATGGACAACCCAAGTTGTTATCAACGCTCAGTTCAGAAGCCTGCATCTCTGATGGTATGGGGTTGCATGAGTGCGTGTGGCATGGGCAGCTTGCATGTCTGGAAAGGCACCATCAATGCAGAACAATATATTCAGCTTCTAGAACAACATCTAGTCATCTCTTTCAGGGAAGACCCTGCATTTTTCAACAAGATAATGCCAGACCACATTCTGCATCAATCACAACATCATGGCTGCGTAGGAGAAGGATCCGGGTACTGAAATGGCCAGTCTGCAGTCCAGATCTTTCCCCTATAGAGAACATTTGGCGCATCATAAAGAGGAAGGTGCGACAAAGAAGGCCCAAGACGATTGAACAGTTAGAGGCCTGTATTAGACAAGAATGGGAGAGCATTCCTATTTCTAAACTTGAGAAACTGGTCTCCTCGGTCCCCAGACGTCTGTTGAGTGTTGTAAGAAGAAGGGGAGATGCCACACAGTGGTGAAAATGGCCTTGTCCCAACTTTTTTGGGATTTGTTGACACCATGACATTTTGATTCACCATATTTTTCCCTTAAAATTATACATTTTCTCAGTTTAAACTTTTGTTCCATGATCTATGTTCTATTCTGAATAAAATATTGACATTTGCCATCTCCACATCATTGCATTCAGTTTTTATTCAGAATTTGTTTCGTGTCCCAACTTTTTTGGAATCCGGTTTGTATATATGTTTTAAAGAATAACTATAATGTCAAAAAAGTTTTTACTTATTTATTTATTTATTTATTTTTAAATTCAATCTCTATTCCATTTTATATAACAAAATTGGTTAAATAAAGGATTATAAAAAGTAAAAACTTTTAACATTTAATTTAAACTGATGTCACGCCATGCACTGTGGTTTCTTCTGCTCCAGAAACTCCATGACATCATCGATTATGTAAGCGAGAAACGAGAGAGAATCTACTCCGATACTGAACTCATCATGTATACACACACACACACACACACACACACACACACACTCCTGAACCACTTTAGAGACAGAATTATTCCAGAACTGAATGTAGGAGGATCTTCATCTGACCCACTCGCGGTCACGGCGTCTTTAACCCAGTTTAACTTTATATGTGCACACACACACACACACACACACACACACACACATATGCGTTAAGCATTCCAGTCATAAGAACACTCCCATCCTCCTTCTGTCGCTGCTCGTTCCAAGTGTGAGAAAATCAAACCGGAATGAATCAGTGCACTGACCTGAGACTGATTCAATTATTCACTTCTCCTTTAGAGACTGCAGTGTGTGTGTGTGTTCGTTCACGTGTAGCTGTAGGGTTTCATGGAGTCATTACAGTAAAAAAGGTAGACAGGAGAAGAAGAGCGGACAGAGAGACAGACAGAGGCACAAGCAGAGAGACAGACAGAGACACAAGCAGAGAGACAGACAGAGACACAAGCAGAAAGACAGACAGGTATAATGCAGTTATAAACAGACTGTAGTGATTACTGAGGGAAACAATGTAACAAAACCATGGAATTGGATTAAATAATAAAACTCAAGAGCACGCGGAGATCAATGCAGGACATAAGAGCTGTGACCCAGGAACGAGGACCGGGACAGAAACACAAACATGAAGCAGGAACTAGTGAGGAACCGACATGAACCTCAGAGCTCAGGTTCTCCGTGTTCTCAAAGGTCTCTGATTATACTCCAAGATGGAGGCCCGCTGAAATCTGGAGAACTGGTGCCAGAGGAACGATCTCCTTCTAAATGTCAGCAAGACAAAGGAGCTGATCGTGGACTTTAGTACAAAGCAGTGGAGCCCAGTAGAGAGAGTGGACAGCTTCAGATACCTCGGTGTTCACATCACGCAGGACCTGTCATGGTCCTGTCACATCAACACCGTGGTGGAAAAAGCCCGGCAGCGTCTGTACCACCTCAGACGCTTGAGAGACTTTAGACTGCCCTCCAAGGTGCTCAGGAACTTCTACTCCTGCACCATAGAGAGCATCCTGACGGGAAACATCACCACCTGGTTCGGGAACAGCACCATGCAGGACAGACGAGCTCTACAGAGGGTGGTGCGATCAGCCGAGCGCATCATCCGCACTGAGCTCCCTGACCTGCACTCCATCTACAGCAAGCGGTGCTGGACTAAGGCCAGGAAGATCATGAAGGACCTCAGTCACCCCAGTAATGGACTGTTCACTCTGTTCTCTCAGAGAGACTGAAGAGGAGCTTCTTCCTGCAGGAGATACGGTCTCTTAATCAGTACTGATCCATTTTGCACATCCACACATATGTGTCTTGCACTCACTCTGAACATTTCTATTTATATACAACTTCATTCCCACACAAAAAAGTCCATAAATTCTATAATTTCTATATTGTACAGCTGTTTTTCTTACTTTTCATATATTTTTCTTACATTTTATATTTTGTATTGTACAGATATTTCATTCCTTCTTAGTTCAATTTACTTTCTCTTTTTCTTTTTCATTTTTATTTCCTATTAGTAGTCTTTTAAGGTCACTGCTGGTCGTTTAAGCATTTCACTGCATATTGTACTGTGTATGTGAAGAAAATTTTTATTTGATTTTTATTTTTCATGCTCTCTGTGTTCTCCATACTCTCCATTCTGTCCATTCTCTCCATGCTCTCCGTGTTCTTCAGGTTCTCCATTCTCTCCATGTTCGCTATGCTCTCCATTCTCTCCATTCTTTCCATGTTCTCCGTGTTCATGATGCTGTTATCAGGCTCATATCCAGCCTGTTTAACTTCTGCCTCTGTAAAAGTGAACCTTTATTAAAGCGTAATTGGACATCTTCTGTCTGCTAAACGTAATGAAGCTTTTATAAGGTGGAGGCCGAGACGGAGAACGCTCTCCCCGAGGCGCGGCGGCTCTCTGGGATTTTTCCATTAACTGGAGCGTATTGAATTCCCAGGTGAAGGGGCTGCGCCGCTACACGCTGCATTGTGGAGCCGGAATTAATTCCCCGCTGATTCTCCGCCTGTTCACATCATTTCACTCACACTTTGATAAAAGCTGGAGCTTGTTAGAGCCCGTGGTGTGTGATGGAATATCCTGACCGTGTGTAGTTACGCTAACACATGCACACACACACGCACACACACATGCACACACACACACACAGATGCAAATGCACGCCACTAACTGTATCACAGCACTAATGCGCAGGACTGAGACATTACGTGTGTATGGACGGGTTCAGACTGTACAGTGAGATGTGTCTCAGAGGGACGTGACGCGTCAGAGCTGTGATGCTGCGCTGCATCCAGATGTTTATGTTAAGAATTTATTTTAACAAGTAAAACTAGAACGCTTTACAGGAACTCACGAGAACATTGTGAACTGATAACAGCATCAGGAACATTCTAGTGGTGTTCAGTTTAGGTTGTGTGTGTGTGTGTGTGTGTGTGTGTGTGTGTGTGTGTGTGTGTATCTCCTACAAGCTCTCTGTGACATTTGTAATGTTCTGGCAGCTCGGATTATTCGTACGTCTCCTGTTTTCTTTTAATGTGTGATGTTCTACTGAGAGCTTCTGACATTTTCCTTTCTTAAAGAACACAAACATTTCACAGAAATAAATACATGGTTTAAAACCTTTTTTTTCTGTTTGTTTTTTACTGGTTTAAAAATACGCAGAGTCCAATAATTTTCCTGCATTAAGCAAAGACAACAACTAGAGAGATTGAGATGAAATAATTAGAATTGTGTTAAGAGCTGTTTAACACATCATTAAACCCTGAAACGTCCTGAATGAGTGTGATGGAGATCACTTAAACACGCGGTGAAGTCACAACAAATGCCCAGGAAAAATCTGAGTTGTGTTTAAGAGTGACACTAAGATCATTAACACACACACACACACACACAGTGTGATGAGAACTCACAGGATTGGGACTAAACAGTTGTGTGTCCACTCGTTATTGAGACTCATCAGGAAAAAATGTCTTCAGTTTGTTAGGGATCATAAAGTCTGGAATTTGGAGTGATGGAAAAAGGTCATGTGACCTGAAGAGTCCAGGTTGATCCTATTCCGGAGTGATGGGCGTGTCAGGGTAAGAAGTGAAGGACATGAAGCGATGCTCCATCATACATAGTGTCCACTGTGCGTGTCCTCTGGAGACAGTGTTATGATCTGGGGTTGATCAGGTGACCAGATCGAGACTCAGTAACGTTATGGGGCAATAAAATGAAGTCAGCTGACCACCTGAATGTACTGAATCACCAGAGTATCACATCTGAGGAGGGTTTTCTTCTTTCCTGATGGGACGCGCCGTATTCCAGGACTCCAGGAGTGTGAAAGAAAGAGAGAGAAAACGGCTCTGGAGCACGAGGAACCATTTATAGAATGTGTGTGTGTGTGTGTGTGTAATACAGCTAAATGTGACTGAATGAAACCTAAGTGTGTATGTGGTCTTTAGTTGAGATGGAGCTCAGTGTGTATGTTTATGTTGCCTCCAGTCCTGCTTATGTGGATCTTCTATAAAATCAGTGTTTATCTGCAGGTTCTTCGTGATCGTTCCTCTCTTCTCAGGAGCGTGTTTATCGTGAACTCAGATTTAAGGTTCGTCCTCTGTGGAAGCAGCACGGAGGGACAGGTGGCTCTAGTGGGTGTACGGGGGGGGGGGGGGGGGGGGAGTCAGGGAGGGCACTTAGGTCTTTGTTTTATATTACCAAAGTGTTACCCACAAGCCCCTGAGGTGCTCAGTGAGACTGGTTGTGAAGTGAACATGATGGACATCTACAGGCTGTGACTGTCTGTGTGTTTCAATGAATCAGTCTGGGATAGAAAAAGTCTGTCCTGATGGTGAATAATCCTAATTCCAGAAAATCCTCAACAAAACAGAGTTTACAGTCCAATACAGTGGAGAACAGCCGTGCGGGATTTAGAGGCCCAGAGACGAGACTGTTACATTTCATGTTCCATTTATTAATGTTAACTTGATAAACGAGTGAGGTTTCAGCACTACGAGCAGCCCGTGTACACTTTTACTGCTGATCCAATGATCTGAGACCATGGCTCCTCACAGTGAAGGTGTGTGTGTGTGTATGTGTGTGTGTGTGTTGCGGGGGGGATAAAGAAAGATTATTGTTATTAATGCACACATGTATTGCACTGATAATTAACACACCAGTTTCACCCCCATCACTCCATCCAACTGCCTGCCTGTCACTCAGACTGTAACCCCGCCCATAACTCCACCCCTTCACTACATTATTGTACAGTTTTTATAAGGAGCTCCTCTCAGTATAATGAATTAAGGCTTTCTCTCTCTCTTTCTCTTTCTGTGACTCTGTCCATCCATCACAGTGACAGTGAGATTCATGCAGTCTGGTGTGTGTGTGTGTGTGTGTGTGTGTGTGTGTGTGTGTGTGTGTGGCAGTAGGCTGAAGGCTAGATGGAAAAACAATGAGTAAAAGAGCTGGCACGTCCCTCTGCATTCAACCACTCTCTAATGTGTGTGTGAGTGTGTGAGTGAGTGTGTGTGAGTGAGTGAGTGTGTGTGAGTGAGTGACACTTGATGTTTTTCTTGCTCTGTGCTTTACCCAGCAGATGAAAAGGCGCTCCTCTCTCTCTCTCTCTCCATCACTCCGTATTCCCGTCTGCACTCAAGTAAAATCCTTGTGGAGTTGTGTATGGATCACCAGTCTGGAGTTGTGTGTGTGTGTGTGTGTGTGTGTGTGTGTGTGTGTGTGTGTGTGTGTGTGAGAACCGTTGAAAATAATCTCCTGAGAGAGCGAGAGTGCACCCCGGGGTCTCACAGGGGAACGAGAGGGCAGAACAGAAAACTGATTTTAAGTTGTTAAGAGAGAACACACACACACACACACACACACACACACACACACACACACACACACACACACACACACACACAGACACACACACACTGTGACTCTGATATTCCTTCAGTGTGATGGTATAAAGTGTGGAGGGAATCTGAGATGTAAAAAAAAAGATAATAAATAATATAATAATAGTAATAAATCAGCGTTAAAGCTCAGTGTTGATCTGCACATTAACCTTTGACCTGCCGGAACCGAGGCTCTGATTCTAACATCAGCGAGAGACGACAGTGTGAGTCTGATCTTAATGAAATACGTACGGAGGTGACGTTCTTCTAATCTTCTACTCAAAGCCTTGATCAGGAGTGAAGGACTCACACACTTCACATATCAGGAGGACAGTGTCTGTGTGTGTGTGTGTGTGTGTGTGTGTGTGTGTGTGTGTGTGTGTGTGTGTGTGTGTTTTTCTGGGTCTGTGTCCCAGCTGGACTCCTGACACACGGACACTGCTGGTGTTTATCTGCCGTTAGCTCCACTTCAGTTTTTTTATTCTTCTGCTTGTGGCTGAATCCGACCTTCTGACCTTGACATGGGTACACGTCCTCCTGCTGTCCCTCTGAGGGGGCGTGGCTGCGAGGGACGTGGGGTGTCACGTCTCCGTCTGATCTCTGGCAGAAGCAGATCCTCCTGTTTGCGCTTTAGAAGCTCCTGAGCTCCTGTGAGAGCCTGAAGCCACTCGGACCCTGCAGTCAGGTGACGACGTTCAGCTGTCTAAGCTCCCAGACGCCGTGTATATTGTTGCTGGGGACTTCAACCATGTGGATTTAAAACTTGTGCTCCCTAAATTCCATCAGCATGTCAAGTGTGCTACTAGAGGAGCTAACACATTGTATAAAGTCTACACAAACATCACACGTGCGCCACTCTGACCACGTGTCACTGTTTTTAATCCCGTCCTACATCTCACTCAGAAAAACTGCCCCTAACACCACAAGGACAGTTAAAACCTGGCCAGACGGAGCCTCTCAGCAACTGCAGGACTGTTTCTGCAGGACTAACTTGGACATCTTTGAACATCCAGACCTGGAGGTATTTAGTGACAGTGTAATGTGTTATACTAAGAACTGCATAGACATTGTCACAGTGGATAAACGTATTTGCGTTCACTCCAATCAGAAGCCCTGGATGACCAGGGATGTCCAGAGGCTGCTGAAAGAGAGAAATACTGCCTTCAGGTCTGGTGACAAGGCCCTCTACAGCTCAGCCCATGCTAGCCTGAAGAGGGGTATCCGAGAGGCCAAGTCAGATTATAAGAGGAAGACCAAACTGTCAGACATAGACTTCCACACTCCACCTGTTGTTGGATCAAGGACTTCGTGAGTGACAGCACTCAGAGGGTTAGAGTGGGCCCCTACTACTCCGCACCCATCAGCCTGAGCACTGGCTCTCCACAGGGCTGTGTGCTGAGCCCCCTGCTCTATACCCTCTACACCCACGATTGCATTCCTGCTCACCACAGATACAACATTGTCAAGTTCGCTGACGATATCACAGTCGTAGTGCTTATCTCGGGGGGAGATGAGTCTGCCTACAGGGATGAGGTGGAAAAACTGACAGCATGGTGTAGGAGTAACAACTTGCTCCTCAACACACCAAAGACTAAGGAGATCATTGTGGACTTTAGAAAAAAGGCAGACAACATCCAGCCACTTATCATCAATGGGGACTGTGTGGAGAGGGTCTCAGACTTCCGTTTCCTGGGAGTCACCTGACCTGACCTGGGGGACACATACTGCAGAGGTAGTGAAGAAGGCCCAAAAGAGACTCTACTTCCTGAGGCTTCTCATAATGAAGAACTGGCTGAAGAAGGGGACAAGTGCAATATGTTGTATGTATGTATGAATGAATGACAAAGTAGTGTTTTATCTTGTAATTTACGTTTATATTTTTACTTTCATTAGCTTTTTTTTTTTTAATCATAGAGACTGTTTTTATTTTGCACTTGAAAATTGCACTTTAATTTCGTTGTACAATGTCTCATTCCTACAATGACAATAAAGATTCCATTCTATTCTATTCTGTTCGATTCTATTCTATTCTATAGCTCTCTCACGCAGAGATCGCGACATGTGGGTGTGGTCTGTGCGGCATTTTCCTCAGTTCTGATAATGAACAAGCCAAAGATACACAGCGTGAATTCCAGGAATCTGCATCAGCTTTTAGACAAACAGACAGACAGACAGACAGGACTACGTGCGTCCACACACTCAAATGTGTTTTCAGGCGTAATTTACATGTTTCGGCTAGCTTTGTGTCAGGTTAGATTAGCAAAGTGAGTGTTGCTACATGCACTTTCCAGAGCACACACACACCCATCAAAAGTGTGTGTGTGTGTTTGTGTGTGTGTGAGAAGGAGCGACTGTGTTTTAATGTGAAAGTGACGAGACGTCATGGTGCTGAAACCCGTGTCCGTGCCGTGTGTGATGTTAAAAACACTACGCGAGTGAAATTGACTTAGGCTGATTGAGTTCTGGTCACATGACTGTAAGATTCCGATTCAAAGGTGTTCTTACTTGTCAAAGCTTTGAGATAAGGAACAATATAATAACTGCTGCTGTAATTAATCTTTACTGGAATTTGTAGATTGTCATTTTGGGTTTTTTGGAAGATCTGAGTGCAGGAGCTTGGGCTCTCAGGAGAGGTTGGGGTCAAAGGTCAAAGTTCCACTGCACTGCTGTTTATATAAACACTAAGAGGTCGTGGAAATTTAGCGCACCGAGTTACATCTGCACTCGAGTAGGGTTATGGTTAGGATTCGTCGTAAAGTCATAATCAGAGTCATCAGTAATCAGTGAACATTGTGTCGTAAGTGCTGAAAGACTTAAATGTGGTGCTGAAAACACAGGACTTTAACATTCTTTTGGACTTTCTCAGTTTTATTACTGAAATAAAAGACCAGTGCAGACCATTAAAGTCCATTAGAGACCAGTATAAACCATTAAAGTCCATTAGAGACCAATATAGACCATTAAAGTCCATTAGAGACCAGTATAGACCATTAAAGTCCATTAGAGACCAGTATAAACCATTAAAGTCCATTAGAGACCAGTATAGACTGGTAAAGTCCATTAAAGGTAAATAAAGACCAGTAAAGATCAGTAATTACAATAAAATAAAATAAAACCCAGTAGAACCCAGGAAGGTTCTCTAAGGAACAGTAAAGACCAGTTGTGCTAACCAGTTAGCATTTCCAGCTGCATGTGGTGACTGCGGGGGCGTGGCTGCAGGTCTGAGCGTTTCTCTTTAGGTTTACTGAAGTAACAGGAAGTGCTGATTGAAGCTCCGCCCCCTGCACTGATGATCACCTGCCTTCACTTCCTCCTCTTCATCATTAAACATTAATCAGTGTAATGGTCACATGCCCCGCCCCTATTGGAGTTATTTTAATTCTTCTTAAATATTAAAGGCTTCTAGAAGAGAAACATTGAGGAGAGCTTTAACACGTGGCTGAACGTCACGCTCGAGTCTCAGCACCAGGAGCAATCATCACACACACACACACACACACACACACACACACACACACACACACACCTTTGGGACAGTTTTTTTCAGTTTACTGTTTATCAAAAATGTTTAACTCAGCATCGGCACACACACCCCAACTCTTACCGTAACACACACACACACACACACACACACACACACACACGTAATCTTGTTTAGAAAAGATGATTTCTCAGGGTGTTATTAGATTTGATGTGACTCAGACGTCTCGCCTCTGCTCGGTTCCGTCTCCACTCCACAGGATCCGGTTCCCACTTTACCGTCATGCGGCGGTTATTTTCAGATCTTTAACCAGATTCCAGCGAATCAGAGAGAAAGTGGAGAAGGAGGAGACGATGGTGGAATGAGTTGAAGCTGTAGAGCATCAGAGAGAAACATGAGTAGTTCACACACCATAGGAGATGATTTCCTCACAAGGACATCTGACCAAGTTGACGTCTTCACAGCAGAAAAACTGAAATCTTCTGACTGGAAATTACAGACTCAAATATTTTATTTAATTACTTTTGTTACTTTACAGGATGTGATGATGTAAAAACTCACAACTTGATAATCTCATTAATATTCATAGCTACAGTGTTACTGACTGAGCAGTGTGTGTGTGTGTGTGTGTGTGTGTCCAGCTAAGAACTCGTTATTGAAACCTCACATTAATCAGGAACCGTCACAGGTTCCACCAATCCAGTGGGATGATGATGATGATGATGATGATTAATCATTTTTGTTATTCACTTCTTTATTATTATTATTTGTATTTGTATTATTCTTCATACAGAATTTCAATACGATACACAGGAAAAGTAGACAGTAGTGTATTGCCTTCCCAGAAGAGTGAACACAGGGAGAAAGATCCGGAACAGGACGCTTGGGGAGGGGAGTTGGTCAGGGGTGCACATACTTTTGGACATACAGTGCATCGTTAATATTATGTGTGCAGCAGAGGTGTGTGCTAAGTTATTAGTTTTACGGCGAGACACAGGAAGATGGAGTGAGTGAGACAGAATAAAACAAGAGTAAGACAGAGAGATCGTGGGACAGAGTGAGAGAGTGAGGCTGTGAGACAACTAGAGTGAGATAGATGGATTGAGACAGACAGAAAGTGAGGTAGTGAGAGTGATATGGAGTGATTGAGAGAGTGAGAGGGACCGTGAGAGGGTGAGACAGGGAGAGTGAGAGGGTGAGACAGGGAGAGTGAGACAGGGAGAGTGAGAGGGTGAGACAGGGAGAGTGAGACAGGAAGAAGGTGGCCATTGCCAGGGACAACAGCATTATGCTGAGCACAAATCCTCCTACACCATCTCAGGCTTTTTCTCTCCTCCTCCACTCAGGCTTTAACTGTGTCTTTTACTCCCTCCAGTCACCTCCATCCCTCCATCTCACATTCCTCTGATCATTTTCTATCCCTTCATCCCTTCTTCATCCATGACTTCCATCCATCCTCTCTTTGCTTTCACCTTAACTCTCTCTCTCTCTCTCTTTAAATCCCTCTCATCCCTGCATCCTGCTTCAGTCATGCTGCCACAGCGATTAGTCACAGATTGATGGAGAGATATCTCTCTCTCCCCCTCTGTCTCTCTCTCTCTCTCCACTTGTCAGTGCTTATTTATGTCACTTTACTGAATCCATGACTTGGCCACCCTACAGATTTCCCTCCAGCTTGTTTCCATCACACTCCTCCTCTCCTTTTATCTCTTCCTCTTTATCGTTTCTCTCTGCCTTTATTTCTCCAGTGGGTTCTCTCTATCTCCTTTCGCTTCCCGATTCTCTTCTCGTCCTCTCATCTTTCTCCTTCAGCCCTTTTTATCTTTACAGATACATTTCCTCGTACTTCTCTTCTTTATATCCAGCCTTCCTTTCATTTTTCTCTGCTTTACTTTACATTTACATTTAGGCATTTGGCAGACGGTCTTATCCAGAGCGACTTACATTTTTATCTCATTACACATCTGAGCAGTTGAGGTTCAGGGGCCCAACAGTGGCAACTTGGTGGTTGTGGGGTTTGAACCTGGGATCTTCTGACCCGTAGTCCAATGCCTTAACCACTGAGCTACGTCCCGCCTTTATCAATTCTATGTTTTATTAAACCGGAATAAACAAGAAATAGCAACAAGAAATAACTAACTAAGAATCTTCCTTAAATATCTTACTAACGTTGTTTTCATTCCTCTTTTCCGTTTCTCTCTCTCTCTCTCTTTACACTCTGTGTCCTTTGCAGTCACACTCCGCTCCAGAGACTGTGAAGAACAGATCAGAGAGGCGCAGCGTGTGTGAGACAGCGTGTGTGAGACAGCGTGTGTGAGACACCGTACGTGAGACAGCGTACGTGAGACAGTGTCCGTGGCGTGTGTGAGACACAGTTCTTCCTGAGGACCAGCGCATCAGACAGGACGTTGTGATCGGACCCTCGGCGAGACCGGAGATCAGGTGAGGCTG
>CM060121.1:357500-370000 GCA_030522415.1 Channallabes apus
TGTGTGTGTGTGTCTTTGGGAACAGTGGTGACAGTAAAGGTCAGTCATGTGGAGCAGTCGGCTTAGAACCTCCAGGGAGACACAGGGGGCATAAACTGTCTGTCTGTCTGTCTGTCTGTCTCAGTGTGATGTAAGACAGTAATGTGAGTGTGTGTGAGGTGTGAGTGTGTGTGTGTGTGTGTGTGTGTGTGTGTGTGTGTGTGTGTGTGTGTGTGTGTGTGTGCGCGATCCGTAACAGTGTGTTATTATTTTAGACAGTCAAGCTGTTTCACTGCAATAACAACACATCACTTTACACACACACACACACACACACACACACACACAGTGAGTGTACTGAGACTCAATTTAAGTGCACCACGTGTTTATCAGAACACTGTAAATAATAAAACACTGCAGGTGTGTGTCGCGTTATTGATTAATTAAGCGTGAATCTTAGATTTCAGTGATGAGTGTAGGTGAGGACACACACACACACACACACACACACACACACACTGTTATTTCTGTTCCTCCTCCTCAGAGTTCCGCGTGTCTTCCGGCTGGTCTTTGGTTCTCGGTTCCTCTCGCGGCTCTTTGAAATGTAAATGTGTTCGTCTGAGCTCTGCACTAATGAAGCTCCAACCTTTAATTAGCAAAAGCCTGGAGCTGCTGCAATGTCCAGGTTTTCATCGTGTCTCTGCACCTGAAGTGTGTGTGTGTTGTCGAAACGCAAAAAGTGTCAGAGCTCCGGCTCACGTGTGTGTAGTGTGAAAGGTGTACAGTTCTGTGCTTTACTCCTGCTCCAGCTGTTCTTCAGCATCTCACTTCCACATCTGCAGGTATTCACACCTCAAACACACACCTGCACACCTCAAACACCTCAAACACACACCCGCACACCTCAAACACCTCAAACACACACCTGCACACCTCAAACACACACCCGCACACCTCAAACACACACCTGCACACCTCAAACACACACCCGCACACCTCAAACACACACCTGCACACCTCAAACACACACCCGCACACCTCAAACACCTCAAACACACACCCGCACACCTCAAACACCTCAAACACACACCTGCACACCTCAAACACCTCAAACACACACCTGCACACCTCAAACACCTCAAACACACACCCGCACACCTCAAACACACACCCGCACACCTCAAACACCTCAAACACACACCCGCACACCTCAAACACACACCCGCACACCTCAAACACCTCAAACACACACCCGCACACCTCAAACACCTCAAACACACACCTGCACACCTCAAACACCTCAAACACACACCCGCACACCTCAAACACACACCCGCACACCTCAAACACCTCAAACACACACCCGCACACCTCAAACACACACCCGCACACCTCAAACACACACCCGCACACCGCAAACACACACCCGCACACCTCAAACACACACCCGCACACCTCAAACACCTCAAACACACACCCGCACACCTCAAACACCTCAAACACACACCCGCACACCTCAAACACCTCAAACACACACCCGCACACCTCAAACACCTCAAACACACACCCGCACACCTCAAACACACACCCGCACACCTCAAACACCTCAAACACACCCGCACACCTCAAACACCTCAAACACACACCCGCACACCTCAAACACCTCAAACACACACCCGCACACCGCAAACACACACCCGCACACCTCAAACACACACCCGCACACCTCAAACACCTCAAACACACACCCGCACACCTCAAACACCTCAAACACACACCCGCACACCTCAAACACACACCCGCACACCTCAAACACACACCCGCACACCTCAAACACACACCCGCACACCTCAAACACCTCAAACACACACCCGCACACCTCAAACACACACCCGCACACCTCAAACACACACCCGCACACCGCAAACACACACCCGCACACCTCAAACACACACCCGCACACCTCAAACACACACCCGCACACCTCAAACACCTCAAACACACACCTGCACACCTCAAACACCTCAAACACACACCCGCACACCTCAAACACCTCAAACACACACCCGCACACCTCAAACACCTCAAACACACACCCGCACACCTCAAACACCTCAAACACACACCCGCACACCTCAAACACCTCAAACACACACCCGCACACCTCAAACACCTCAAACACACACCCGCACACCTCAAACACCTCAAACACACACCCGCACACCTCAAACACCTCAAACACACACCCGCACACCTCAAACACCTCAAACACACACCCGCACACCTCAAACACCTCAAACACACACCCGCACACCTCAAACACCTCAAACACACACCCGCACACCGCAAACACACACCCGCACACCTCAAACACACACCCGCACACCTCAAACACCTCAAACACACACCCGCACACCTCAAACACACACCCGCACACCTCAAACACACACCCGCACACCTCAAACACCTCAAACACACACCTGCACACCTCAAACACCTCAAACACACACCTGCACACCTCAAACACCTCAAACACACACCCGCACACCTCAAACACACACCCGCACACCTCAAACACCTCAAACACACACCCGCACACCTCAAACACACACCCGCACACCTCAAACACACACCCGCACACCTCAAACACCTCAAACACACACCCGCACACCTCAAACACCTCAAACACACACCAGCACACCTCAAACACCTCAAACACACACCCGCACACCTCAAACACAAACCCGCACACCTCAAACACCTCAAACACACACCCGCACACCTCAAACACCTCAAACACACACCCGCACACCTCAAACACACACCCGCACACCGCAAACACACACCCGCACACCTCAAACACCTCAAACACACACCCGCACACCTCAAACACACACCCGCACACCTCAAACACCTCAAACACACACCCGCACACCTCAAACACCTCAAACACACACCCGCACACCTCAAACACCTCAAACACACACCCGCACACCTCAAACACCTCAAACACACACCCGCACACCTCAAACACCTCAAACACACACCCGCACACCTCAAACACCTCAAACACACACCCGCACACCTCAAACACCTCAAACACACACCCGCACACCTCAAACACACACCCGCACACCTCAAACACCTCAAACACACACCCGCACACCTCAAACACCTCAAACACACACCCGCACACCTCAAACACACACCCGCACACCGCAAACACACACCCGCACACCTCAAACACCTCAAACACACACCCGCACACCTCAAACACACACCCGCACACCTCAAACACCTCAAACACACACCCGCACACCTCAAACACCTCAAACACACACCCGCACACCTCAAACACCTCAAACACACACCCGCACACCTCAAACACCTCAAACACACACCCGCACACCTCAAACACACACCCGCACACCGCAAACACACACCCGCACACCTCAAACACACACCCGCACACCGCAAACACACACCCGCACACCTCAAACACACACCCGCACACCTCAAACACACACCCGCACACCTCAAACACACACCCGCACACCTCAAACACCTCAAACACACACCCGCACACCTCAAACACCTCAAACACACACCCGCACACCTCAAACACACACCCGCACACCGCAAACACACACCCGCACACCTCAAACACCTCAAACACACACCCGCACACCTCAAACACACACCCGCACACCTCAAACACCTCAAACACACACCCGCACACCTCAAACACCTCAAACACACACCCGCACACCTCAAACACCTCAAACACACACCCGCACACCTCAAACACCTCAAACACACACCCGCACACCTCAAACACCTCAAACACACACCCGCACACCTCAAACACACACCCGCACACCGCAAACACACACCCGCACACCTCAAACACACACCCGCACACCGCAAACACACACCCGCACACCTCAAACACACACCCGCACACCTCAAACACACACCCGCACACCTCAAACACACACCCGCACACCTCAAACACACACCCGCACACCTCAAACACCTCAAACACACACCGCACACCGCAAACACACACCCAGTCATACACAGTACGATATGAGAAATGTTTAGACAACTGCTCATGACCTTAAAATAAAAAGACTATGAATAGGAATAGGAAATAAATATGACAAATAAAATAAAGGGTAAATTTAACTAGGAAAGAATAAAATTAAATATAAAAATTAAAGTTAAAATAAAATAACTGTACAACAAAAATACACAATATAGAAAATATATGAAGAATATATGAAGAAATATAGAACAATGAGAGCAGCTGTACGAATAGGTATATATTTATGTAATTTTTGTGTGGAATGGAGTTAGAATAAATGGTAATAAAAGAGTGGTAATGTCCAGGGTTGTGTAATCCACATATTTAAAGTGCCTTGTGCAGTGCAAATATGCTTAAAAATGATCATGGGACAGACAAGATGGCGCTAACAGTGTTAACGGCGACACGTCTGTTGGTCAGGATTTGTTTTACTATGTGGAATTTTTGGAAATGTCTCAGGACTACTTTTGTATGATCGAAAGTCACTTCTTAGCATCAAAGCGTCTTATGAACTATTTCTGAAACAAATTGCTAAAGGACAAGAGTATAGTTTCCCTCCTCCACCTTTTGAGTCAGCTGTTCCGGCTTACTTGCGCCGCATCCATTATACCATACCGTGAAAAAAACGCCAGAGAAAACGCGGAAAGCAAGCCGGTGTGCGTGTCAGAGCCAGGGCTTACCTTCGTGTCTCCGGTCACGTAAAGATAGTGGACTACACTCATTGTTGGATCCTGCCTATTGTCCCTGGAGGCCTCGATCAGTTTCCTCTGGTCGGCCTTCCCAAGCGACCTCGAATCCGCGGACATGGCGTGGATCTTACTAACCTCCGCTCCCTGGCTCGTGCATGTCCTTCAGGCATTCAGGAGCGTTCAATTCGGATGGCTTTATTCAATGCTAGATCGCTAGCAAACAAGACTTTCATACTGAATGAATTCTACAGATCGAGGCAGTTAGACTTTCTGTTTTTGACAGAGACGTGGCTTCAATGTGGTGAGTCAGTAGCCTTTTCTGAACTTCTTCCTCCAGACTGCACATTCTTTAGTTCTCCCCAGACCTCAGGTAGAGGTGGAGGCTTGGCCACCGTTTTTAATTTTTGCTTTCGCTATCGACATTCATTCCAACCGAATTCAGTTTTCAGTTTTGAACTTGGATACTGGATACCTGGATACTCCTGTCCTGTGTGCGCTTGTTCTCCCAAATTTAATAAAGATTTTATTCAAGAGTTTTATGATTTTATGGCTGGCATTGCTCCTAAATCTGATCGCTTTTTAATTGTTGGGGATTTTAATATTCATCTCTGCTGTGACTCTAAACCCTTGGTCAAGGAGTTTTTGAATATCATCAACTCTTTAAATTTGGTGCAGTGGGTCACTGCCCCCACCCATGAAAAGTGACATATACTGGACTTGGTGTTGTCACAGGGCTTAGATGTGCGTATCACGGAAATATCTAACGTTTGCATTTCCGTTCACTTTCCTGTGCTGTTTAATTTAACGCTACACTCTCCGGTGGATAACCAGCGCGCCCTAGCACGTAGGAGACGGATGCTCAGGGCCCTTACGGTTTCCCAGTTCTCTGATGCTTTTAATGACTCTGGACTGATCAACTCTGGCTGTGAAAATGTTGAGGACTTGGCTGAACATTTTAATTCCACCTGTGTGGATATACTGGACTCCATTGCTCCTCTCGCGCCCGCGCGCTCTAAACTGATGGCCGAGCCTTGGTTGAACGAGCGCAGACGCGCTCTCAGATGCGAATGTAGACGCGCTGAGAGGAGATGGAAAAAGGACAGGTTGCATGTGTCTTTACAAATATTAAGAGAGTGTTTATATACCTAACATGCTGTGAAGACCGCTAAAACCCAGTTTATGTCTAACATCGTGTCTGCTAATAGCCACAGGCCCAAAGTTCTTTTTAATGTATTTAATCGTATTATTCATCCATGTGATTCTCCTGGTGCTGTGCCCTCACCTAGTATGTGTGAACAATTCTTGGCATTTTTTATAGATAAGGTTTTATTAATTAGGTCCTCTGTCTCTTTAACTTTTGCTGTAGACCCTAGTGCTCTTCCAGTGTGCACAGCTGTCCTTCAGCAGTTTGAGCCTGTTTCTCTGAGCGAATTATCGAAATTAATTCATTACCTAAGACCCTCTTATTGCCCACTGGACTGTCTTCCACCCAGCTTGTTTAAAAACACTTTTAACACTATAGGGCCCTATATTTTAAAATTAATTAATGCTTCCATTGCTACAGGTTTTGTTCCATACTGTTTTAAACAGGCCACAGTGCAACCACTTATTAAAAAACATAATCTAGACCCGACAGTCATGTCAAATTATAGACCAATCTTGAAGCTGCCTTTTCTCTCAAAAATTTTAGAGAAAGTTGTCTATACTCAGTTGCAGGCTTATCTTGATATTAATGACATTTCTGAAAAATTTCAATCTGGTTTTAAATCACGGCACAGCACTGAAACTGCACTTTTAAGAGTTTTTAACGCTCTCCTTTTAAGTAAAGATTCTGGCAATTCTGCCGCCCTCTTATTGTTAGACCTAACAGCAGCTTTTGATACGGTTGACCATGATATACTTTTATCTCGCTTAGAACTGTGTGTTGGCCTTAAGGGCACTGCTCTTCAGTGGTTTCATTCATACCTTTCCCAAAGATAATTTTTTGTCAATATGGGCCCTTACAATTCTAAAGCAGCCCATCTTAATTGTGGTGTGCTACAAGGTTCTATCCTTGGCCCAACTCTTTTTGGCCTTTATCTGTTGCCCTTGGGATTAATCTTCTCCAAGTACAATATTACTTTTCATTGTTTTGCTGATGACATACAAATTTATTTGCCATTAAGATCAGGCACAGGATCTTTTAGCAACCTAATAGACTGCCTTACTGAAATTAAACAGTGGATGTCCATTAATTTTCTTAAGTTAAATGAAAAGAAAACCGAAATAGTAATTTTTGTTGATCCTGCGGTTTCAAATGGAGTGGATAGTGCCTTGAGCACATTATCCTTGTATTGCAAATCGCATGTCAAAAACCTGGGAGTGTTCTTTGACAAGTCTTTTAAATTTCATAAGCAAGTTAGTGCAGTTGTCCAGTCAAGTTTCTTTCAACTTAGACAGTTAGCCAAGGTAAAGCCATGCCTTCCAGCTCATGTTTTTGAACAGGTTATTCACCTCTTTGTTACCTGTCAACTGGACAACTGCAACTCCCTTTATTACGGCCTTTACCAGTTGTCATTACATCGTCTCCAACTCATTCAAAATGCAGCTGCTCGGTTGCTGACTGGTACCAAGCGGCGAGAGCATGAGTGAGTGTAAAAACCATATGTGTGAGTCAGTACTGTGTGGTGTACTGATTAAGAGACCGTATCGCAGGAATGGAAGAAGCTCCTCCTCAGGAGCGTAATCGCTTTCCTGACCTCAACAGAGAGAACAGTCCATTGTTGGGATGGCTGAGGTCCTTCACGATCTTCCTGGCCTTGGTCCAGCACCGCTTGGTGTAGATCGAGTGCAGGTCAGGGAGCTTGGTGCGGATGATGCGCTCTGCTGATCTCACCACCCTCTGTAGAGCTCGTCTGTCCTGCATAGTGCTGTTCCCGAACCAGATTGAGATGTTTCCCGTCAGGATGCTCTCTATGGTGCAGGAGTAAAAGTTCCTAAGCACCTTGGAGGGCAGTCAGAAGTCTCTCAAGCGTCTGAGGTGGTAGAGACGCTGCCGGGCCTTTTTCACCACGGTGCTGATGTGACAGGACCATGACAGGTCCTGCGTGATGTGAACACCGAGGTATTTGAAGCTGTCCACTCTCTCCACTGGGCTGTCATTGATGACAGGGGTCTGGTAGTTCCTCTCCTGCTTAATGCTGAAGTCCACTATCAACTCCTTTGTCTTACTGATGTTTAGAAGGAGGTTGTTCCTCTGGCACCAGTTCTCCAGATTCCTAATCTCCTTCAGGTAGGCTGTCTCGTTGTTATCAGAGATCAGGCCCACCACAACGGTGTCGTCAGCAAACTTAATGATGGTGGTGGAGCTGGCAGGGGACACCCCTGGGGGGCTCCAGTGCTGAGAGTGATGGAGGCTGAGACATGTCCACCCATCCTTACTGCCTGTGGTCTGCCAGTTAGGAAGTTGGAGATCCACTGACACAGAGATGAGTTGAGTCCCAGGTGCTCCAGCTTGATGGTGAGTGTGGAGGGAATTATGGTATTAAATGCAGAGCTGTAGTCGATGAAGAGCATTTTAACATAATTCCCCCTTCTAGTGTCCAAGTGAGTAAGTGATGTGTGGAGGAGATGAGAGATGGCATCGTCAGTTGAACGGTTTGGACGGTAAGCGAACTGTAGTGGATCCAGTGTCTCCGGTAGTGAAGAAATGATGATGTTTCTGATCAGGCGTTCAAACTTCATCACTACTGAGGTGAGGGCTACAGGGCGATAGTCATTGAGGGAAGCAAGATGAGGTTTCATTGGAACAGGAACAATGATGGACTCTTTGAAGCATGTGGGGATCACCGACTGAGATAAAGAGATGTTGAATATCTCTGTGAACACAGGTGCTAGCTGGTCTGCGCAGGCTCTGAGAATACGGCCTGAGATGCCATCTGGTCCTGCTGCTTTCCTGGTGTTCACTCTCTTGAAGGCTCTCCTCACGTCGTGCTCGGAGATGATGAACGTGCTTCCGGTGCTGGCAGTGTCTTCCTGTCTGCAGCCGTTAGCACCGCTATCATTAGCATCGCTAGCGTCTTTAGCTGCAGCCTCGAAGCGAGCATAGAAAGTGTTCAGCTCGTCTGCCAGAGTCGTGTCCGTCATACCTTGTAAGAGCCATATCGTATTTGTTATGAATTTGTTGTTGTGTTTATTTTATTTTATTTTATCTTATTCTATTCATTAGCTAAGTACTAAGCATTCGATTTGTCATTTAAGCATTCACTGCTATGTTTGTTAGTTAAGCATCTATTTTGACAATCGTAGGTTGGTCTGTGATGTCACTCCACTGTTATACGAATCTGTATGACTATTGCATGGTAAAATAGTTCAGTTTGGATGCGGACGTTTCGGTGGACTCAAGCTTTTGACCGTAAGCTAACCCTAATTAGATAGATATAACAAATGTGTTGTTATAACCATGAGGTAATCCAGAACCATATTGATACAGCAACTGGTGTTGTAACTACAGTGGATTTACTCAAGACGACTGTATGAAGTGTTGATTCTTTGATGCTGGAAAATAAAATACAAGAGACAAAGAACTCAATGGACTTCGTGTCGTAAGTAACCTCAACCAAAGATACGCGTCAAAACTAGTGGAATAATATGTCCGCATTTACATACCTGATGTTGGTGTTTTATAGTCCGTTATTGTTCTTAGTCCCTGCCACAGGCTCCTAGAGTCACTCTGTTGGAGTTGTGACTCTAATTTTCTCCCGTAGCGCTGCTTCGCCACTTTCACCGCCTTCCGGATGTTATATGACGCAGCCTTGTACGGTTCCATGTCCCTCGACGCATGTCCCGTGTTGTAGGCAGCGGTGCGAGATCTCAGAGCGTCGCGGATCGTTTTATCCACCCATCGCTTCTGGCTGGGAAACGTTCTGATAAGTCTTTTTCTCCACTGTATCTTCCGCTAGTTTCCCAATGAATCCCACAACCGCTTCTGTAAACACGCTAACGTCATCATCGGAGCTGTTTCTGAACATGCCCCAGTCTGCGTCATCGAGTGCGTCCTGTAACGCGGCCACCGATTGGTCCGTCCAGCGCGCGACCTCCCTCTGAACCGGAACTTCCTGTTTCAGCTTTTGTTTATATTTTGGCATGAGGAAGATGGCGGTGTGGTCGGATTTACCAAACGGAGGGCGAGACTGTGCCTTGTAGCCGTCCTTGACTGTAGTGTAGCAGTGGTCCAGTGTCCTTTCGCCCCCAAATTCTCGCTGCGCGTTTGAGGTTGACACTATTAAAGTCCCCTGCCACAATAAGCGCAGCATCCCGGTGTTGTGTCTGGTGCTGTGTAAGTGCCTCATGCAGCTCGCATAAGGCAGTGTCCGTGTCCGCTTGTGGTGAAATATAAATGGCACTTATTATGACCGATGTGAACTCCCGAGGTAGATAAAAAGGATGACACATGATGGACAGTAGTTCCAGATTTGGTGTGCAGGAGCGTGTAAGAGGAACAACGCTCGCGCTGTTGCACCAGCTGCTGTTCACCATTAAACATTCACCGCCTCCCCTTGACTTCCCCGAGTCCCGTGTCCTGTCCATGCGGTGAACCGAGAAGAACTCGGCCAGCTGGATGGCGTGGTCCGGCACCGCTGGGTTCAGCCATGTCTCAGTGAAGAAATTCTCTCTGGAACTTTATCCTGGCCCTGAGGTCATCGAGTTTGTTCTCCAGTGACTGGACGTTGACGAGCAGGATGCTAGGCAGAGGTGTGCGGTGTGCACGAGCTCTCAGCCTGGTCCTGATGCCGGCTCGTTTCCCTCGGGGCCGCCGCTTCGTGTCGCGTCCTTTGTTCTCCCTCAGTATCTCACTCGGCCAGCTCCGATCCGGAGTTAAAAACTTCGAATTGTGAGTACATTGTATACCAATAGAAACAAGAGTGTCTCTATCATACCTAATGTACTCAATGGTGGTGATTTTGCCGATTTTAAACTAATTTAAAACTAATTGGAAACTAATTTAAAAAACATCTCTCTCTCTCTGTGTCTCTGTCTGTCTCTCTCTCTCTCTCTCTCTCTCTGTGTCTCTGTCTGTCTCTCTCTCTCTGTCTCTCTGTCTCTCTCTGTCTCTCCATCCTCAGAAGTTGTCTATTATTGAGTAGGAAAGCTCTCACACGCACCCAGTTAGAGCAGTAATCAGGTTACTGCAGTTCGTGAGAGGAGACGGATGTGGATGTGTTACAGCAGGTCTGATTATAAACGCCAGGCTACGTCTCGAACCTCCGTGTGTTTCAGCGCTAAATACAGCTGTTCATCTTCCAGAGGAAGATCTACACACACACACACACACCTACACACACACCTACACACACACACACACACACACACATATACACACACACACACACACACACACACACATACCTACACACACATACATACACACACACACACACACACCTACACACACACATACACACACATACACACACACCTACACACACACACACACACATACACACACGTACTCACACACACACACACACACACACACACACATACATACACAGACACACACACACACGTCACCACTGGATTAGGAATAAAGATCTGCTCGTTCAAACACTCCTGTGAAGACACCTGGATCTACACGCGTTCAGTCATGGCCCATGTTTCTGCAGACCTGTGTTATGATGATGAGGATGATGATGAGGATGGTAGTGATGAAGGTGAAGATGATGGTGAGGTTTATAGTGATAAATCTTCCTCACGGTTCCTCTACATGCTGTGATGATTTTACACTCGAACATCCTACTGCTCCGTGCTGGGCCTGCAGTGAGAGTGTGAAAATGTCTGGCATGTGCGCGTGCACACACACACACACACACACACACACACACAGTCTGAAACAAACAGTGCTAATGCAAGCAAACATTGATATTTTTATCTAACCGTGTGTGTGTGTGTGTGTGTGTGTGATTGTGTGAGTGTTTGAGTGTCTGAGTGAGAAAGTTAGAGAGAGCGAAAGATTTAACACATCTGTTTTTAACTTCAGCGTGTTTAACATCTGTTAATTACTAAGCAGTTATCTTAGCTAATGCTAGCGCTAGAGCACGACTGAATTGCGTGTTATAATCGCGTACAGAAGCACGCTAGCAGCGCTAACAATAGCACTAATGTTATGATAATTATTACTCTGTGTAATTAGAGACAGTAGCCGCGTTAGCATGTACTAGCTACAGTTAGCTAAAGAAAAGCAATGAGTGACAGGTAACAGTGTAAATATGGATTTGGTTTTTCAATAAAAATATTAGCATGTTAGCATTATGTGTGTGTGTGTGTGTGTGTGTGTGTGTGTGTGTGTGTGTGTGTATGTGTGTGTGTGTGTGTGTATGTGTGTGTGTAGTACTGCTGATCATTATAATCTAAGATGTTATACAACCAAAGATTTAAAGAGAAGAGAAATGAATAAACAGAGAGATGAATCTCAGGAATGTGTGTGTGTGTGTGTGTGTGTGTGTGTGTGTGTGTGTGAGAGGATCAGGGCTTCGCGCTGAGCTTTAATGATTCTTTCACCAGAATTCGCCCTGAATGCGCTGATGTTCTTTTTTATCTGCCTCCTGCAGGTCAGCGTGTGTGTGTGAGTGTGTGTGTGAGTGTGTGTGTGTGTGTGTGTGGTGTATAATTTATTCCTCAGGATCTCAGCGTGTTCCTCTGTTCCTCGCCTGTCTGAGTGTGTGTGTGAAGATCCTCTAACCGTCTAACACCACTTTGTTCTGCTC
>CM060121.1:375000-390000 GCA_030522415.1 Channallabes apus
TGATAGAAGAGCAACTTTGACTGAAATAACCACTCGTTACAACCGTGGTCTGCAGCAAAGCATTTGTGAAGCCACAACACGCACAACCTTGAGGCGGATGGGCTACAACAGCAGATGACCCCACCGGGTACCACTCATCTCCACTACTAATAGGAAAAAGAGGCTATAATTTGCACAAGCTCATCAAAATTGGACAGTTGAAGACTGGAAAAATGTTGCCTGGTCTGATGAGTCTCGATTTCTGTTGAGACATTAAAATGGTAGAGTCAGAATTTGGCGTAAACAGAATGAAAACATGGATCGATCATGCCTTGTTACTGTGCAGGGTGGTGGTGGTGGTGTAATGGTGTGGGGGATGTTTTCTTGGCACACTTTAGGCCCCTTAGTGCCAATTGGGCATCGTTTAAATGCCATGGGCTACCTGAGCATTTTTTCTGACCATGTCCATCCCTTTATGACCACCATGTACCCATCCTCTGATGGATACTTCCAGCAGGATAATGCACCACGTCACAAAGCTCGAATCATTTCAAATTGGTTTCTTGAACATGACAATGAGTTCACTGTGTAACGCTTGGATTTATAAAACCGCTTGGTTACAAGAAAACGGATTCGGGAATCTAAACAGGGGCTTGAAAACAACACTTCAGGTATTGCGCAACCGCTGCTGGACAAAACACGACGCGACACAAAACAATTATAATAAATTAAACAAAGTGTATTATACAAGACAGACAAATAAACCAACAAACAAGGTGCACCACAAACCAATATATACAAAATATATACAACTATAAATGGTGTGTGCGGGATGTATGCGGGTGTGTGAGTGTGTGTATGATTGTCCAGTGTCTGATATATGGCAAAAGGTATGAAGAAGGTGAGTTGGAGAGATGGTTCGATCTCACCAGATAATGATGGTAGGTCTGGGAGATCGAGAAACAGAATGAGCTGGGTACTGAATGAAATTATCAAAGGGTAATCCGCAAACAGGCTCTCAGCTTCCAAAATCATGCAGCGCGCTGTCTTCATCTCTCCGTCCCGGCTTCTATGCCGGTTCCGGCTTTATGCCAGATCATGTGACCCACGTCACTTCCGGGTTCCCTTGCGTTGCAATCGTGCATGCGCGGGAACTTGCCCGGTGACCAAACCATTGTCAATGGGGAAAGAGAAACCGCTAGGGCACACCTTCGGCCACAGGTGAGCAGCATTAGCTCCAAGACCGTTTTCCTGTTGTTGAAGGTGTCCCTTTTGTGTGGCTGTGCTACAACTGTACTAAAATGGTTCCCACAGTCACCAGATCTCAACCCAATAGAGCATCTTTGGGATGTGGTGGAACGGGAGCTTCATGCCCTGGATGTTCATTCCACAAATCTACATCAACTGCAAGATGCTCTCCTATCAATATGGGCCAACATTTCTAAAGAATGCTTTCAGCACCTTGTTGAATCAATGGCACGTAGAATTAAGGCAGTTCTGAAGGTGAAAGTGGGTCAAACACCGTATTAGTGTGGTGTTCCTAATAATTCTTTAGGTCAGTGTATATTTAGTGCAGAGTGCAAGCAGGGACTCCGACACTAACTATGACATCATAACTAAAAGGGATAGCAAGAATGAAACACAGACATGAGGGGGAACTGAGATGTAAAGCAAACAATCACCTCACCGTCAACAAACCTGAGTGATCAAATGAGAGTGATGAAGACAGCATCTAAACATACCAGTTCACCATAATACTCTACGTCCATGAGTCCCCCAGATCTGCTCCTTTACCTTATGGCAAATCTATTTATAAAAATGCTTGGCTAAATAAATAGGTTTTGAGCCTAGACTTAAACACTGAGACTGTGTCTGAGTCCCGAACACTATTTGGAAGACTATTCCATAATTTTGGGGCTTTGTAAGAAAAAGCTCCACCCCCAGCTGTAGTTTTCATAATACGCGGTACTGACAAGCAGCCTGCATCCTTTGACCGAAGTAGGCGTGGCGGATCGTAAGACACTAGCAGTTCGCTCAGATACTGCGGGGCGAGACCATTTAATGCTTTATGTCATGAGTAGTATTTTAAAATCAATGGGAAATTTCACAGGGAGCCAATGTAGTGAAGATAGGATAGGGGTGATGTGCTCATATCTTCTGGTTCTAGTGAGGACTCTCGCTGCTGCATTCTGGACTAGCTGAAGCTTGTTTATGCACCTAACTGAACAACCAGACAGTAACGCATTACAATAGTCCAACCTAGAGGTGATAAAAGCATGAACTAGTTTTTCTGCATCGTTTAGTGACAATATATTTCTTATCTTGGCGATATTTCCGAAGTGAAAGAATGTTATCCTGGTAATAACCCATTATCTGCTTATTTCATGTCTCCCTGGTCTGGGTATCTCTGGTACTGTTCTGTCTTGGTTTTCTTTCTATCGCTCAGATAGACAATTTTATATTTCTGTTAAGGATTTTCGATCGCCCACCCTCCCCCTGAAGCGAGGTGTTCCCCAGGGATCTGTTCTTGGCCCACTATTATTCTCAATCTACTGTACATAATCCCACTCGGTCTAATCCTCCATGGTCTTAACTATCACTTTTATGCCGACGACATTCAACTTTATTCTATCTGTACACCTACTCTGCCCAAATTGACAAAATTGCTGCTTGTGTGAAGGACATTAGAGACTGGCTTAGCTTAAACTTTCTGAAACTCAACATGGACAAAACTGAGATAATTTTCATTGGAACCCCAGCACTCACCAGCAACATTTCTACCAATTTCACCTGTGAGATTGCTGGCTCTCACATCAACACATCAAAACATTCTGTCAAAAATTTAGGAGTAATCTTTGACTCCACACTCTCCTTCCAGCCTCACATTAAATCTGTCACTAAATCTTCTTTCTTTCATTTGCACCGCATTGCCCAACTGTGTCCCTTCATCAGTACTAAAGATGCTGAAACTGTCATCCATGCATTCGTATCATCACGCATTGATTACTGTAATGCCCTTTTCATTGGTCTACCTGCCAGCTCCATCACCAGATTACAATATATTCAAAAACTCCGCAGCTAGAATACTCACTCATACCAAACGTTCTGCTCATATAACCCCAATCTTGTCCGATCTACATTGGCTCCCAGTTGCCTACCGTATTAAATTCTAAATTCTTCTCCTTGTCTTTAAATCTATAAATGGCTTAGCTCCCAATTACCTTCTCAAACTGCTCTCCCTCTACATTCCGACTCGTTCACTACGTTCCTCCGATTCTGGTTTTTTTTACTGTCCCTCGGCACCGCCTCTCTTCAATGGGTGGCAGATCATTACTGTTGCACTTGATGGAACATAAAGGCCATTTAAAGTTACAGTGTGATCTAGAGACAGGTCAGTGAGACAGGTCGGTGAGACAGGTCGGTGAGACAGGTCAGTGAGACGGTTAAAGAGTCAGTGCAGTGATGTTCCTGTAGTTCTGCAGTAATGAGATTCTTCTCCGTGATTCAGAACATTTGAAACTCTACATAAGTAAAGTGAACAGTTACAGCTGAGGATTTAATGGACCCGACCACAGTACACTGAACACCAGTCAGATAATAACTCTGTGTGTGTGTGTGTGTGTGTGTGTGTGTGTGTTACTGTCAGACTTCATGCTTTGTGCTTGCTGAGTCTCCTGAACTGAACACACACTAGATTGCATCACGCTTCAGTCTGTCAGAGTTAATATTGTATTGAAGCACACACACACACACACACACACACACACACACACACAGTCCTTTAAATTATGTTCTCCAGCAGAAGGTCTGTATTAAATTCTCACACACACACACACACACACACACACACGTCTCACATGTAATCACGTGTAATTACGCGGGCGGATCCGTGCTGGCGGGGGAAGTGCGCGCGTCTCGGGGTGTGTCAGGGCCGCAGAGTCGCTGTGACACCCCGTAATTACGCTCCTGTACAGAACTATAGGCTTCATCTGAGTTTAATCTCGGCGCCGAGTCGCAGGAACACGTCCGTGTGGATTCGGGTGTTTTTACAGTTAAACGACAGCATGCGGAGAAACACACACCTTTAATCCTCATCTCTCCCACACACACACACACACACACACACACACACACACACACACACACACACACACACACACACACACAGACACACACACCTACTCACACACTCAGATCATAAACATCATTGAGAGGCACCAGATACACCTGTTACAGTAACAGACCTGTAGCTCTAACGCTCATAACCATTAAGGCTGCAGTGTGCTGAAGAACACACACACACACCCACACACACACACCCACACACACACACACACACACACAGTAATTACAGTAATAACAATGTCACCCCCTCATTACCTGATCGCTGATCTGCCGCTGAAGGTTCTCCTGAAGCCGCGGTTCCTCTCACGCTCTGCAGATGTTCCAGAGGTGTGAACATTCTATAACTCCCAAACCCTCGACTCAGGGTTCTGATCCCTTCTTGGTGCTCATGGTGCTGTATGTTTACTTCTCTAACACACTCTGGGTTCCTCCAGGAACAGCAGTATTTATACTGAGATCATGAGACACTTTTCTTTCACACAGTTCACCTCGATTCAGCTGCTGATGTCACTTCCTGTGGCAGGTGAGAATCCGGAGTGTGAGTGAGGTGTCACTGCTCTGATCCGGAAGAGAAAACCAAACCACACACACACACACACACACACACACACACACACACACACATACACACACACAATGAAGACTTGAAACTCACTCCGGTTGAGTCTCAATAACTGGAAAGCACACAGAGTGAGGAAGAGGATGAAGATGAAGAGAAAGATGAAGGTGAGGAGGAGAATGAGGTGGTAAATAGGATGAAGGTGAGGGTGAAGAAGAGGAAGGTGAGGAGGAAACTGAAGGAAAGGGTGAGAATAAAGGTGAAGATGATGATGATGAAGATGAGGATGAGACGAACAGAGGCTCCGGTGAGGTTTTGCTCTGCAGTTATGTGACGTTTTCGGGATTTTGATGTGAAGATTACATTTAGAGGACGTTCTTGATCGAGTTGAAGTTTCATTTAGCTTGTGTGTGTGTGTGTGTGTTTGTGTGTGTGTTTGTGTGTGTGTGTGTTTGTGTGTGTGTGCTGGTTAAAATCAGGACGTAGGACGCACCCTGGCCGTGTTTCTGCAGGAGTGTTAACAGGAAGTGGGTCACACTGCACTGTCCTCTAGTCTGACCTCATTTCCTGTCCTGCTCTGCTCCTCCCCCCCTCCACCCCCAAATACACACTTACACACAGACGGGATGACCTGCCCAAACATGGCACAGATATATATATATATGTGTGTGAGTGTGTGTGTGTGTGTGTGTGTGTGTGTGTGTGTGTGTGTGTCACACTCTCTTGGGTGATGTCCTGTCCAGGATTATACAGCCACAAAACTACAAACAGGACACACACACACACACACACACACACACACACACACACACACACACACACACACACACACACACACACACACACACACTGAGCAACAACCTGATTGGCTGAGCTGCAGTCAGACGTCTGTCTCTACTGCAGCATCATCCTGAGGACCACATGACATGTCACATGACCTGCTGAGGCCGGAGCTGATGGCGATGTTCTGACACGCAGAACCCTGAGAGAGAGAGAGAGAGAGAGAGAGAGAGAGATTCTCATTCCGTTCGGGTTTGCACCTGAAGCAAATGTCATAACAACATTCATATCGTTTCCTCATTTCCTCATTTCCTCATCTCCACACACACACACACACACACACACACACACTGTAAAGCTAAAATATGTGAAATGGTGGAGCTGGAGTCACTCGACAAGGAACAACTGTGACACCATCAGTGTGTGAGATCACAGTGTGCGTCACCTCACAGTCACTAATGGAGTAAAGGTACAGAATCAACGTACCAGCACTGACTGTGACAGACACCCGCCGCCTCACAGTCTCTACTATGATGTAACTATGATGTAACTGTGATGTAACTGTATCAGGTCTGTGTATAAAACCTGCGTGTGAGAGACTGCAGTCAGTAACATGTGAGACGGGGAAACGCGTCGGCTGCTGGTCGTCTCAGGGACACTGATGGTGTGATGAAACGCTCTTCACTCATACGAAGGACTGACGACTTGAATCTGAGTTACTTGATATTTGATTTAATTGCTTAGAGCCCAATACAAGAGAAAAGCAGTAACTTATGTTCTGTTATTATTGTTATTTAAGTGTTTCCATGTATTCACAAAGAATGTATGTCACGGCGTGCAAATCTATTCCCAAATCTATTATCGCTGCCCTTCACTCTGTAGGCTCCCTACTTAGGCGACACCCCCCTTCTGCCGGTATGCAAAGTGACGGAGCCGCCTATTCGGGCCGGCTGGCGATAATTAACGTTTATAGGATCTCGGGCTCCACATTATAAAAGCAAGGCTCTGAGTTAAGCCCGTGGTCTGGGAAGAACGTGATGTGGTGGAGTAGGAGAGAGTGGCATGTGAGTGGGGCGATATGACGCGCCCCAGGGACTTTAAAAAGGACACTGAAATTCTGCCCTTTGATTTCCAGCGCGGGAAAGAACTGTGTAATCTCGCCTTCGCAGCACCGCAGCTGAAGAGGAAAAGGCTGCGAGGACGACTGCGTCAGGGCCCCCAACGCCGCCCAACCGACGGACGTCAGCGAGGTCTCCCGCCTGAGGCCGCGCCCACAGAGAGAGCTGGGAGGGGCCGGTCTTAGCTCATGACAGAGGGAGAAGAACCGTTAAAGGACCGTTAAAGGAATGTGCAGGAGTGCTGCCTCCACGTACTCCGTTCTGCCACTCCGCCCACTGCCACCTGCCACAAGCTGTGTGTCCACATGCGAGCATGGCACTGCCCCCGGACCTGCACGTGCACATTCTTTCCTTCCCCTTTCTTTCCATCCTCCCTCCTTTAACCCTTTCCTTCCCCATTTACCTAAATAAATTAAATCACCCTTTTTCCCGTAAGACCTCACCTCACCTCCGTGCTTTATGGTGCCGTCCGTGTAAATGGGTCAAACCTGTTACACTGTAATATGATGTGTATTACATGTTGCTAAACGGTTTATGGAATAGTACATGTTAAGCTTAGTTAAATAATGTTGTATTTGTTTACATTTTATTTAACTAATATTTATTATAAGTAGTGATTGAACTATTATTTATCAGAAATAGTGATTTCCTTTTTTGTGTTTATTTCGTTTAAGGTTATCGACCACTTAAGTTGAATCTTTTTTTCATTCATTCATTTTCTATACCGCTTAATCCTGTGTTCAGGGTCGCGGGGGACCTGGAGTCTATCCCAGGAGACTTCGGGCACTAGGCGGGGTACACCCTGGACAGGGTGCCAATCCATCGCAGGGCACACACACATACACACACTCACACACCCAATCTACTTTGGAATATTGTTGTGACCCTCAAAGCTGCCAGACACCAGAATTAAAAAATAATTACAGAGTTGATCCTCATGTCCCCTGTAGTTTAGCGGGTTTAAAGCAGAAGCTGATGTGCAAATTCCCAGATAATTCAACACACACACACACACACACACACTCTTTTTCTTTTTTTTTTTTTTTAAAGCACAAGGCAGTGATGCAAAACTGTTTGGATGTTTCTGCACCAGGGCCTGGGGGAAATGTCAGGAAGAAAAAACAGATAAAATGTGTATTTTGTGAGTGTGTGTGTGTGTGTGTGTGTGTGTGTGTGTGTGTGTGTGTGTGTGTGTGTGTGTGTGTGTGATAGAGATACATGCCTGTCAAGCCATGGCTGTAATCATTAAAGTCAGCTCGTCACCTTCCTGTTCCTCCTGCACAATGTGAAGCTGATCATTAATCTGACCCTCATACACACTGCTAATAGGGGACATTCATGTGTCCACACACACACACACACACACACACATATACACACACACATACACATACACACAGACAAAAGAGATAAATTTAAATATATAGAGACAGATGAGTAGATGTAGGTGTGAGAGATGAATGAAGATGAAGAGGACTGTGTGTGTGTGTGTGTGTGTGTGTGTACATTACTGAAATCCATCAAGGCTCAGAATGATTCAGACGCCGAGTTTGAGAAGTTGATGAAGACTAATTAAACAGTGTTAGACAGAGTGTTGGCGACTGAGAGCCACTGCAGCCTCGACTTCTCCGATCAGTTCATCAGATCAGATGTTTAGGTTTAAAGAGGAGACTCAAAGACAAAAGACAGTAGAAATGTCTCAGGTAACATAAACAGAATGTACTGAGTGTGTATTAACTCAGAGTAGCCTGTCCGTCAGTGTAAAAGACCCCCTCCCTCCCCCGTGTCTCCGTCTTGAGTTCTGTCAGTCTTTCTAAACACACACACATGCAAACACTCTGTCCGTCTCATTGGTATGCTCCTCGCCGTGTTTCTGAGCCCCGGCCCTAATTAAAGCTCCTTTTTTGGCCTCAGTATGTGGAACATCAAACCAGTTCACATCTCCTGGGGCCTGAAATACAAGAAAAGAGAAAAAGAGAGAGGAAGGACCTCCAGTGGAGAGGAGGCATAAAAACGCAGGGATCTAAGACACAGTCTTAAAATGTAACTAATTATTCATGGTATTTACTTTATTTATTTATTTACATCATTTTTTGCCACTGTTCTCCCGAGAGCCGCGTCTGTATGTTCAGCACCAACACATCCGTGCAGTGAGTTTAGACTGTTCTTGTTCTTCTGTCCAGTTTCTGTACTGAGGAAAGCAGAATTTCAGGAACATTTTCATTCTCTTAACGAACAGATAATTCCAGTCGATTGTCTCTGCAGGCAGACTGAGCGAGGTCTGTGAGATGGAATCAGGGCCGGAAATGACCTTGTACCATCTGGTGATTAATGATGTGTGTCATGTCTGAAAGTCCTCCTGAGCTCTGGATCATGGTGGGAAACAGGTGGCACAGAAAGATGAACGAGCCCCATTTAGCAAACACCTTGTCTGACTTACCTGCCAAACACTTCCGGATATAATTAGGGCAAATGAAAGTTAAAGATGAGATAACGTAGCCTTGGTTTAAAGGGAAAAATATAAGATTATAACCACAAACATGTCCCTAACAAGACGGAGTGATGGGTAGGGAGCAGGTATCGGCAGAGGGACAAGCACTGTGTAGTAAAGGGCTCCTCCATATTTATGAGATGCGTTATTCTGCTGCTCTACTCTGAGCACAAGGCAATTTTCTTTTTTTTATATAAATAAATAAGCAGCTGTGATATTTTAAAAATTCAAGCTGTTGTCTGGACTTGAGTGTGACTAATACTGCCTTTCTACTTTGCACTATTTACATCTCTTTTCTTTTCTCTCCACAGGTTCTTTTGAGAAGCTCACTCTAAGACAGAATCTGAATACCCCATGAGGAGACGATGTGGCTGCCTAATGAGAGTCAATACTGCAAACCTACTGCAAATCAGATCATATGGCCGATGTGTTAATGCCCATGGCATGCCCATGGCAGTGACTGTACAGAACCGGTGCCTACTTCTTCCTGCCTGCTTTAAGGACTAGTGACTATCTACTTCGTTTTTCCACAATTTCTCCTCGTCATGAAGACCACATCATATTCTCCCAGCATTGCACGCCTGCTCTTTTCTTTCCTTCTTCTACTGTTCTCAGCACCTAACCTTGTCCGTGGTGACTGCTGGCTCATTGAGGGCGATAAGGGCTATGTATGGCTGGCCATCTGCAGTCAGAACCAGCCGCCATATGAGACAATCCCACAGCACATCAACAACACCGTGCATGATCTCCGGCTCAATGAGAACAAGCTCAAGGCTGTATTCTTCTCCTCACTGAATCGCTTCACAAATCTGACAGACCTCAACCTGACCAAGAACGAGATCTCCTACATTGAAGACGGGGCCTTCGCTGGCCAAGCTAACCTCCAGGTGCTGCAGCTGGGCTACAACAAACTGACCAACCTGACGGAGGGCATGCTGCGAGGCCTGGGACGCATCCAGTGCCTCTTCCTGCAGCACAACCTCATTGAGGTCATTGCCACAAATGCCTTCTGGGAATGCCCAAGCCTCAGCAGTCTGGATCTGTCCTCTAACAAGCTAGCTCGATTAGACTCATCCACATTCAGAGTGCTGGGAAGGCTGATGGTGTGTGAACTGGCAGGGAACCCTTTTCACTGTGGCTGTGATCTCTACAGCTTCCTTGTTTGGCTGGAAGCCTTTAACAATGTCACACACACCTATGATCGACTCCAGTGCGAGACCCCACGGGAGCTTTTTGGCTACCCATTGCTAAGTCCCGTCGGAGGCCCTAGCCGAAGCGCTCTCAACATCCTCGCCTCCATGTGCAGAGATGGAGTGTTCATTCCAGGGATGACTTCATTGCCACCAGATTTGGATTCCTCAGGCTTGGGGCCTGATATGTTCGATCGTATAGGACCGTACCATCAGCCCACAACCTCATCCAACTCTGAGAACACATTTATCCCCAGCATCACGCTTCAGCATGTGTCTCTTTCATCAGCATCCTTGCTCGTGCAGATACCACGGCCATACAGCAAGATGTATATCTTGGTACAGTACAATCAGAGCTTTGTGTCTGATGTGATGAATCTGAAAAACAAAAAGGAGTTGATAACGCTAAACAAGCTCATACCAAACACCAACTACACTTTTTGTGTTGCCTCCATACGCAACTCACAGCGCTTTAACCACACATGTCTTTACTTTTCTACTCGGACTTCCACCACAAATAACTTGCTGCCCACTCCATCCACTACCACACATTACATTATGACAATCGTGGGCTGCTTGTTTGGGATGCTGATTGTTCTTGGCCTGGTGTATTACTGTTTAAGGAGGCGTCGGAGGCAGGAAGAGAAAGAGAAATCAATTTGTGTAAAAAAGACCATCCTAGAGATGCGGTATGGACCCGAGGTTGCAGCTGCAGCTGCCAATGATCCAACAGCAGTGCAGAAACTCCATGAGCAGGCCCACCACCAGCATCACCATGGGAAGCTTCCCATGTCCTCCTCCAGCTCAGGCATGCTGGGCCATGGCCCAGGTAATACCAGTTCTTCACGTCTCTCCACCATCCCTCAAGTAGAGAAGCTGGCCACAGCCTTCTCTGAAGCAATGGCAGCCAAGGGCAACTACATGGATATTAGGACATCAGGAGTAGGAGATGAGAGAGGGAGAGATGGAATGAGGCAGACTATTAGACCAGAAGATTTAATGGAGGAAGATGGAAGTGACCTGGGAGATGACTCAGACGAAGATGATTGTCGAGGGTCAGCATCAGAGATCTCTACTATCGCAATGGAAGTTGACAAGGTTAACCAGATCATTAATAACTGCATTGATGCACTTAAACTCGACTCTGTAGCAGCTGCAGTGTCCACTGCTGCCACATTGAGCGGAAATCCCACCTCACCACCCCCTAGTAGCACCTCCTCCATGTCCAGGGGGCTAATCCCACTCTCTCCTGGTATCAGTGAGGCCCGTAAGGTCATGCCATCCCCAAATATCCCTCCCCCACCACCTCTGCCTCTAACAGCATCCCTTTCTGAGAGGCAAGGGATTACAGGAGGAGGTTTCATATCACCTCCGTATCGCCCTCCTCCACCAGCCACAGCAGTGAGACCTATTCAACGACAGATGAGTGCTGATGCAGCTGTCATCGTCAGCTCTTCTAAGAAGCATTGTGTCTCTGGGGGAAAAGCTCGAGTGTACAGCCTGGATGTGCCAGAACCTCGGAGTCCTGATCCCTGCCAGTATTCTGAGAAGGGTAGCCCAGTCAGGTGTGGAGAACCTTTAGATAGACTACCCTTAGTTGGTGGTGGTGTAGGATGTAACATGGATGGAGTCACTGTGGATGGCGTGAGCCTTCAGCAGCACCTGGAGGTACATCCAGACTTCCACTGTGCAGAGCATCGTCACTCAGTCCCTGCTCTTTACTATGAGGGCTCCCATGACTCCCCTGCACAACGAGCCTCTTTCCTCAAACCGTTGTCACGTGCCAAGAGAGACGCTGCTTCTTATTCTCAGCTCTCGCCTCACCAACACAACTACTCTGGGTACTCGTCCAGTCCCGAGTACTCCTCTGAGAGCACGCTGAGAATCTGGGAGCGCTTCCGTCCGTATAGAAAGGGTCCACACGAGGAGTCTTGTTACATTACAGCAGGAAATGCACTGCGCAAGAAGGTCCAGTTTGCCAAGGGGGAGGACCTACATGACATCCTGGACTACTGGAAGGGTGTGTCTGCGCAGGAAAAGCTGTGAGCCGTGAAGCAGTGGGGATCAATCACACCAGGCCTTCTACAGTGCCTGAATTATTTCAAGATCCTCTGTGGAGATGTAGCCAGAAGGTTGGCTAGTGTGTACAAAGCAAGGTTGAGTTTATCAGGGTCTGAGGACAAGTTGTACAGGATGAGTCATCTGAGAGCCAGAGGGAGGGAGAGAGTAAGAATCACAATACAGCCCACGTCTGAGGTAGCGTTCGTTTAAACTTAATTTTAGACTCGTAAGGCCAACTTGTATTTGATGAAGTTGTTCCATAGGCCAATTCATTTGTAATAAAATAATTGTTGTTGCATTCATCTGTGGATCCATCGTTTATACCGAAAGCCTCTGAATTCTGAGTTCTCGTTCAGCTTCAGAAAGCCTATGCATTTGTTCAGTCTCCCACATTCACCAGCACTACATTCGTTTCTGAATTAGCTGTGGTTTTGTGTGTGTGTGTGTGTGTGTGTGTGTGTGTGTGTGTATGTGTGAGTTCAGAGCTGTGCTGATTTTCTATAAAGCTGCCAAAATCAGACTTTTCATCTCTTTTCCAGAGCTACCAGATTTCCATTTCAATAGGATCTCAGTAAAAAAAAAGGGAAAGATAAGAAAGGAGGAGTACAAAACATGAAAAATAAACCAGTAGGAACACCCGAGAGATCTTCAGCAGTGTCAGGATCTCTTGCCAGCCACATTAACAGGATGATATTTAAATAAAAGAAATGTCAGGCACATTCAAACCATGAGTGCTGCAATAACTCTGTACAGGTGAGGTGTGCCAGCTGGCACAGGAAAACAATCCAAGGTCTTTAAATATACAAAAAAAAAAAAAAATATATATATATATATATATATATATATATATATATATATATATTTGTTCTATTATTATAAATGACAGCCTTAGTTCCCTAACTCCACCTTCAGCCCCTTAAAATTTGGCCCTTATTCAATTAATGTCCAGTTTGAAAAGGTTAATTAATTAGCAATTAAGTAAATCTGTTTGTGTAGCGTGTGGGAGTGAACAACCAGGACGTCTAATTCGATTAAAAAGGATCGCTCTGTCCTCTCCATTCTCTCGTCTTGTTTAACCTCCAACCTCGTGCTTCACTAAGCCAAAAAATTAGATTAGTGACACAGAAGGATTAATGTAGTGTACTGTATGTGTATCACCAGCACTACAGGCGTCAACCTGAAGCATTTAATCCACTCACGTGTTTCATCCTGAGACAGGAGCGTTGGGTCTTTTCACATCAGGGCCCCGGGATCGTTGCTGAGGACACGCGTCTCCACAGTACAACATATTCGGGGACGGATGTAATCAGGGACTGAAGCCAAACGTACCTGAGAACGAACAGAGGGCGACGAGCAATCGCTCCTGGGCGCGGTACAAATCAGTTGTGTCTAATGTAAAAATGTCCTTACAGATTTATCATATATCATTGGCCCTCTAACATCCTGGACATTCTGCAGGATTAAATAAACGAGAGAATAGATATGAGACATGAGCACAGTTTACTAGATAAGTCACGTAAGAGATCAGTGTGAGTTTGTTCTCCATCATCAGTGACACGGTGTCTGAACTCACACACCTTCATCACATCGTCACTCTTCATCTAACCATCCGTTCATGAACTGCAGTCTTTATTCTGGTTAGGTGTTGCACCGTGAGTGTGAGATCTTACCCCTGAGAGTACACCGGATCACAGGAGCGTCTTCATTACGCCTCAGTTAAATCATGACAGGAGGAGTCATTAGTAACCAGGAGGAGGTTTATAGACGCTGTGTAAAACCTGGCCTTGTGTCTTACGCTGGAACAAAAACGAAGCCTCACAACGCCTCAGGTGTGAATTTGCCTTTAGTGTAAATACAGCACAATCATTTACATCCATTCACTCTCACCCATTCTCTCTCTCTCTCTCTCTGTCTCTCTCTCACTCTTTCATCCTGGAGTTTAACACTCAGTGGTTTGGGATTTGAGATTCAGTGCTGGAGGAAAGTTCACTCCTACACGTGACATGTTTGTAAAAAAGTTCACACATCTGAAGGATGAGCAACCGTGGATATGAACAGGACTGTATCTAAGAACAACAAGAGATTTGCACACACACACACACACACACACACACATCAATCAAAATGGAGAGACAACCAAAATAAACCCATGCGTTGTCCATCAGCCGCGTGATGCCTGAGACGGAGCACGTGGAGGAGGAACCGCCACCGGAGGCTGACTGTGACAAACGTCCTGCTCGTCCTCGCTCCGCCTTTAGTTCTGTTTCCTCACTGAGAAACGAACTCCAGTCTGTCCACCTCACACATGGACTCATCCCGGTCTTTATTTTGTCTCTTCTCACGAGTCACTCCTGTACAAGTGTGTTCTCCGTCTCGGGTGTTAATGCTGGTTTAATTTCTGAAACGGTTATTTTCAGGAGGTTTTATTACGATAGAGTTATTATTTATGAAGATCTATACTGATAGCTTGTTTTGGTTGTGAGATGTTCGTCAGGGCTCTCCTGCTCAAGGTTAATATTTTCTCATTAATACACACACACACACACACATATATACACACACACACACACACACACACACACACAAGCGCAGGCTAAATGAAGAGCCTGAGCGACAATGTCAGTGCGGATTTCTTCATTAGCAATGTCGAGTCGAGTAATCCTTTCTCTCTCGCTCTCTCTCGTTGTTCTCACTCGT